>VXBJ01002849.1:1567715-1681178 GCA_013400055.1 Nycticryphes semicollaris | reverse complement strand
AGGGGATGGGGAAGGAGGAGGCGGCGGCGGCGGAGGAGGAGGTGGTGGCGGCGGCGGCGGGAGATCCCGCTTTGACATTACCGGCAGCCGGGTCTCCAACGGGGACTGCGCCCTGGCGGGAGCCGGCGACGAGCCGGGATCCGCGCCTCCCGCAAGCCCGGAGAGCAGCGGCAAAGAGAAAGGGTTTTCCACCAGTCAACAACGAGAAGGCAAACCCGGCATCCCCCGGAGGAGCAGCATAATTAAGGTAAGAGCGCTCGCTCCTCCCCATCGGGGTCTTGGCTCTTTCTGTGTGACAGAGGCAGGGAGATGCGGGCGATAGATTTGGCTCACAGAGCCTTGGCTCTAGATGAAAGGATCCAGGCAGCTTTTTTCTTTTTCTTCCCTCCCCCCGTGGTGAGGGGACTTGATTTTTTTTCCTTTGTCAGAAGTGGACAACAGTGAGAGGATGGCTTTGTACACATCCAGGCTTGGGTGGTGGGGGAGTGGGGGCTGGGGGTGGTTGGCGTCGTGTTTTGAGGTTTATGGAAACAGAAGGCTCTAACTGCTGTTGGAGAAGGCGAGAGAAGACTAGCTGGCTTGTAAAAAGACAACATGGGCACCAGCCTGGCAGGGAAAGAGATGGATTGCACAGTATCTGTGTTATTTGGGATGCACCTGTGCAGAGCAATTTTGTGGCTCCATTGGCGCGTTTGTGTGACAGGCACACAGCAGGTGATGGGAGATTCAGGATCTCATTGGGCTGGGGGTGGGAGAAGGTAGAACAGGGAGCATTCTTCTTGTTAGAAGTGACAGCTCGTTTAGCAGTAGGCTGTGGTGCACTTCACCTATAGAAATGTCTGTTTATACTTAACATATTCTGAATGCTAACGTTTCAGCTTGAAAAGTAGGGGCAGCATAAAGAATAGAGATGGAATATAGATCAGTGGAAAAAGGAATTGGAGAGTTTATTTTTATACACTTATACAAAGGCAGTTGTTCTCTTTTCTTAAATCCATGGTTCCTGAGAGATGACACTTTGTCTTGGATTAGCTTTCCTAAGTCCAGTGAAAAGGTTGAGGGAACATGGAGAAATTACTCCATTGGTATAACGGCTTTGCTATCTGTAAAATGAAGCACAACTTCACGTACTTAAGAACTGAGTTTAGTCAAGATCAGATAGATCAAAATCAAGCTAGATTTGTTGTCCTCTTAGATACTTACATACCTCCAAAATCAGTGTATGGAGTTCTCTTGATAGAAAAACACGTGTGGAAATTGGAGAGGAGTAGTGTATCTCAAGTTGTGTTACTGTCTCCTGGAGCTTGCTGTAAAAACCAAGGGGAGAGCAAGGGCAGTCAGCAGTGAAACACATCTGACAGCCCGCACCCACCCTTCCTGTTGGAGCAGTGATGCTGGGCGTGTACGTTTGTGTTTGTGTTAAAGAAATTATAACAATAGACAAGGGGCAACTGAGCTTGGTGTCGGAATAACTTAATATTTACTGGATTTACCAGTGATTTTTTTGCAGCTCTGACATTCCCTAACACTGTTTTGTTTCTTCTGTGGTAGCCCAAGAAAGATACTGGCATTGTTTGCTGTGTGTATCATACCATCATACTATTTTGTAGCGTATGATTTGATTATAGAGCAACCTTCTGCCTCTTTGGGGACCAAACAAGAATACAATACTCAGGGGTGTGATATATTAAGACCAAGAAGCATGAGATAAGGAAATACATTTTGGATTACATTTCATGAATATCTAAGTCAAGGTTCTTAGTTCCTACAGAAATGATAGCACTTTGGAATGTCAAATTATTCAACTTTCTGGTATTATTATTGATGAACACCATTTTGAAAATGTGAACAGTAATCTGTTTGGCTGCCAAGACCTGATTACTACAACTTTGCGTTATCGTTTGAGTAATATATGACATGAGTGGAAAAATCTGACAACACTACATTTAAAGTTATGTGGTCCATATTTATTTTAGAAATGACTGCTTTAGTACTTCTGGGAAAAATCACTTCTCTTCATATATACTCAATATTATTCTGCCTGCTTAGTTCAGCAGTTCATAGGTAGTTTGAATAAGGTTGTGTAGGTGCCTGGTTTTCAATATGAAACCTTTTGGAAAATGTGGCATGAGTGTTAAACCTTAAGATGCTTCTTGTTCTCTGCTCTTGCAGAGCAGGTCTGTAAAACAGGGTGGAAAAAGTAAAATGCAATCTATCTTTGGAAAATGTTCCTGGAGTTTTTGTAACTTACTTCAGTGATGTAAAACTGCTCTTAAAGAACATTTGGAGTGACCTCAGGAAATAGATCTGTGCCATACATATGCAGATTTCCTACCTTCATGAAAAACACAGCAGTGTTAGCTGATTTGTAAAAGGCACGTTTATGGAATATATAATACTTGGAATGTTTTGCCTGCTGATTACTGTGTAGACTTTTGAGTCCCAAGCAGAAAATTGATGTTTGATTAATAGTTCCAGTTGAGATTAAATTCTTTTGAACTGCATGTTTGTGCATGAAAATCAGACGGACATAAATATATTTTATTTTAGTTTTAGTCTGTGCTTCCATTGGTTGTTTTTAAATAACTCTTACCAGAGCAGTGGTTGCCTTTTATTTCTTTCCTTTTTTTCTTGCAGTCTCTGTTCTTTCTCTCTTTCACTGCTTACCTGTTTTTTCTTCCTATTTTTGTTTTGTGCACCGGCATCATTTTGGCTTTTTCTTTCTTGTTTAGTCCAAGAGGATATACTCTTCGAGGTCGAAGTGTCATCTAGGATGATGACAGGTGGTAGGGCCAACATTACTGGAAAAATTAATACAATCTTCATACCATGGTAGTTTACTTGACCTTTCACTCTTGTGTAGAAAGCGTTAAAGGTTGTACCCTTCGTTCGTACCAGTTTTTATGGAAAGCCTGTTCCATTGCTTACCTTTGCTAGACCAGGCTTGGGAGCTTGGGACTGCGTATCTGTATTTATAGAGACTTTTCCACTTGCTATTTTTTACTTCCTGTATTTATGACATTCTGATTTTTCAGAGGTGATAGTGATGACACAGTGTGCGTAAATGGAATTTAGGCTCCTCAGGTACCACTTACTTGTACGTAGTGGATTTTTTGGGCACTATTTTAGTTTTCCCCAATATTTTCCTCAGGACAACTACCTATCATTTCCTATAATGCAATTTCCTACAACAGTTCCTATAATATTCTATAAAATTAATTTACAGTGAGTCCATCTTGCAGTTCAAAGTGGATTTAAGCATCCTGTGGACTTCTTTTCTTCTCTTAGCTGCTGTGGTGGTTGGCAGTGGGCTTGCTTTGTTTTTCTGTGAGGTTCCTCTGCACCTTTCTTAAGGAGACTTTGAGGCGGTAGGAGTTTGAGAATCTCTAAGGCAGCAAATGACTTGGGGTGTGTATTTTTCCTCAGACCTGCTTGCTTCCAGGCGTCTCCACTAACAATAAAAGCTTACAGAACCTGACAGTTTGTCAGAACTGTAGACCTAGACAGAAAGAGATCCAGTGGGAAAAATATGTTGGTAATAGGAGAGGTGTTACAGTAATAAAATGAGAAGAGATGCACTTAAGAGAAACTGCAGTTATTTGGGCACACAAAAAAGAGAAATAAATGCAAAAAGGTGGTTTTACATTCTGAGAGCAGGACTGTTCTTACCAACATGTATATGGAAGCAAAAAAGAGTTTTTTTTTTTTTTTTGCATATGGTATTACTGATCTCAGTGTCAGTAAATTTCCTGGGTGATAACCTAAACAAATTTGTATCTCCCTCTTTTGTGTGTAAACTCAAACTTTCATTTGGTAAAGTCATGCACTTGCTGAGCATTGGCAACTCCCAAATTCCAAAGTCTGTGAGAAGAGAGGAACCAAACTTAGCAGTTAGATATTCCAGGATATAATTTGCAGGAGAGCTTTGCTTTTGAAACTAAACATTCTTATATCTCTGTCTTTCTGTGACCGGGGAGTTCTACAGCATATGCATCAAGATCTTTTTTCTTATTAAAATGCTAACATACATTATTATCTCATTCAGTCTTCTGTGATCTCTAGTTTATACAGTTTGTGTCAGGTGTGCAAAAATTGAAATACAGAGAATGTTATGTAGTGTTTTCTCTGACTGTGATTGTTTTAAAGGCTTTATTAAAGCCTTTTGTGTTCACAGTAAACTCTAAAGTAGTATTTTCAGTAGATCTAGGTTCTCTGTAATCCTGAATTACCTTAGCCACAATTGCATGTTAGCAAGTCTTCTCAGGGACACAGGAATAGATCATACACAGTCAGCTTCCATCTAAAAGGATATAAAGGAGCTAGGTTGCTGGAATCAATTTAAAGTATATGATATTACCTGATTTTTTAGTAAAATTTCATGTTGTGAAAGAAGTCTGTGTAGTGACGCTGTTGAGACAGATAAAGAGATATGCATCTATGCCCAAGTAACTTTTCAATGTGCTGGATATTTTTGAGTAAACCTGATTGAGCTGTCACAGGCTCAACGGTGCTAAGGCTCCCTAAGCTCAAAGAAAACCGCCATATAGAGGAAGGGAGAAAATGAGCATGTACTTTCTTTCTTTGCGCCCTTTCCCCTTCGAAGCAAAAAGGCTGTGGTATGAGCTGAGTTCTTCCTAGTCCAGAAGATGTGTCTGGAAGAGAGACATCAATGTCCCAACAATAGAAGGTATTTTGCTTAGAGCACACGTATTAATTTACGCCAAAATTAACACCACCAGAAAAGCATATATTTAGAAAACAAGGCTGTGCTAGTTGTGCTACTCCTAGACTTGCCTCGCACGGCCTTTCAGCTAGACAGTCAAAGTGCAGGTTTTTTTGAGGAGCTGCTTCTGCTTTTGTTTTGTTTGTTTGTTTCTTAGTTTCTTCTTGGTGATTTATTATAGATCTATCTCATCTCTTTGGTTTGTCGAATAGCAGGAGAGATCTGAATGGCTAACTGCAGCTCCATAAATCTTGGAGCTTTCTTTTAGAGGATGCTTTCTCTTTGATTTGTTGGACTCTCAGCTAGACTATAGAAGGCTACCAGCACCTACCAGTATTTGTATTTCTCCTTCGTCCTCTACTACTTATGTGGTACTGGCTTCCTAATTTTGAAAAAACATGATATGTATTTTAAAATACTTAATGCCATATAGTAGCTCTCCCTAAATCATGTTTTCTGTCATACAAAAGCTGTATACCTTGGGTATTTGCATACACTAGACATGCATATTAGACATTTTACTACTTGCTAACAGTGACACTGGACTGGGATATGTATTATATCACAGCCACTGAGTATATTGTGCGTTGGATTTGGTAGGTAGTTTTATTTGCAGTAGTACTTTCTGTAGACCACAGTAATTAATTTCTTGAAAATATATTTAATACTATATAAAAAATAAAGGAAAATCTGTTTGTAGAAACAGATACACAAAAATATTCACTTTACCCATGTTCAACATAGAGTTCAGTTAGTTTACTTACTACAGCCCATGAAGAGAAAGTATTTTTTCCGAATGATGACTTGAGGCACAAGCTTAATTCAGATGAATTTAGCTTCTCTGACTTCTCTTCTGGAAGAGCTTACCTGTCCATTTCTGTTGACTGACTAAAGAGCTTGGCTAGTGTGAATAATAGCAACTCCTTTGCTCCCTTCACCCCCAAATCCTTATAATATCCACAAAACACGTTCAGTCTGTTTGTTGGTGAAAACATCATGATGAATGCCCGATAAGGGTGTTTTTTAATGCCTGTTACCAGGCTTGATTAAAGATATGACTGTTAGTGTAGACTTTTTTTAAACTAGGAATTAGGGCAGTGGACTCCTGCCCATGGCTCATAGGTTATACATTATTCCCATGATTTGTTTCAGTTCATGGAAGATTGAAAGATACAAACTGAAACTGACAGGACAAGTTAATAGCTTGGTTTCCCAGTCTTTGCTGGTCCATGGGTGATAATGGTGTAGGCCTTTGTATTATTCTTACTGACTCTATTTAAAAAAAAAAAAAAAGTTTGCCAATTGTCTATCTTGAAGGACCAAATTAACTTTAAAAGTGTATTACAATACTAGTATATTGATTCTAAAATATTTGTCTTTGCACATAACTTTTGGATTTTATTCAGAATTCTGAAACCTAAATATAAAGAGACTAGCAGGTGGATTTCGTGGAAGGCAGGCATATGATAATTTACGTTTAACATGAATGGAGTAGACAGAAATACGATAAAAGGCAGCAGCATATCTGCATTGAAGAATGTTTAAAAATAGGGCTCAAAGAGACCTCAAGAGGTCAGTCTACTCTGCTCCACTGCTCTGTTACAGAATCAACTGTTAATAAATGTCAGTATGATGCTCTTTGTCTTTTAATCACCTTTTGTTTGTGATCCTTCTACGCAGAACTGCTGGTTGATGATTCCTGTTTGTGTGTAGGCAAAAGCCATCATCTGCACAGAGTTTAAAAGCTTGTACTTGTCCTACTGACTGAATTTTAATTATTCCAGGTCATACCTTCAATTTGTCAGGTACTTTCTGATTTTAACTTAGCACTAACAAGCATGCAACTCTTCCATTTTCAGGTGAACAGCCAGATTTAGCTATGATCTCATTTGCATCATACAATGATTTCATTAAATCATTACAGTTTATGGGTTTAAAATTTAAGTTCAAATTTTATATTCCATGATTTAACTAAAAATCAGTTGGTTTTACTGCCTGTAAACTGGGCAATATGATGTTGTAGAATCTAGTTCAGAAATGTAATTTATGAGAAAATGTATTTCCTTCTAAATATATTAAGACAATAGACAGTAATTACAAATTAATATACTTACTAGATTGCAGTGTTGGCATAAAAAAACAAACTGCTTTGAAAGGGGCTAGTTTGTTTTTCTTTAAGTAGGGTAGGTGGCAAGTGTATCTTTCCCTGTTGCACAGTTGTGTTTAGAAAGACTGTTGATTTTCACATCTGGAATTCCCTTTAAACATGGGGTACTGCCATCACTGTACTTAGTTCTCCCTGTTGTAAGAGGTATGTATGGAGCGATCCTTTGGGAGGATAATGTTGCTCATCTTGGGGGTTGGATTAGCTGATATCTGAAGGTCCTTTCCAACCCCTACCATCCTGTGATTCTGTGTGCTTCTGTGAACTTGACTGCAGTACAACTCTTAATTTCTACTTAACTAGTTTATACTGACAGTTCTTGAAAATTAACTCATCTGTCCCTTGCTTCTGAAGAGGAGCATGCCTGAGTTCACCGACCTCTTCCTTGCTAGACCTTGACCTCACAAAGCGAGTGACAGTGAGGAGCCCAATACAGCATGTGACTGGAAATCAGCAGTACTGAGGATCACAGTGTTCACTGGTGCAGCCCTGGGAAAGTTAAATAGATGTGAATCATTTCTACCTCTCCTGGGATTCCTTTTAATGCCATCTGATCCTTTGGAATAAGTAATAAAGTATTCCCGAGTACTTCGAATGGCAAAGTGTGTTCGGGGATCTTTTCAGATACAGGTCATGTTCTGGAAATTGTAGTACATAGTTCATAAGTGCAGGCAGACAGGAAGCGCCTTTACACAAACAAACAAACAAACAAACAACCCCTTTGCAGAGTAGCAGCTGAGAGTTTCATAACAGGAAAAATATAAATTGCAAGATACTAACAGATCTCCAAATTGACTGTTAAAATATTTACTCTAATAAAAGAAACTTATGTGTAGGTTTTATTTGATGTAAGAAATATGCACTTTACAAATACATAGCTGATAATTGCTGTTATGCATATTAGTATCATGAATGTCCTAATAACTTTACTAAAACTGCTGAAAATGCTATTTCTTCTAAATGATGAGATAATCAGTATTGCAGAAGAAAAAGAATTGCTGCTGTTTTCTTAGCACAGAAGAAATTTCTGGCACAGAATTTTCACGTTCTTATGGTTAGGCTTCTGTAGTTATAACTTCTTTTTCTTTCTCTATTTTCTTTTTGGTTCTTTTTTTCTTACCGGCATTATTATTTTGCCTTCACTAAAAAAGGCAGAGCATTATAAGGTTCTGTGTGTCCTGTGATGTGTTGGCATCCATGTATGTGAGTGCACCCTTTTTTTGTGCAGGATAGGAGAGGAAGAATGATTGTGAAGTTCTGCAGCAAACCAGTCTGTATAGTTTTTGTTTCTTGAAGCAGCTCTTATGATGGAAAATCCTGGATGCTTTATATATTTCATCACCTACTTCCTGATAACAAAAGTGCTTGACATTGTCTGTCAACGGCTTGCTCTAATCACAGGCCTTACAATAAAGAGCGAATGACTGTTCATGTAAATAAAAAAAACCACATTAATTTCATTGCTTAATTTAAGTGTAATTTGGACTAAAAGGAGAGGAATTCAGCACACTGTCAAAGCTTTTGATGGGATTGTTCTCTTCCTACAAGTTATTGCTGGTGTTTTTAGGATATGCAGTTGTATATTGAGTTTAGGTGACTCCTCTAAACAGGACAAGAACAATTTAGAAAAAAAAAAAACACCAGAAGCAAGAGAGCAACTTTAATTATATATGTTCTACCATGCTTTTTCCTTTGGTAAATTAACACAATGAGTATATTTCATGTATATATTGTAGAAGAAGTTAGTTTCTGTTATGCTGGTAAAATAACTTATGTTTGTTGCCATATTTATGTATTTATAATACATACATTTTTGCTACAAAGGCAGGAGAAACTTGGTAATAGTTGGAGCTAAACTGCTTTGGGAAATATCTCGAATCAACTGAAATGTATTTTACCATTTACGGATTTTAAGATGTGCTGATAGCAGATTGTTGCAAAAAGCATTTCCATGCACACTTGGTCCTTCTCCAGTGAATGCCCAGCCTGGTCTGCTGGCCTAGGAGTCTGCTCCCAGAGCCATGGTTTAGTGGGAAGGCACCCAGTGCTTTTTAGTTGGAAGTGTTACCTTTTGACACTTTGTAGATGCAGAAGTCAGGCTGCGGAACAATTCATGAGGTTGGTCTTTTACTATCCTGCTTGGCCTGGTTCTGGTTTGTGTCGTCTGTTGTGTCACCCAGTCTTTGTCTTTCCCCTTCCTCAGTCTCTTCCCATCCTTTATACAGCTTGGCTTTTCTGCTCCAGCAGCGGAGAGACCGCAGACTGGCCAAACTCCGCTTTTCTTCTTCAGTGGCAGAGCTCTCTGGGTAGTGTGTGCAGCACCGGAATAGTTCATGTCCGCTTGTGAATCCCAAAGAAAAAGAAAGAGAGAACAGGTACCAGTGCACAAAGCTGTTGATCTTCACAGTGGGTTTAAGTTGCACAGGGTTTGAGGCTTGAACCTATGATGAAGGCTGACTGCGCAGCTTGGGGTAGATGCACCTGTTGCCCCCGGTCTTCAGGAGTTGCCAGCCCTTGTGAGTTTAGGAGAGGCTGCCCTGGATCATACCAAAAATCCATTTGGGTCATTAGGTTGCCTCCAACAGCCAACACTATGAGATACAAGAATGGAAAAAGCCTCTTTTCCTGACATCTGCTCCTGTCCTTAGGTCATTTGGAGCCAAGACATCTTTGTGTTTAATAATCCTTGTGAGTTTTTCCCCCATTAATTGTCAAAGGCCAGTTTGACTTTTGTAAGCTTTTCGCCAATGTAAAGTCCTGTGGCAGTTCCTTAACTCTGGGTTGTGTGAAGGAGTCCTTTCCTGCCTGTTTTTACCTGGCAGCATCTTGTTTATCTGATAACCCCTGATTCTCAAGTTAGAGCAGGTAAAGATTGTTTGGTACTCACTGTCTCTATTCTACAAAGGAGTTGAAAGGTGTTTGTGACACTTGCTTTATGTCATCTTCCTCCCTCCCCCCCCCAGCTCAAGAATCTTAATGTATTTAGTTTTCCTACCTATTAAAGCTTTTCTGTACTTTTTTTCATTCTGGTGCCTTTTAATGTATTTTTTCCTTACATTTTATTAGTTTTTTGTGGTGCATGACTGAAATGGTATTTCAGATGCGTGCCAGACAAATGTGTAAATCCACTATGACATAATGAAGGTTTAGGAATATTGTGGTACTACATTGGACTGTAATTTATTTATTTTTTATGGTTTCATCATCAAAGATTTAGATGGTATCACTGTCACTAATTGGCAATGGGGGAGTGTTGCTCAAACCTCTTACTAAATATTTAAAACCTTCTCTTTGGAGAACTCTGTAAGAAGTCTGTGCTGGTGATGGTGCTTGTGGTGGGAGCGACTGGCATCAGCATCTTTGCAGGAGACTGAAGTTCTGATAGAGATCTTTTAACACATTATAAAGTCTTTTTACAGTGCTGATGACACAAAACATTGCTGATCAGCACACCTAGCTTCTAACTATGGTCAAGTATGTTTGTTTGCCTAGTAACAGAAAAAAATAGTGTGGGCATTGCAGAAACCTGAAAAATGTAGTAGTTATAGAACTGCTTTCATTTTATAATAAGCTGTTAAATATGAAAGAGAAAGGGCCTTGTATTTGTAAATGCAAAAAGTATTTTGGATGTCCTAGATTTTTGAATTGTAGGGTTCTTGTCCAACACGCATGCTAATGGATGATTTTAGTTAATCTTTTATTTCCTTCACTTTTATAATGCGTGGAGCTCTTCGGGACATTTGTGTCCAGAAGGGCCAAGAAGGCATTTTTACTCTTTAGGAAACTCAGACAAAGACTAGCAACGAGATCAGACAGCTTCCTGAAAATAGAAGAGCATCTAATAGTTCACCTCAGAGAAGAATTCATCTGAGGATTAAAAAGGTTATTACATAGTTACAGTAAGCAATGAAGGATAAAAATGACTAGAAGTTTTTAGGTCCCGCAAGATTGGTGCAACAATATTACTTGGAAGAAAATCCCAACACTTTGTGTCACTTGGGCTGTTGAAAAAAGAAATGATGAGATTTCTGTTAGGATGCTCTCCTGAGTTTTACTTAGGAAATTGCTCTGTTTTCTTTTCCCCTTTGAACTTGCTGGCTACTGAGGAGGGGAGTAAACCCTATGACCCTACTTCTGTTCAATCGAGCTCCTGTACTGCGACAGGAGAAAATACCTTTCTTACTCCTGAATTTCTGAGGATTTCTGAATCCTCATGCTTTTATATGTCTGCTTTGTGACAAAGTCCAATGCTGACTCATAATTTCTGAGCATTGCTGTGAGCGTTATCTTGATGTAATTCTTAAGTTTTACAGCTTCAGATAAGTCTACTGCGTGTTTTAAACTGTCTGATTATGTGCTATTTTTCTTCTGTTTGAAAGTGATACACACTTAGTTGTAGTAACAGGAATAGAACGTGACATGGATTTACATTCTTTTACATATAGATACTAGTATTTCTGTCCATAAATATTGAATTCAACCTCTCAAAATAGTATAAAAGGAGTTCCTGCCTTGCCAGGAGAAAATTTACCTTTTTTTGGTCCTGTTAATTGTTGATGCATTTTTCTATTAACCAGCAATCATAGCTCAAATATGTGCTTTCAGCATGATTCCTTTTTTTTTTTCTTCCATAGCTAATCCCAAAGTCAACTCTGTCCTTAGTGGATATATAAAATTTACTACAATCATTTGGGGGAGGGGGAGGTAAGTGGGATAAAAAAGAGCCTTGTAATTAAAGCCTTGGCATCTAAAAATTCATTTGCAAGATTAACCACTTGCCACAGACCTAAGAATCTTGAATTAATTCTATTAAAAAGAAAAATTAGATTGTAATGGTTAGATTTATAGTACAGTCTGCAAACAATCCCTGCATGTATTGGAAATATTCTGAAGTGAATAATTAATTATTGAATCTGTTTCTGATCATTCTCACTTTTTTCTGGTGAATTTAGTAAAAATGCATTGTGGGATACCATCAACTAAATTAATCTTTTGCTGAGAAAACATACCACCTTGTGATTTAACATGATGCCTAATTGTTCGCCACAAAACAGATTTTATATTAATTTCGTAGAGTACTTTATTGAATGATACTTGTGGCTGACATAAGGGAGAAAAAAGAATTTTCTGTTGTGTTCCATTAAAATACAGTGTAGTTGTTAAATGCTTAAAAAGTTTTTGTGTAAAACAAATACAAGTGAAATTATTTCATATATAAAGCTGAAATGCAGAGGAACATCATGGTTTTCTGTTTAGTTCAGAACCTACCCCTAGCTGCCATGTCACTCACGTTTGCAAGAGTCAAAATTAGTCATAGTGAAAGCTACTCCTTACTTTCAGTTTTGCTTAGTATTTAAGATATTTATAATACAATTCTGCGTGCCATAACATTTGCAAGACCATTTGATTGTTATACAGGCAGCTATTATGTTGGGCAAATAGCAGTAGGTAACAGACTATAATACTGATAAACCATTTCACTTTTTATCACTTTACATACTTGGTCTTATTCTTTTATTTCTCTGTTTAATTTTTTTTTGCTTGTTTTGTTTTGGGAAAAATTAGCAAGGTGCTAATGTATATTTTAAGTAGTTTCAAACTCTTCCTTTTAGCAAAGATTTCATGAGTTTTGTAGTTAATTGTCTAATGTTTAGTTATGTTTGGGAGAATGTTAACTGTTGTTTAAATGGATCCTATATTTAAACTCTTTGTTTCAGCAATTTGAGAGCAATTACCATTTATTTCTGAATTGTGTTAGAATAGAAGCCCTGCAAGCTTTATCCACATACTGTGGTGATAACAAGAATCAGATGCTTACAAACTTCTGTTTAGCTGACTACTTATGAAAATTTCTCTAGAGGAAAAGAAATTAGGATAACAGTTCTACAAAGTCCTCTAAACTTATAACTAGTTACAGAATTCTGCATACCAGTTAAAAAAAACCATAAGGGCTCATAGTCAAAGATTCTTAAAATGCTGTTTTTGACAGGCAAAACTTCAGAAAAAAAGTGAGGCCACAATTCAAAGCTCTTAATTTGTTATACTAGAAAGGAAAAAGAAATAGTTCTGTATTTGCTTAGGCCAACAATTTGGCAGGAATTTAAATCTGAATCCAAGGTTTCTGAAACCAGAGGCTTGGGAATGTTAGCAGGTTTCAGGGCTGGTAATGAAGGGGAAATACAGTGATTTCACAGATAGCTGAAATATAAATCATAGTCACAACATTTAAAAGAGTTACTTGAAAAACTGAGAATCACATACAATAACAAACAGAAAGAGGGGTGTGAAGTGTCGGTGTTGCATATGTTCCTTGTTGCTAAGTAGTAGGGAAGTTTTTGAGAGTCAGTGGACCTTTCCAACCGACACAAAATGATCACGGTCATGGATCAGGATGAGTTTTGCCAAGAATAATGTGCCTGAATGAGGCAAAATATTTTTGAGTTCTTTACCTGCAGCTTTGGTAGTTCATAAATGATTTCATCATGGTGGAAATCTACACTTACTAGTACTTCTTTTTCTTTCTGGGATGGCAGTTAGTTTCTTGCTGAAAAATGTCTTGGGAGCTCTTATTGTGAGAGGCAGTTGTTGAGCAGTAGCAAAATCCCTCTGTGACTTGTCAAATCGTCTTCTCTCGGCATTACAGTGTATTAAATTAATGTGGCATTTCTTAACTGTCCTTCTGGAAATAAGTTTATTTTTATGATGGTTCTTAGTTTATAAGATTTCATTCTTAATACAGGCAGAATAAAATTTTATGTCTAATATATTATTCTTTTTTAATGCAAGTCATGGTCATCCAAGGAAGGAAGCTGCATTTTCTCTCCAATGTTCCAATGGGAAAACAAACTTGACTGCCATTCTTGCACCTGCTGCATTGAGTAAAGAGAGAGAGGCAACACTTCAAAGAAAATAAGCCATGTTTGCAATTCTGTCATAAATTGCACTGCTTAGGAGTAACAAATGTTCTCATCCAGCTATGTTGATGTAGATGATACAGGAAAATTCTTTTTGCTGTGTCTGGTCATTCTGTGTGTTACACTGGCTGCAGTTCTGAGACAGAAATTATTCTGCTTGAAACTTCTTCATTTCCTTCCCTGTTGTTTTCGTAGCTTGCCAAACTTGTTACTTGTTTTAGATCGGCAATGAAAAGCCATTTCTCCTTGCCTCCAGGAAATCTTTGTTTTAACGTAATTTGTTACTGTGAAACACGGTAAGAAATGTACTAAAACTGTAGGAGACTTTGAATCAAAACCGCTACTGAAAAATGAACTTATCTCACATTTTATGTTTTCTTTTGGTGTTCACAATAAGTGATTGGGAGAAGGAGGCACCTGCTAGAATGTAGTAACCCTGGTTTGTTTACATGTAAGAATTAAAAATAAAAAGCCTCTTTCTAAGCTGTAACTTCAACCATGAGTGCTAGAAAAATTTCAGTTTATGGGTGTCTTTTCTCCAGTTTTTCCTTGACCAAATTCTTTAGAGATTCTTTACTGAAAGTGTTTTCTATGCTTAACTTCTCACAATCTGTTTTCCTCCAGTTATTGCAAAGCTTATTACGGCTGAGAAATCTGTTTGCACTTGTATATATTAAAGAAACGTGGTTGCAGAAATCAATGTAAGGGACAGAATAGTGATCAAGAAGATGTTTCTTAACAAATACTTTCAAAACAAATATGGCAGTTTTTCAAATAGAAGGAAATAAGCACTTGATGCAAAAAGGCTGTTCTTTAAGGTGGTGTCATATAACTCTTTCACTTTTAATTCCATCCACACGTTACTGCTATTGTTGTTTCTGTGGGGACTCTCTTCTCTGGCTGGCCTGTTAAAATTGAGGTCTAGTAGTTGATCAGTGATGGTAGCGAAGAAGAATAAAAATATTACTGTCATTCTATTTTTCTCTACTATATGCATAATATTATTTTATTTTATGTGTTTCTTCTTTTAGTCTGCATGTTCATTCTGTATCACTTCATGTTTTTGGAACTTTTACTTTTCCTTTAAAAAGAAGTAACATAAAGTTATTGTCATTTTCCTTGAAACTTGTTCTATTTAGTACCATGTGCAGTATTAATTGAATAGACTATTTTTATTTTGTGGATATAGTATTTTAAGGGGAAGAGTTTACCAGGAAGCCTAAATATCTTATTTAATATGAGTATCATTGAATCAAAGTTGTGGTTTTAATGATACTTGTTCCTGATTCATAAAGATGTTTTTGATTCATAGGGTTCATTGGAAGATCCAGATGTGTGAATAAAACAGAATTCTACTTGCATTAGAAATTGTCAAGATAAACTTAAAAGCAGAGAGAGTAAAAATATTCCTTATTTAATTTGAGACTAGTTGAAAATGCTACTTACCCTTCAGAATATTTATTTTGTGGGCTGGAGATGAAGAACTACACAGGAAGAGAACGTGGTGTTGCTGTGGTGTTCCAAACGGGCCACTTGGCTTCTGGTCCGTAGTGGTACCAGTTTGCTGTTCCAACAAGTTTGCATTGTTAAAAAAAGACACTGCAAGGGAAACACACCACATACTATTACGGGAAAACATGTATAGGAAGGGAAAAAAGGAAAAGTACAGAGCACTGCAGTTGCACATTTCTGGTGTTCTGGTGCTTATACATCTTGTTTTCCTTTACATTGTGATATGGGAAATGGAAAGTAGCTCAAAGCTACCTTATTATTCTTCTGTCAGGGCCAGCTGCAGGTGTAGGATCCTTGCCATGAGCAAAAGTAGCTTCATGAGTTGTTGTAAAAGCTCTGTATATATGTAAGTTCCTCAGAAAAATTCACTTCTGTCTAGCCAGTGTCCTGCTGGAAAAGAAACGGTGTGTTTGGGAAGCTGTCAAACTGGCAGTTAGTAGCTCTCTGTTCCAGTGCTGTACTGTAAGGCAAGCCTGGTGGAGCAACAATCTCCACAATTTAAAGTGGATCAGGGACTGTATTATAAATTAGATTTGGTTATTCTCAAACACACATCTCTTTCTTAAGTCTTCCATTAAGAACAGCCTTTCTGCATCTCACCAGTCATCCTGTCTCCAGTGAGAGTGGGCAGGCAGAAGAGTGGTTCAATGCAGGCTCTGAGAAATGTGCAAAGAAGGCAAAGCTAAAGGACATCTAGGCAAGTTATGAGCAGCGGGACAAAATAAACTGATGGATGAGTGCCCACTGAATAGATATTGGATGGGGACACTGCTCAGAAAAGTACAGGGACTGGAGTTGCACGGCTTGGCAAAGGCTGAACTCATAGTAACTGGAAAAGACAACTCGGTGCTGAGTGTCCAGGCTGCCCTCTCCCTGATCCACAAGCACTGGCTGGATTCTAACACAGGGAAGGACGGGGTACCAAAGTACCATGCTGGAGTCCCTCCAGCAACCCAGGTGTTCCAGAGCGAGGTCACCTGGAGGATATGGCCACGCGAGGGCCAGTGTGGCCATCACCGCTGCCTTTGCATCCTGGGCTGCTTTGTCCTTGAGCTGATTCTGCAGTCAGGGCTGCCTCTCAGGCTCTGCAGCATCTCCCGTTGTTTCAGAAACCTCAGCATGGAGGAGGGAGAAGACAGACATTGAAGCCCTGAGCTGTGCTTTGGCTTTAATAATAAAGAAGTCCACTGCTTCCCCTCACCCCTTTTTTTTGCCAAGGATGCAAGGATGAAGTAAATATGTATCACAGTCCCACAATATTGACATAGTAGTTCTTAGTGACCTATTCCTTGAAGGTTTTCTGAGTTAAAAGTGGTATTATCATTTTTAGTATCTACATTTAAAGGACAAATTTTGCTCCCATTATTTTTCCAAGATTCTTTTTGAACCCCGTACCCTTTGGCATCCGTAGCATATGCTGTGGTGTGGTGTTCTCTGCCTTGAATGTGTTTGTAAGGAAAAGGTACTGCCTCTTCCTTATTTTGAGGCTGCCACTACTAGTTTAATTTGATGTCTCTTTAATTCTTCTTGTAGGGTGAGATGGTGAGCAATCATTCTTTATTCATGTTATTTATTTAACTTGTTAATTTATATTCTGGCGTCACATTTGTTCTCCAATAAAGTAGTCATGTATAACTAAAAGGATTTATTGTGATCTTGGAATCGTATTTTTAACACAACAGCTGTCCAGTCAACTTGGAAAGAATTCAAGTCTTTTATTAATAATGTGCTGTGTCCCTCAGCCTCTCTTTCCTCAGTATGTGAAAGCACCTTGGCCACACCTGGAATCTCAGTGCATTGGGGATCTTGTCATATGTGCTGACAGAACTAGTTTATCTGATTTAAGTGTAAGCCACCTTTCACCTGTACCAGAACTCTTCTACACTAAAGGCTTACTCTGCCTTTGTGAACTTGTGTGCTGGTAGTAATTTCCCACTGACAGTCTTCGTTGCATTGAGTTTCTGAGACATCTGTCACATCAACATCCTCATTTAAAGCTTGGCATTCCTGTTTCTCTGTCTTGTTTGTCTACATTGCTTAAATGCTTCACTTCTGTTTTAGCCTCGGTCACTATTTAAGTGCAGTCACTTTCTATCCCATCTCTTATTTGAGTATACAGTGTTCCTGGGATTATTCCACGAAGGATTCATCATCTTAAACTGTATTCAATTCTTAACGGCTTTTCTCAGCTGTTAAAATTTAAAAGGTCGCAGAAAAGTATTGAATTAAATTGCTGACGCTGTTCCTTTTTGGTTTAGATGAAGCCTTCTTCCAGTATGTGCTCACTCTGTTACTTCTAGTTTTGGCAAATCTGTTTGGAATTATTCTTCCCAGAATCAGCCTCTCTGGGGAGATACAGGCTTTATATTCTTTTACTTATTCTCTTTCCCTTTCCGTTCACCTCTTTTACCCATATAAAAAAGAAAACCCTTCTTAGTTCTGAAAATGATTGGAATGATTTGATGACTTCTGCATGCGTGAGAGAAGAAGATTATTTTCTTCATTCTTGATGCCTTTTTCTCTTTTCAAGGAGTTCAGGCTGGCCTTTTGTTAACAGAAATTGCTTGCTGGTTGAATCCATTAATAAAGTTCTTGCATTGAACTTGAGATACCCATGGCTGTCTCACGGTGGGTACTGGAATTAGTTCTTCATGCTCAGCAGGAGGGGAAATGTGGTGTGTATGAGAGATGAAAATGAACTGAAAACTGGTTTGTGATTGTCCTTACTGTTTAGTAATATACTGATGGGAATTGATAAAATGCAGTTGATCTGGAGGGTCCTTACAAGATCAGTCTGAATCATTCAGAACTGGAGAACATTCTGCAGATGTGAAAATGACAGTTCTTAGTGTTTGTCCCTAAAAATTAAGGCTACAAGAGAGAATTTCTTCCACAGCTCTGATTAGGATTCAGTCTTTATTGCTGCCATGTGTTTATTACTGATTGAATGATAGTAAGATAAAAAATACTTGTATTATTTCCATGCTCTTTTAAAAAAAATATTTATTTTAATTTTTTCAACATAGATCTGGAATAGAATTAAATACCTTACTTAAGTGTTTGGAGTTTGTGACTTTGTTAATGTGGTTGCTTAGAATAACAGATTCTCTGCTTGGACGAGTCACAGGAATTGTAGTTTTGTTTTCAAGTGGGAATTTTTTTGTTACTTTTGACACTAGTTGGAGGCTTTGAACTCTGGTCTCAGTCAAGACCCTTGGCGAAATCTCTTTTCCTTCCAAGTGAAATATGGGGAACGTTTAGTTCTTCAGGAGGTTGTTGGACACATTTTCTGTCTGCAGTACTGGAAGCCACAGATCATTTGGAATTAGAATCTAGAAAAAACAATCTGGACTGTGACTGGTTAGAGTACACAAATGGCCGTTTCTGGGGTACTGAGAAAAAATTTGGAAACACTTTGGCAACACAGCTGTTGAACAATGTGGTAAAATGACTTTCTAATTTAAGAATCTAAAATTATTTCTGTGCCTTACAGAATTGTATACAACTTCTATATTGCTGTGTATACAACTTTGATAAAAAAATAATGAAAGTACAACCCTAGAAGTCGAATTGGTAAGTTTCCTTAGTCAGAAATTTACCCATTTTGTTGCTTGTTTTGCAGCATTTTTCTTGGCTTTTTTTCCTCCATATTCTTGAGGGTTTTTTTTTCTTTTTATGTTAGTCTTTTAAATACAACAATGACAGTGTTAATAACCCCAGGAAGGTGCTAGTGATGATTGTTTTAGCAGAAAACAGGGATGGAATGGGTCTTGGTGTTACCCTGTGTAGTGAGTTGAGCTTGGCCAGTAAGTAGCCAAGCCCCACACAGCCTCTCACTTGCCCTCCCTGCCATGGCCAGAGGAGAGAGTAGGAACAGCAAAAGCAAGAAAGCTCGTAATTCAAGATAACGACAATTTAAAAAGTCAATGAAAGAGGAAGGAAAAAGAAGTGTTGCAAAGGCAGTCACTCACCTCCTCCCACAAGCAGGCTGATGACCAGCAAGCCTCTGAGCAACAGCCGCCTTGGAAGACAAACCCTCCCCTTTGGCTACCTGAGTTTTATTACTGAGCACGATGTTATATGGAAGGAAATATCCCTTTGACCAGTTTGGATCATTTGTCCTGGCTGTATCCCCTCACAGCTTTTTGTCCATCCCTAGCCTGCTTTCTGGAACGGGAACAGAGTGAAGAGCCTTGACACTGTGCAAGCACTACCCAGCAGCAGCCAAAACACTGCTGTGTTATCCACACTGTTCTAATCACAAATCCAAAACACACTCCATATAGGCTGCTATGAAGAAAGTTAACTCCATGCCAGCCAGCCCATGGTTTTCCCATGTCCCAGAGTGGAATCATCGGAGCAATACACTTCTCCCAAATAAATACATGTAGGTAGGGTTTGGGCTTTCTCTCTGTGTGTATTTCGGTTGGATATACCAATGTCTTTTAAATAAACCACTTCTTGTGGTTTGGTGGTGATGAATTTAGGGAATATGGTAGAGTTGTGATCAGAAAGCTTGCATAAAGCTAGTGTGGATTTCAAAAGTGATTGCCTTTAAATGCTTTAACAGAGTACTTAATTTTTTAAGAATTATATACATTAATTAAAAATTTTGGCTCAATCTGTGGCAGAGATTGAATGATTGCAATGCTGATACAGCAGGCAGGCCATCAAGGCTGGCGCTGCAACTGTGCTGTTTTCAAATTTCCCTGGATGCCATTAAAACTAGTTTGTCTTCTGCAACCATGCATGCCACTTTCCATCATTTTGCCAGTTGAGAATAGAGAGGTGTTAATAAAAAAATCTTAAGGTTTTATCGTGTTTTTTCAGGCTTAACAAGAAAAAAATGACAGGCCCTGGTCATTTGGAAAAGGGTGGCAATTCAGTCCTCTCAGTGCCAGAGAGATGAAATCTTCATGAGTTTTTCAAAGTACAAAGTTTAATTTTAGTAACAGGGAGAGACTTTGATAAATTCTAGGTTTCATCTCCCCATCTACCCAGTGCATCAAACTTCCTTGTAATTTCAGTAATTGTATGTCAGTTTTTAGGAATGATCTAGTACGTGTAGGTCAAAAAGTCTGATAAGATGATAATATTTTAATAGCATTTTAAAACAATTAATTGCTCTTGAACTGTCAGAAACTTGTCTTGAATGCAGAGAGAAAACGCTGTGGCTTGTGATCTACAGTACACCTATATTTTGGAAAAAGAAGTTTGTCTTTCACATAAAACAGTTACACAGAAACTGTAGAGACCGTACCGTAGTGGTTGTTCCATTGTTTGGACTGCTTTAGTTCCTCTCGTACACAGGTGAGTAGCTTAGCAGGAGTTAGTTTGAGAAATAGGTCCCAGATTTTGTATCCCCTGTTCTTTTTCTGGTTTAGAACCAGACTTTAAATTAACTGCTCTTGAAAGCTCTCGTGTATTTTTCTAAGATTTTAATTTAGATGGTTGACAATATAACTTAAAGGGTAAACTTAAAGTTACTATCTCTGTATAAACAAAAGATTTTTGGTTCTTCTAGTCATTCCTCAGTGTATGTGAGCATTTTAAAAAATAAAGTATTACATGCTTACAGAAAACACAAAGCTTGACTTGAAGTGTTTTCCTGTCACTAGCCACATTGGCAGAAATAGGTGCAATTTTATGCATGAATGGTTTTGAATTAAATGAGAGATACACTAAGTGCCAAATTAGCATTAATTAAATTGGCATACATCTATTACTACTTTCCGTAGCCATCGGAATATTGCCAGCTGAAGTGCCCTTCGTTTGACACGTGAACATACATTGTACATTCTCTGATTAATGCTTCTTTGAATATTTTTCAAAACAAGGCAGTGTTAGTTTTACTTCTGTATTGCTACAGAGCTCACTATGGGACCGCCCTTAGTATCTCAGGCTCTGCTTGTGGTTTTATGCAACACAAATGGAGGAACTGGAAAGGGAGGCGTTTTGCTATAGGTCTTGCATGTTGGTTTACCGTGGAGTGCACTAGCCTTGCACAGAGCAGCTGAAGAGCCAGCAAACAGGTCATCAGAAGCCTTGAGAAACAGGGAGCTGGGAAGGCAGCTGTAGACTGAGCTGTTACTGATGGAAAAATACATTCCCAAGCTTGGCATCTGAGCCTGCCACTGCCAAAAATATCTGTAAATGGTCTGTACTCAAACACATTAGAGAGAAAAGGTTAAAAAGAAGCACAGTATTAATACTACAAACAGGAGGAAGCAGTGCCAAGATAGTGTTGGATTTATTTTCTGGCCAGCTTCCTTTCTAGCTGCAGGGTGGTAGAAGGCCAAAGCGTGTGTTGCAGACCGTGTTTCATTCACACCATATAGAAGCTGCAGAGAAGGGATTGCTGTGCAAACATCTGCTATCAAACACATTTTGGTCAACTGTTACTGAAATGCCAAATAGTTGGGATTTTTTGTTAGTGCATTGTTAGGAAAAGTTGATTAGTCCTATTGACCTTGTGTCTTCAAACAGGGGTGAGAAACTACTGATGTTTTAAGATTTAGGGTTAGAAGAGTACTAGAATTGTTAATGCTGGAACAAGGATATTATACTATTAATTTGTTAGAAGTGGGTATTTTTATCTTTTTTCTTGGCAGTCTTACACTTCTTAGTTGTTGTAATTGAACACATAAAACTTGCCAAAGTTAAATAGAATGTGGGAAAAACATACTTGTTCTTAATTGACATCCATTTAGATGTTGGAGGATGGTGGTGAGGAAAAAAGACACTTTGCAGAACACAAATATTTCTGCTAGATTCTAGTACTTGTATCTCTTACTTGAAATATAAAATAGGATTTTAAAAAATAACCACTTTAAAGCTTAAGAAAAAGATAATGCTTAATAGATGAAGGTAGAAGGGAGATGTGAAATGTCATAGAATGTTCAAGAGCTAGTTGGCTTTTTTTGGTGCAGCGCTGAAGCGAAGAAGCCAAACCGTACTGATACCGCACTTTGCACTCCCTGAAGCTGAAGTAAGCAGCTGTTCTGTAGCTCAGTGTTAAACACAGCAGTGCAAGGGTTGCATCAGTAAAAGCAAAAAATCAACTTTTGTGTTGTGTTGGAGAATTTTTGCATGTGCTGTTCTCAAATTAAGACCAGACCAGAGAGATAGTGTTTGCTTATTCTAATTAATGAGATAATCATCACGCTTTTCTGCATTGCCTCCACGAATGTGTCTCTGACTAGCTGGCTTCTCCCCGTGCCTTTATTATACTTACCTAGGGGAGAAAACTTCTATGTTGATTTTGTGGTCAGCTGAACAGCATTGTTTTCTTGACTCGGAAGTAGTATGAAGATTGCAGATGAGTTTTAGTGCTTCTATTTCAATGCAAATGGCATGAGCAAACCCGTCTCTCTAAATTGCTGGAGTATGTAGTTTGAAGACACTTAAAAAATGTAACTTTCAATTTAATTTGAACTTTTGTCAGGGTGCTTGTAATGTTTAGGCAGGAGCAGTGTGTTAATAAAACACAGTAAAATAGTAGAAACTCAAGCCTGAAGATAAATAGGTGATTCTTAAGTTGCTTGGATATAATTAATAAAAATAAGATACCAGAAATACACAAATGTTGATCCCTGGCATTCAGTGATAGGCTGGTTCAGAGCTGCACCAGGGGAGGTTTAGACTGGATATTAGGAGATGGTTCTTTACCAAGAAGGTGGTCAATCGCTGGAACAGGCTTCGTCAGGAGGTTGCGGTGCCCTGAGCATGAGAGCATTCAGGAGGCATTTGGACAGTGCCCTTAATAACGTGCTGTACCTTTTTTTTCAGCCCTGAATTGGTCAGGACTAGATGATTGTTGTAGGTCACTTCCAACTGACCTATTCTATCCTTTTCTAAATGGAATGACCACTTTCAGAATCTTTCTGTAAAAAGAAAGTAGCAGGCCGCAGCAGTCAAGGGATGCCCTAAAAATGCCTGTTCTTGGCCACGGTAGAAAAGTACCTTTGAAAGGAGTAAAAGAATTTGCAGTTTTTAGTTACAGAATTACTCAGCCAGCATGCACGTGTTCAGAACTACTCATTACTAATGAATACTGAATTCAAGGAGTAAGAGTGAAAGCAGTTCATATATTGCCATTTATAAACCTGCCGTTCTAATGCTGGTGTGTTTACCTCACAGGGGATTTGTGTGCTGGGGAAGGCATGTTATCTGTGTTCTATGAATATAATTTCTAAAGACTGAGTTTCATTCCACTGGTGTGTTCATTTCAAGTGAAAAGTGGTCCACGGGTTAGGTTAGTTTACATGTGAAACATTGATGAGGAGTCACCGCTTCCTCCCTTTCTTCCCCTCTTCTCCTTATGAAGACTTCTTTAGGCTGTCTTTGTCTTTTCATCCAGTTCTGTGGTCTCCAAGGTCGAACAGAATGGCTTTCCCATCTTCATCAACTTGGACGAAATCCAGTCTTAATTTCCTACAGGCAAAAAGGGCACATGAAATGAATATGGCTTTGACCATCTTCTTCACCAGTGCTCTTTGTTTTCCTTCTGGTTGCCCTCATCATGCTACTTGCTGTAGTGATACAATACCTTCTGGTTTCCCTATCTTCTCCATGCATCGTTTTCCTTTCATTTTATTTATGAATTCCCTAAGTTCTACCACACCCAGTGGGGTAGGCTCAAGGACTCTCACCTCTAATTATGAGTATTCCATTCTCTTTGGGAATTTCATTGTGCACTGTGAGCACTGAAAGGAAGTATACCTGTACATGATCTGATACTGAAGGATCTGGTAGCTCAATGTATGATAAAATTCCTGGTCTTGAATGACAAATTTAACCTTATTTCTTGTTTAGCAGTTTATGGAGTGCAGAACAAAACCTATGGACTCTCAGTTTATTTTTG
Source organism: Nycticryphes semicollaris (assembly GCA_013400055.1). Taxonomy (NCBI): domain Eukaryota; kingdom Metazoa; phylum Chordata; class Aves; order Charadriiformes; family Rostratulidae; genus Nycticryphes; species Nycticryphes semicollaris. Next base: position 1,657,002 of record VXBJ01002849.1, on the reverse strand, counting down.
TAAACTCTGGGACTGGCAGTTTGTAATGACTATGTTGAGGAGTCTCCTCTAGGCATTATCACTAAGTACTATCATAATTTTTTAACTGACATAGTTTTGCATCCACTTCTCTATAAACTTTGGAGGACAGTGTAGAGGTTATGTCTTTTCCTATTGCTGGCCTTCAGCAACTAGCCAAATGTGTGCAAACATTTGTAATCTCTCACCCAAGAGCAGAATAAATTTGCTGAGATAATTGCGTAGTCAGTATGCTTGCAGTAGCTGCTAGTATTTGCTTAGATTTTATAGCATGGCAGCTAGAAATGTGAGTATGTAACTAACAGAAATTAGTTAATTACAAAGCAGCAGCTTGTACCAGTTGTAAATAGTGATAGGCACAGAATGCAGCACTACCATTAGCAGCTTGTTTTCGTGATATGTTTATGTAAGTATACTGTCTAGATTTTATAATTCAGTAAAGCTTAGAAAATATTTGTATTGGCCCTACTGACACCTTGGCTTTCTTGTATTTATTTCAGTGTATATATGGTTAAAACAGAACTGCAAATATGATTTGAAAATACTCTTACTGTATTAAACTTCATAATGGATAAGGCAGTGTTTTGAAAGCTACTCCTGTTATTCACATAGAATATCATCCTTCAGTGTCGAACTTGTAAGTAGAGAATTTTAGTATTATATATTACAAGGTATTAGTAATAAGGAAAAGAATTTGACAAGGTAATATACAGTGTCATGACAGAAAAATGGGTAGGAAATTGATTTTCAAGTTCCCAAGTTCAAATGAATGAATGTAAATCATTGTTGCCCATTGTTATTAAGGTCTGCAATACAAAACTTCCAAATTAATACGGGTACTTAAATATCTTCATTAAAAATTAATCTTGAAAATTATTTTTAACTTGTGTTAATATTTTAAGGTATATCGGGATATGTGTAACCACTGACATTGTGTTGTGATAGATTCTTAGTAAAATGTGGGGTTCAGGCACACTCCTCGCTGCCTGACTAAGAAGCAGCAGGATTTGTTTTATTTGTTCGAGTGCTAGCAGTCTCATGAAATAATTTCTTCCTCTCCTGATCAAAGCAATTCTACATTGAGAGTCGTCTGAGTTGCCCCAGTATCTCAAAGACTTGCACACTCTTTGATATCAAATTCTTTTTTTGTTTATCAGATTATTGGGATCTGTATCACTATAAAAAAAGACATAATTGCTTTCACGCACTGATGGTAGTTTCTGCCCTTCTATCAGTACAGATAGGTAGTGTAATACTGCAAGTGGAATGTGTGAAGTACTGATAATAAGCATTATTACTTCAGTTATGTTTATCAGAATACTTGACCATCTTTGCTGCTGACACAATCAGAAGTTTCAAAATAGCTAAATCTGTTGACATTTTATGTAGACAAGTATGGGTTGGGAGAAGATATCTCTGAAAAAGCTTATAGCAATTAATTGCTAATGCAGGTGTCATAAAAAAACACCTATAAAAATGCGTGGAAGTTAGAAGTGCTAGATTAGGGTTCACTTGACTTTAAAGTATTTTGGAAGTATTCTGAAGTATTTCATGTGATCCTAAAGTGTGGACAGGTCTTGCATTCTGCTGCAGCCATCAAATCCTTTTGGCCTGGGTTGTCGGAGCGAATTTTCTGCAAATGTAAACATATACTAAAAGGGGAGTCTGCCTTTTTTTATGTTTCAAAAAATAACGTTCCTGGTCAACAAGATACCTTCCTACTGATGTGGTTCTTGGTAAAGTTTTTTGACCTCATATAAGAGTAGATGAAAATAAAGTTCCTATTTGGCCCTACAGCCAAGGAAATCCCGGAACTTGCAGCTTGTTGCCAAAAGAGGTAAGGATGACAGTTGACTTCACCACATTCAGGAAGTAATTAAAAAAATCCCTTTTTATAGATTCAAAACACAGTGTCCTCATTTGCAAATTAATTTTAAAGGGAAGAAAACAAAGTGTCACTTCTAGATATTTGGGAAGAAAAGTCGAGGGAGTATTTCATAGTGTAGTGATGTGAGTTTTGGTTTCAGGTTTTAGTTTTTAGAAGCACTGAACGCTTACAAGGGTTTTGTACATTTGTGCGTACAAAGGAATAGATAGAAATTAATGGAAAAAATGTAAAAGTTATAGTCAATGTAATGACTGCTATTAGCTGACAAGATTCCAGTGTTTGGAGTTAGCTCCCCCTCGCCCCCAACTCCGCCAAAGATTAAAATCAGGAATAAGAATCCGTGATTATTTGTTAAGGGACACATGCTGAATTGTTGTTGAAGATGTCTGGAAACAAACCAGAACCTGTAATTGGTTTTAATATATCTCATTACCTATCAGCAGTGATCAAACTGCAGATGTACCATTTTCTGCCTTAACTAAGTAGAAGTGGCTCTTAAATGCATAGAGCTAATTTATTCTGCAAACCAAATCAGATCATTAGTTTTCAATATTTCTATTCTTAGCTGAGTGCAGTTCTGTAAAACTCAAAGTAGCCCCATAATATCAGTAGTGAGACAAAACATACTTGTAAAACCGCATTTGTCGGTTAGAAATTTGAGTGTAAAACTGCAACTGCATCAGCTTTCAAATAAGGCGCACAGTTTTCAAAACTGCATTAACTTGATCAAGAAAATACTCTGCTCCAGAAATATGAGATGTAAGCCATTGCAGCATGGTATCTTTTTGAGCTTTCTGTAATCCAGAGAAACTTCTGATATTCTATAATCAGTTGTACAGCCCAAGGGGAATGGGATATGCTTTATTTATAGGATGATACACCAGGAGGATATTCTGGGTCTGATGAGAGATTGCTGATTACCATCTGCTGCAACTACTCAAGTTTCAGAGTGGATTAACTATGTATCCCGAGACTGTAAGATCCTAAATCCAGCTGTAGGCTGTTTATCAGTAGTGGTAGACTATGTAAAATCTCCTTGGATAGAATGTCTGAGCCCTTGTCTACAGCAAAAGGAACCTGGCACTGGGAAGTCACAGTTTCTCAGTCAAACCACAGATCTTTTGCTCCTTAAATGCTACTTTTCCATTTTGGAGAACATGAAATTGGAAACTGACTCTTTTGGGTCTAAAGGTGAGGAGACAGTGGCCAAAAGAGCTTTGTAGGAGTTTGCGAAATCAGGAGCCACGGTTTTGCTCTTCTAAAGAAGCTGAAAATGAAGGTAGACGTACTTTTCTTTGAAATTCTAAATCTAACACGTGATTCAATGCAGATCTTGAGATTATTGACTTCCGTGCATCTTTCTGGTGCTTTACAGTAATAATTGTAACATTTGGTACATATCTCTGGGAAACTAAGAACTTTACAATAACGATTATGAATTTCTCCTCTTAAGCCCCATTATTGAAGAGGCAGCTGTATAGGCAGCTATAGGCACCAACTGGGTGATGAGTTTTGGTAAGCACCTGAATTTTGCCTACTTTTTATAGTAAGAGATACAAATTTGAAACTCCCTCCTTCTCATACCAATTTTTAGGAAAGCTACTGAAATAAAATGGTGCTAATAGAGATCTGTCTCCTTTTTCCAATTTCATTAAGGTAGGCTATGAGTAAGGGACTGTACGAAGGAAAGACAGACTAGATGAACATTGAAAGTATTTAAATAATCTGTGTGTTCTTAGAGGAAGTTTGTTTAAAAATATGGACTTACCTGTTTCTGAAAGAAGAAACTTAATTACATCAATAAGGATAAAACCTCTTTTACTAGAAGAATGCCAAGCCCTTATATAGCTTTTGTGGTGCTTCAGTTGTCAGTCTGGCATGATTTTCCTGCCTCGCAGTCTTCTGTGGCAATTTGCGTTCTTTTTAGGGAAGCTTTTTACTGTTGACATATGATAGCAATGTAATTCTGGTACTGGTGAAGCTATATGGTTTTGTCGTGAACCATAGTCCAGAATTGTAGCCTAACGGAAATAGTTTCTTACTTGAATAGGTTTTGCCTTCCTGCAATTTTCTGCATCTTTACTAACTCCTGATGCCTGGTTACTCTGGTAGTTGAACCTTACAGTCTGAAAAGGGTGCAGGGAGGCTTTTTAATCTATTCTTAAACCAACCACAACAGGAAAGAGAATAAACTGTGCTTAAACTCTTTTTGGCCCCAGTGCTTTTCCAAGCTAATTTTAGTAAACATGTTTTGTAAAGGCTGTAAAGTTAAAATACATGTTCTGAAAGCTGTCTTTTTTTCCTCTTTTTTTGGTACTTTTTATTGCAGTGGTTGATTAATTAGTGTTTGTGGTATGATCAATGGCCTTATGAGTAGTAGTTAGAGGCTCTTGTGGTTGAGGACTTGGCAAATACTTTTAAACGACAAACACTAGCTAGTTTTTGCCAAATGGGTATTAATCTTTCTGGCAAGCTAAAGTAGCATTAGCAGAGGAAGAAACACATTTTTGCAGTTGACTAAAGAACTTGCTTTGTAACTTCATGTTATCACTGAATTAATAAAAAATTGTTTTCACTCTTTCTTTTCTCTTAGTTGCCTAGGAGCAATTGGTTTACAATACTGGAAAGCACAGAATGGTAAAATTTACAAATTGAATGGTACTGTGGTCAGGAAATGGTGAATCGTTTTGGCTTCCGTCATGCTTATTGTTGTTGGGATGCAAACTTCTTTACTATGAAGATTTTTTGGTGTCTGAAGGAAAAAAAAAACCCACCCATGAAATAAAACTAGTACATATTAAGGTGAATTTCCTACAGAGGTATCTAAGGAAGACCATGGATTCTGTGAACAACAGGGTGATAAGTTAAATTCTAAAAATGGCCAGAACAAGCTAGTTCTGGTGTAATTTACAGGCTACTGAGTCAAGTTCTACTTAGTTGCACTGCACTGAAAATCCAGAATACTTGATTTTAACATTTGGTTTGAGAGCAGATTAATAATGAGAATCGGGATGCTATTCTGCAGCTAGAAGTTAGAGAGTTATTAAACAAAGAAATAGCATCTGTTGGTGGAATTAGAGACATTGGAGCAGAAATGTCATAAATTTTGAAAGCAAAAGTTCTTATTAAAAATGGTTACATTTTTTTAAAAAAATTTTTAAACTTCTTTTTTGCATAGAATTTTTTATGAATTGCTTTGCAGTAACTCCTTGAAGAACTCAGGTAGGGTTTTATTTTGCAGATTACTTGTACTTAGCTAAGAAATAATATATGCAATAAGAAGAGAGGAATAGATCATTAAGTTTGATTCATACCTAAAAATGCAGTAATATATTTGATTATAAGTGCGACTGTTATTATATGCCTTGTAACTGGTAATTGTTTTCACGTAGAATCATTCTTAAAAAAGGAACCTTTTTTACTCCACTGTAGTTTCTGTTTATTTGTGGGTGTTGACTTTACAGGATTAGAATCACTTGCAAGGATGGGTTGCAGAACAGACATGATCTACAAATCAAATAGTTTCGTCATTGTCTGTTTGTGTGAAGCGGATAAGTTTATTTTTAATCGTGACTGATTTTCCTATTTTGCCTGTTTTTACGAAGTTCTTTCAGGTTAAACCTATAAAGCCATGTGTTAACCAAGCCGACACACAGAATTAATAAATTATCTATGTCACAGAAGTTCCAGATTAGTCACTTAGGTATGAGTCTGTGTATATGCTATGTTTTTTTAAATACAAACACTTCTAGAGGATGTTAGAAAACAATTGTGATTTTGAAGTAGATGGATGAAAACATCTCTCCCTCTTGCCAGTCAGGGTATGTAGCTAATACCCTTCAGAATGTTCCAAAAGTACAGGACATTCCTTTGCTACTCACTTTATAGTAATTGAATATATCTACAAATACTTGTGTTGAAATGGGACTTTCAAAACATAGAGAATGTTGGGAATGTCACTTCAACAAAGGAGTTTCTGCTTCTAGTCTATAGCTACAATCACTTGTCTGTATATTTAAAAGTGAGAAAATGACTGGAAATGTTTTCTGGCTCTTACTCTTGTCTGTTAGTGAGAACAATATTGCATATCTTCATTATTATAAAATGTGGTCAATGTATTGTATAGGTGTAAAGATGTAGAGAATGTACTGGGTAATACTTTGAGAGCAATCTAAATAAATATTTACAATTCAATTTCAGTTTTAATTTCTTTTCGGTGTATTTCACTGAGCTTTCAGAACAAATGCCAACTATTCTTTTTTCCCACTTATCTGGGGCTCAGGTGGTGTGGGTGACCCTTGCAATTCAAATAACATTTCTCATTGGAAGGAAAACTACTAAGAGATCCTTGTCAACTGTTCTTCACATACCTTGTGTTTATAAATTATGGAATGCACTCAAACTGCCCATAATCTACAGGTCTGTGTAATTCTTGCTAATTGGAAAGCACTGAAAAATCAGCTTGAAGTGTGTTTTGATTAAGTTTTGAAAGCCTGTTGCTTTGAAATCAGGGCACTGCTACATGTGACAAATTGTATGCAAACTTCCTATAAAATTCTGATGCACTCCTATTTGTATCATTAATGCTAGCGAGAAGAAAGTCCATAGTATATGAGGGCGATACTTGGCATGATGTGATCCCTTCTGCTTATTTTCAAAGTAGAAGATATATTAGACTAGAAGATTCTATAGAGTCATAGAATGGTCCAGACCAGAAGGGACCTCTAGGGTCATCTAGTCTGACCTCCCCATAGTCAGCAGGGACACCCCCAATTAGAGCAGTTTACCCAGGGCCTCATCAAGCCTCACCTTGAATATCTCCAGTTTATGTGTTATATACATGCCCAGGAACTACTAAATTTCTTTCTTCTCCCATGTAGAATAATTTCTGCTTGATTATATTCTTCTATTCATTTAGCATGGATCATGGTGTGCCATGATTGAGAGTCATGGCTTGGTCCCGCTCTAGAAGCAGATCCTTTTTCAGAAATTTATTTCTGTACTGTGAAGTGCTTTTAAGTCTAATAAAAAAGTTGTGCATAAGAAATTATTTTAATATTGAAAATAAAAAAAAATAAGAAAAGTAGAATAGTTTGTTCTTTTTTTAAACTTTTAAAAAGCGTATTACTTTTTCTTGAATGAATGGAAGAAGTTCAAGAGTTTTCACTCATCGCTTTTTTTATGTCAGTTTTGAATTTTTATTATAACATGTTTTGGGGTTTTTTTTACATAGCAGTTAATGGAGAGCATAACAACTGTTTTTTTCTCTGCTACCACTGTGCTGAATTTTGAAAGTAGTTCCAGAGCTGTGCTTTCTTCTGATTGCAGTCCTGTGCTCGTAGAATGATGCCAGAACTCTTACTGATCATCTCAATTTGCTTTGTTGAAAGTTTTTATAAATCAAAGAACTCTGCTGGACTTTTCTACTGATCTGGTGGGGTCTGCTACAAATGAGCATTTTCTTTATACTGCAGGCTTGCTCAACTAGTATCATTCCAAAACCAAGACATAATAGAAAGGACATACTCTTCTATACTGCTGATTTAAAATCTTAGGAAAAGGCTTATAAATTAAACTAGATAAAAAGCTGTGATTCTTTCCGAGAATAGTGACAATTAGTTCAAGACATAGGAGTGGCTACAGTGAAGTAAACAAATTAGAGCGTTCGGTGTGGCTCTGCAACTGGCTGGATAAGCAAGCACTAAAATATCTTTGATAAATGAGAGAACACCCTGGGTTTTACTGTTTTCTCTAAGTCTGTAGTCTTTTCTCTCCTATAGAAGTTATTATCTGTTTTTCATAAAGCCGGCAAGAGACTGATCTTTTGTATGTTCTTCGTGTCTGGAGTTCTCAGACAGTGGAAAAATAATGTGATTTTTAAGGTTCTAGGATGCTAAAGTAAACCCTTAAGAGGATTTTGTTGTTGTTTTTTAAAGAGGCAAATGGTAGTTGGAATATGTTTCCCATATAATGTGTTTTCCCTTTAATGACTGGGAGATCCCCTTTAATGATTGGGAGATCCAGACAAATCACACCTCCTTACTTGGGGAAAAAAAAAAGCTGAAAGACAATGAGATGTATAATAAACCAGTTACCTTGATACCGGAGTTTAATCCAAAGATTGGCATTTGTATTTATAAAAGTTAGATTCTAATTCTGTGAGAAGGGAGTTACTGCATCTGCCTGCTGCTAGCTGATTTCTGCGAAATCAGACTAAGGTCTTGGACCTAACTTGTTTTTTTCTAAATTTCATGAACTTTTACAGCTGGGTGGAGAAATCAGGCGCTGTTTACTCTTCATTACAATAATTTGGGGAACACGCAGTCACTGTCTGCTCTTTCCATAGTGAGTTACTGAGCAGGCGTCTGAATGGCCTGGCCTTTCAGCACAGGTGTCATCCCAGGGGCTATCTCGTGGCTGTCCTGTGAGCCACACAGGATTCACCCGAGGTAAGCAGGAGCATTTCTGGGCTTGGGAGGGAACCATAAATGATGGGAAGAAGTAGTGCGTGTGATTGGGAAGATCCGAGGGTGCGATCGAAAACGAGACATAGAGCAGTTGTGGAACGTGAGAAGAAGATTCTGGCAACGTGAGAAGATGTGGCTTCAGGCTGTTTTCAGACACGTTGAGCTTGAGAATGATTGCTTTGCTCCCCATGTTCCCATCTGTTGGTTTTGTTCGGAGTAATTCTTTCTGAAGCGCCCTTCTGGACTTGGGCTGTCTTCTAATGCTGCAACAACTGTACTGGCTCGGTGCAGTGCAGTGGGTTGCATTCATGCATGGCACATGCAATTTTAACATAAATTGGGAGTCTCTTGAAACATCTGTAGCTTACAGTAGCTGACAGTGACCTCAGAGGTTGCCCCGGTAACTGGTGTCCCAGGAGCCTCTGTACATACACTCGAAAAGTGGCCCAAAGTCTACATGCCAGTGCAATGTCTAAAAATACTGAGTAATTATGTTTATATTTAAAACTGGTTATATCAAGGTGGTTTTAGTAGCAGTCTTGCCCACATACAAAATAAGAAAAATCTTTAGGATAGCATGCACTTTGAAATTATGTGTGCTGAAAATTCATAAAAAAACGTCAGTGAGCACTCTCCCAAATTTAGCCGTTATGTGATGATGCCTTCTATTTTTAATATAATTACAACATGTATCACTTCTGTTAACTCAACTTTTCTTCTTATCTTGACAGACCTTTAGCTATTTTTGTCCTTTAAGGTGCCAATGAAACATGAAAATGTTCATAGTTTGCAGAGAAGGACCTTGGGGTCCTGGTGGATGAGAAGCTGGCCACAAACCAGCAAGGCACCCTTGTGGCAAAAAAGGCAAACAGAATCCTGGGATGAATTAGGAAGTGTTGCCAGCAGGTCAAGGGAGGGGATTCTTCCCCTTTACCCAGCAACTGGTAGTCAGTCCAGTTGGTGTGTCTCCAGTACAAGAAAGATACAGGCTTACTGGAGCAAGCCCAGTACAGGGTAATCTTACCAATGTGTATAAATAGCTGGTGGGAGGGAATGAAGAAGAGCTCGCTAATGGGGCAAGGGACAATAGGCACATATTAAAAACCCAGAAAGTTCCATTTGGATGCAAGAAGATGTATTTATACCATCTTTGGAGATTCTCAGCATACAACTGGATGTGATCCTGGGAACTCCGTTCTGTGTGACCCTTTTTGAGCAGAGGGTTTGGACTACATGATCTCAGGCCATCCCTCCTAACCTAAATAGTTCTTGTGTGTCTGTGTCAGGATGGGAATTCAGCGATAAAAAAGTTGAAGTTAAGTATGAGTCAGTACACAAAGACTTTTCTGAACCCTATATAGGTGCTGTTGTTATGAATATACTAAGACAGACTACACTTTTATTGCTTTTATAACAGTTTGGGGTGTTTTTTCCCCCAAGCTTTGCCACATGCACATAGTTCTATCCAGCCATGTTAGTATCATCTAACCAGTTGTCACTGTTTCTTCATTTTTCTGAGTCAGAGACAGTCAGTGGATGAACAGCATTAATGTGTTTTCTAATCTGTGTGCTTTGTGATGTTCTGAGGTTGCCATTCATTAGTTTACAGGTATAATATCTGCACTGAAGACTGGATAGAAAAGGTCTGCAAATACAGAACAGGTGCTGCTGAAGTTGTCCTTTCAATTTATCAATTGCTAACTGTTCTTGGTATATGTAAGGCAAAAATTATTTATCCATACATAATGAGTTCTCCAATCACTATTAACCTTTTAGCAACTGTGCACTAGGTTGTATTAGCTATCAGCTAACAGTGAATGTGAGTATCACGAGGTTATTTGCTGGGGTGTGGGAAGATAAGCAACCTATGTGATAGTTCATGGGAAAGGACGTGTTACCAATTGGTTTGTGCAGGTTACAAAACTCTGATCAATATATTACACTCAAGCTCTTCTTACGAGTAAAAGGAGATACACCTTACAGAGAAAACCAACCAATTATTGCCAGGCTACATAAAATCTTAGCAGTCTGATGAAAGAATTATTAGTCCAGTTATGATAGTAACTCAGTTCAAATTATGTATCGTGAAAGCCCTTACACAGTTTCTACTGCATACCCCGTCCCTGATGTTATGATTAGACTTTGACTGCCCCTGCAGATGGATGCTACAGGCAATGGTTTCATTTGGGCCAAGTGTCAAGGCAAGTTGTCGTTGAGCCTTGAGTTGTTCTGTCAGCAAGCTGACCTTTTTCAGGAAAAATACGATGCTGGGCTATGGTTATATTTTTAATTTTTTTCCCCTTTTCTCCCTGGGACCTTCTTGGGGTCATTTTAATGTGTTTTTTTTATCATGCTCAACATCTTACTCTTACTTCACTGTTTCAAGTTTTCTACATATGTTAATGTTTATTCTTTTTTGCCTTAAAACTTTTCTTGCCCCCTTTCCAAGGCTGCATTACTTTGGCTAACAGTAGTGGACTACTTTCAAGACCTCTGCTGTCTTCTCTGCTCTGTGCTCTATGCTGTGTTTTTATTCCAGGGTCACGGACTGTTTATATAAAATATACAAATATATATAGTGTTACATTGCCTGATGACCAAAATCTAAAACAAAGCATGTAAGATCCACCTGGTTATTACATCATTGCTATTGCAACTAGACAAGCTAAAACAAAGCTCCAGGCAGGCCAAGACAAATCCGGACAAAACCTGACATGCCCAAGGCTTTTGGTATTATTTTAGCTCAAAGACCATGTCCCCTGAGTAACAATGTCTACAAACGAATACTTCAGTTGACCTTTTATGAAGCTCTCATCTCCCCTAGGAAAAGAAATCAGTTGAGATTGGGATAATCCTTACGATGTTAAGACCTTGTTTTTGGGAGCTTATGGTTTGATTCAGATGTTCTGATACAGACAAAAGACTGTCTTCATAACAGGAACGTTCATGACTCTCTTGTGTGTATCCACCACTTGTGGCTAAGTGGGGTGGATAACTTTATTCAGATGCAATTTACAGCTTAGTAGAAGAAGAGGATGAATAGTACAGTGCTCAATTTCTCAATTTAAGCACTTCAGGCAATACATGACTATCCTACATTAAAAGAAACACCTGTTTACTACAGTAGGGATTTTGACACAGGTTAAGATCTGTTCTGAATCCTTTCCTGTTGTCTCTCAAAATTGCCAGTATCTTCTGTGATAAGACAGCAGGCTGTGCTCAGATGAGATAAGTTTCTCTGTAGTTTCTTGCCTAGTGAAGATGAGGAATAGTCTCTGTAGTAGCAGAGAGCGTTGCCTTTGAAGAGGCAGGTATTCTGCACTTGCCCTTCTTGGAGCAGCGTTTGATTGATAATGTTACACAACAAGCTTTTGTTTTTGTTATCAAGCCCCTGGCTGTTCTTGGCAGGGCTGCAATGTCTGCTGAGGGAACCTGGGCGANCATGTGATCTCCAGTAGGATTGTGCCTTCTTGGTTGACTTGAGGCTTCAAGGAGGTTTAAACTCTTGATCTGTGCGCTTTTTTATAATCTGAATTTCATTCATTATTTTATTTTATTTTATTTTATTTTATTTTTATATTATTTTATTTTATTTTTATTTTATTCCTGGCTTCCTGGTTTAGGAAAACTTGTGGAGCTTAGTCGTCTTTAGATTTCCTCTTTTGTCAGATTTAGTTGAAATCAAGAAATAAATTCTAAAGTTAGGAGGAGGGCTACATAAAGAGACACACATNTCCCCTTTTCTCCCTGGGACCTTCTTGGGGTCATTTTAATGTGTTTTTTTTATCATGCTCAACATCTTACTCTTACTTCACTGTTTCAAGTTTTCTACATATGTTAATGTTTATTCTTTTTTGCCTTAAAACTTTTCTTGCCCCCTTTCCAAGGCTGCATTACTTTGGCTAACAGTAGTGGACTACTTTCAAGACCTCTGCTGTCTTCTCTGCTCTGTGCTCTATGCTGTGTTTTTATTCCAGGGTCACGGACTGTTTATATAAAATATACAAATATATATAGTGTTACATTGCCTGATGACCAAAATCTAAAACAAAGCATGTAAGATCCACCTGGTTATTACATCATTGCTATTGCAACTAGACAAGCTAAAACAAAGCTCCAGGCAGGCCAAGACAAATCCGGACAAAACCTGACATGCCCAAGGCTTTTGGTATTATTTTAGCTCAAAGACCATGTCCCCTGAGTAACAATGTCTACAAACGAATACTTCAGTTGACCTTTTATGAAGCTCTCATCTCCCCTAGGAAAAGAAATCAGTTGAGATTGGGATAATCCTTACGATGTTAAGACCTTGTTTTTGGGAGCTTATGGTTTGATTCAGATGTTCTGATACAGACAAAAGACTGTCTTCATAACAGGAACGTTCATGACTCTCTTGTGTGTATCCACCACTTGTGGCTAAGTGGGGTGGATAACTTTATTCAGATGCAATTTACAGCTTAGTAGAAGAAGAGGATGAATAGTACAGTGCTCAATTTCTCAATTTAAGCACTTCAGGCAATACATGACTATCCTACATTAAAAGAAACACCTGTTTACTACAGTAGGGATTTTGACACAGGTTAAGATCTGTTCTGAATCCTTTCCTGTTGTCTCTCAAAATTGCCAGTATCTTCTGTGATAAGACAGCAGGCTGTGCTCAGATGAGATAAGTTTCTCTGTAGTTTCTTGCCTAGTGAAGATGAGGAATAGTCTCTGTAGTAGCAGAGAGCGTTGCCTTTGAAGAGGCAGGTATTCTGCACTTGCCCTTCTTGGAGCAGCGTTTGATTGATAATGTTACACAACAAGCTTTTGTTTTTGTTATCAAGCCCCTGGCTGTTCTTGGCAGGGCTGCAATGTCTGCTGAGGGAACCTGGGCGAGAGGCAGTAAGGAGAGGTAGCTTGGATGTTAGGATCTGAGTGTTTTATATACATTTCATTTATATGAAGCAAAAATTAAAAAAAATCATGGGGAAAAATTGTTCTTTGGGCTAAAATTTTACTCCCCTCTAGGAGACAGGGTGTTGTGGAAGCCAGGGTCTTTTCTCTGCTTTGGACTCGTTTGTGTCTGCCACAAGGTTAATGGCATGTGATCTCCAGTAGGATTGTGCCTTCTTGGTTGACTTGAGGCTTCAAGGAGGTTTAAACTCTTGATCTGTGCGCTTTTTTATAATCTGAATTTCANGATGTGATCCCTAGGATTATTTTCCTAGGAAACCACCTAAAACATAATATATGGTTCATTGGTAGCCCTGGAAACAGCCTGCTTCCATCCCAATCACTTTTATCATCATGAATCTTATTCTGCCATGATTTCCTGCTCATAAATCTGTAGCTTCCTTTTAAAAAGTAGTTCTTATTGTAACTAACTGCCATTATGAGATGTCTGCAAATACTGTGGTAGGGAAAAGAGTACAAGGCTTTGTAATGCATACAACTGCAACTGTTCTTAAAAAATGGTTAAGTAAATAATCTGGTGCTATAGGCTGGGACCAAATTGTTGATTTTTCCACATATTTAAAATTTGTGCACTTTTCTGTTGCAAAGTTAGGTATTTTCCTATTGTTATAAGTTCAAATAGCCAACTTATACTTTGGTAAATGATTGAAATAGAGTTGTAGCATTGAGCAACTTACTGGAATAAGGCATCAACGTATATTGAATGAGAAGTTAGCAAACATTAGTGAAATAGTTATACTATTTATTGTTTGTTCTTTCCTTCTAAACTATACTGGCAGTATATATCCAATGACTGAGAAAAATTTGCCAGCACCAAGCTACTAGAGATATAAATAAACAGTTCTGTTAATTTTGCCAGAATGCTTTTGCTGTGTTCAGTTAACTTTGTACCTCAGAGAACTGGTTGATAAGGAGCTTTTTCAATGATAATGTGATTTTTTTAGTTCAGAATCCAAAGTGGATAATAGATAATTAATTCTGTATTCCAATAATTTGATAATTTTGTTAACTTTCTAATTATCCATTGCATCAAGTTAATCCAGCAAGTTATTTTCCCTTACATGTATTCTTTCTATCCTGTCCTAGTACAGGAATCTAAATCTTGCAAAGCGGCATTCCACTAGTGGTGCATCTGCTGCCCCTCGGTTTGTATGCTTCCCTTTGGCTCCTCTGTCATTGCAGACTTAAGTTCTCTTGAGTCCAACAGGGCAAGTCGTGTTGCAGCATGAATGTAACAAAAAGTGTGGAAAGCCAGGTAAAGTTAGTTAAATGTGATTTTTAAGTGCTTTACATACAATCTATTTTTAAAGCAAAAATCCCAAGACTTTCGAATTGCAATGTCAGTGCTTTCCATTGTTTTTTAATCTAATAATCTCTTTGGCTTTGTAAGAAGTTAGCAGATTTGCTATTTTTGTCTGTATATTAGTTAAGCTATTCTGAGAGTTAATATACAAAACGTAGTTCCTTCAATTTTTTATTATAGCACTTGAATGCTTGCCTGTATTCTCAGGTTCAAATATAAGTCTTAATACTGAAGGCTTGTGTACTTTTGACTAGATTTATTGCTATAGGTGATCTGAGGGGCAGCTCTGTTTCAGGGACTACACAGATTCTAACAACAGGCTGCTTTTGCTGGTGTAATTAAGCTACTGAGAGCAGTAAGCTAAGTAACTAAAAGACACATTTACAGGTAAAACTGTGTCCATTCTAGTACTTTTCTGGTACACTGGTGTTATTTACAGCTGGGATTTTCTTTATGTTACTGTACACTGTACAGGCAAACTTTAAAATATAATGTAAATAGGCTTTCCACCACATATTGATTACGCTATCTGAATATGTGTTATGTCCAAAAGTGGTTACTGTGATTTATTTTCAGTTCTGATTAACAGTACTAGGAGAAGAAAGCACTTTTTGCACAGATGTTTCTGTGTTGAAGATCCATGTTTAAAAACTTTTGAAATGATGAAATATGACCTATTGAAATCTTAAAATGTGTTTGGAAAGCTTTGTTAAATTAGTAATTATAACAAAATAAAAAATAAACAGCTGAACATAGGAAGCTGGAAGAGTGAAGGGAGTGACCATAACGGAACAGTTCTAGTTTCTGTCTCTGCTACCTTGAACATGAACAAAACTTCTCATGAAGTCATGTAATCACTGTGAGGTTGCATTGTGGGTGGTTATAAGGTCGAGATAAGGAAAACTATATAGTTTCTAAGTATTATCTTAACTTTTCCTCAGCCTTCCGTTGACCACCCGTGGCACACTTATTTTTTTCCCATGGGTTTAGGCAGGTGGGCCTTTGTGGTGAGACACTAATCTGATTTCAAAGGACAGGGGTATTGTGCTGTGCTGGGAGCAGAACCACTGGAAGCCTGTGATTTCAGGGTGAGCAGACAGTAACTCAGTTTGAAGTAAACTAATGAGAAAATAGTTTTGCTCCTGTGATTTGTTTTAGTTCTTAGATATCATCAGAGTTAATTTTTGTGGTCTGCAATGTGACCTTTTGAGTATTCGTGATGGATGTGCAAGATACTCAGAAGCTGCATCAGAAGCTGCATTGAGATATGGTACATGAATACTTTAATGAAAGATTGATATTTCCCTAGTATGTCTCAGTGACGTAAAAAGAGCCCCGTTTTCCTACTAATTGATTATCTTTTCCTCCACTGAACACAATTACAGTATTTGCATATTTTCATTATTGCTCCTACCAAGAAAATACAATGGGTTTGAAAATGAAAAGTAGTATTATTTTTACATGCCATGTTATACTGAAATTTGAGCACATACTAGATCCATAGCCCTCCTCCACATCTAAAAGGGTTGTAAACTTCATTTTAATAAACTTGAAGTTCTGGCATACTTTTTTACCACCCCAAGTACTAGCATTCTAATCTATATGGAGAATTTGTGTTTCCTCACAAAGTAAACTTGTAGCAAACTAGAGAAACAGACCCCTTTAAAATAGTAAAAGTCTGGAGACAATGGCTATTATAGTTGGTTGGTAAAGGTTGGTAAAGAGATGACTTACTAGGTTTGGTTTGTCAAAACTATGAACATTTATATGAATTTAAAATCTAAAGAGCATATGGCTTACTGTTTGTTGGCTTAGGACGAACAAATACTTTATACTATTTGATTTTAGTAGTCTCTCTCATGTCTTTCTGTTACAGACATCTTGTATAAAATATTTATAGTTCACTGTTCTTTTCTAAGTGCTTGTAACTGTTATGAATATTTAAAGAACAGAGTTAAGGGGGAAGAAGGGCATTGATGTAGCTTTCAGAATGTAAATTTCCTATAATTGTTTGACAACTGTAAATTACATACATGTGGAAATCAGCAAGGAAGACATACCAGAAGCAGCAGTACCTGGTTAGCAAAGGTACTTGGGTTTGTGTCTTCTCTGCCTGTGTGACTACTGAGCTATGGTCACCTAATAAATATTTTTGTCTATTTCATAAGAATTGTCCTGGTTAAAAATAAACAGTTAATTATCACTGTTTAATTACTATCGCCATCTAAGTAATGAGGCCGAAGTAGCAACTCAAAAAAAAAAAAAGATTGCAAGATAATTTTTGTTTAGCAAGTAGAAAGCTTTAAAGAGTTCCAACTTTTGTACGTAATTTAATGCTGAATTATGTATGTGAACTCTTCGTGGCATTGAAGAGTTAATATTGGTAATGGTCACTCTCTTCCTTGACAAAAAGTAACTTACCTCAAACCATAAAAGCGGAACAATTCAGCTTGTGAAGTTCCATCTTTATCTTCATCTCCATCTTACGAAATTTGCTAGTCCAATCACCATTATTCAAGAAGCAGATCTGAAGAGACCATTCATCAGTCACTGGAATGAAGCAAATCAGTTGATGAATAGAAAACTGCAGGGCAAAGTTAATGATAGTTTTTAGAATTAAAAAAAAAAAAGTCTACATTTTATTCCTCTTAATCCTGAGTGTTTTACTTATATAAAATTACCTTTAGGTGATAATTCTACTTCTGTGTTGCTCCTGGAAAACACTCAGCAACAGGAATGGACACAAAAAGACATCAGGAACTTTCCAAGATAGAAATGCCATTTGGGTTGACATTTGGACAAAATACATGAATTGGCAGTACAGGTGGAAATGACCATTTTGCCACATGAGTGAACATAAAATTGTGCGATTTAGTCATAACTTTGTGCTGAGAGGTTGGGTGAGATGACGGGTATGGATGTGTGAAAAAGCCAGTCTTTTAAATTATATAACACATCCATGGTCAATCTGCTGCTCTTTTTTTGTGAGCCAGAGTTCTTTGACAGTTAAGGGAATATCCTGTAGATGGCTTACCATAGTAGAGGAGAGACAATGCACTTTTCTGTTTTCTGACTAAATTAGTCATTTATAACAAACACAGTTATTTTAATTTGTTGGCTGCATTTGCAGCACTGAGAAATAAGAATCTTGCCTGCAGGGAGTAAGGTGTCCTTTTCTATATTATTGTTTTTTGAATATTTACATTTATGTAACTTCAATTGCATCATGGCACCCTAAGATGTACACTCTATAAACTTGTTTTTGTCAAGTGGTTTGTCTTCTTGTCTCCCTTAGCTCTGGGTGACATGCAGAACCCAGGAATGTTGATATTCATAAAATGAAACAATACAGTTAATTGCTGAAAGCCTTGTGCACCCCAGCTCTCACTGACAACCAGTTCCCTGTTGGCATTCAAAATGTCCTTCAGCATGATTCCTGAAATGATTTTATCATGGGTCTCAGTGACCGGAAAGGTCCCTTCCAACCTGGATAATTCTATGATTCTGTAATTCCTTACTTGTCTTCTGCAATTCTTAAATCATACAAAAGTATGAAATATACCATGTGCACACAAATACAAACAATTAAGTTACTTTTAATAATTAAAACTTAAGTTCTTCAGAAATAGTTTGATTTGCTAGGAGAGCTGAAGATTAGTTTTGTGAACTGATTCTCAAAGGTATCAATTGACAGACTGGCACGTTAACAGTTTCCCTATTTTGTGAACGGAGGACAACAAAGATGTTAAGGGGCCTGGAGCATCTGTCTTAGGAGGAAAGGGGGAGGGACTTGAGTCTTTTTAGTCTGGAGAAAAAGCTGAGAGGGGATCCGATAAACACCTATAAATACTTAAAGGATGGGTGTCAAGAGGAGGGGCCAGACTTTTCAGTGGTGTTCAGTGACAGGATGAGAGGAAATGGGCACAAACTTGAACATAAGGAGATCCATCTAAACATGAGGAGGAAGTTCTACACTTTAAGGGTGGCACAGCACTGGAACAGGCTGTACAGAGAAGTGGTGGAGTCTCCGTCTCTGGAGACATTCCAAATCCACCTGGACATGTTCCTGTGCAACCTGCCCTAGAAGGACCTCCTTTGGCAGGGAAGTTGGACTAGATGATCTCCAGAGGTCCCTTGCAACCCTGTATCATTCTGTGACTGCCACCTCCACCTTCATGTTTCAAAACTGCTTAAATGCATCTCTATTTTTTTTGCATCATTGGTATTTTTTTCAAAGCCTCTTTTAATGCTACTTTGTTTATTTGGAAGTAACGTGTAAACAGCTTTCTTCAACACATTGCATTTGTGCAAATCTGCACAGAAATTACATTGTGGCTTGTGAATCAGATAGGATGGTGTCTGGGTCTGCTTGGTAGGAAAGTTGGTTAAAAAAAAAAACAAACCAAACCAAGCAAAACCAGCCCTTATGCCTGTTGGAAACTTTGGAAAAGCTGCTGTAAAAGCTTTACCAAGAGGAGTGGGAAAAGGTAGGGAGGCTTGAGCCAGTGCTCACGCTCACCTCTGGCTGGTCCTGCTGTTGGCTTCTCTTTCCTTTTTGGCACTGAAGAGGAGCAGCACAGGGAGAGGTGAAGGAGAGCTTTCTGCAGAGCCTGTGCTGCATCTGAAATTCCAAAAATCTCAAATGTGGTTATTGTGTTATCTTTTTAAGTCACCCACATGCTATCTTTTTGCTTTAAACTGTGAAGCCTGACAGCTGTGTTGCGGAAGTTGCTTATTTTGCCAATTCAGTCAAATTGTTGTTTATGCCTGAAACGAGAAATGGAAAAATGCTTTGCTTTCTACCAGTGGACTGACTTGCAGCTATGAACACTTGAAAAAAACCTAAGATTCAACTTCAGAATGAGTGCTATAGTATTGTGCATATTAAATCTTGTTGACAGGTTTTGATTAAAATGCTCCTGAAAGTGTATCTTGGCTATAACATTTGGGTATTTAAAACATTATTAAAGAACTGCAAATGAAAATGCTGAGGGTTTAAATAGTTGTGCATGTATGCAGAAAGAGCATCTTGCTGGATGTAAGGATCACAGCAAAGACTTAATAGGCTTTTCCACTCCTGAACTGTACTGGAGTCAACTTGCTCATTAGAATCCTCTAGTATCTTCTTCTGCAGTCAGCTTTGTCAGCTTTGGAATTCTTCAAGCAAAAAAAAAGCTAAAAAAGCGTATATAACTATTATTCCTTTTTTTGATCATCGATGACTGCAAAAATAAATGCTTGTAACACACGTGTTTCTCTAAAGTAGTTAAAATATATCTGACCAGTTTCCTAGTACCTGAGAAATTCAAAGTCTAAACCACTTTCTGCTTACTTATCTAGGATTATTAGCCCTTTCTTGCCATTAATAATTTTTAACAACTTTCTGTCAATGCAGTTTCCTCTGTTTAAGACTAAACAGTGCATAGTAGCTGCTGGTTTTCATAAATAATTATTGTAGTTTATCTGAAGTTGGTTAAAATACTGCTTGTTTGGGTCTGGAATATCCGTGTTTTGCATTTATTGAGTTTGTGAAAAGTGGATACCTCTTTTGCTGCCACTGGAAATACAGCACAGAAGCCTGAACTGTAACTGCCTCAATAAAAGTAGAAACCTAGACATTCATGCCAAGCATAACTCAGGCTTTGGCTCTCTTAGTGCTCACAGAGGTCTGGGCAGCTTCCTTAGATGCTTCTTGTTTATTTTCTTTTGAGATTAGACTTTTCTTTTCCCTTTCCCCTGCTCATCTGTGTTGTAAATTAACCCCTAAAACCAAATGCCCCTTTATTTTACAATCATAAATATGCAGATGGACTTCCATATGAAAGAAAACCTCAATGGTGTTGGGATGTCATCTTTACTACCATATTTTAATATTCAGGTATAATATTATCAAGTTCTCTCATTATGTGTATTGCTTTAAAAACATAACTGTATTTCTGTGAGTTACAGTACTTGATGCCATAAGGCAAACTTACTTGGCAGCATGAAACTGCAGAATGGAGAAGTCTTAGTTACTATAAACAATTTTTTAAATTTAGGTCAACATCAAACGTGGTATAAGTAGTTACAACTCCTTTATTTTCAGCCAAGTAAGCAGTATCAGCTTGTGTACTTTACATATGTTTGAAAAACATACAGGTTTGTGTCTGCTGAATTAATATATTGAAATACCACTTGTTTTAATATTTTGTTTTTAAAAACCTAATGAATTGATCCTCAAGAGATCGGGCATACATTTTGCCATTGGATACGTGGCCCTGAGAAGAGATGGCTAAACTGTTTTGGCACGAAGCCTCTGTTACGGGTAAAACTGAGGCTCAGCATTAAAACTTCAAAACACCTGTTGAAAAGGAGGAAAACCAGCAGTGCTCTGTGTAATCGCTGGTCTCTCATTTAACCAAAGAACATTTTCTAAGTAAGCTGGCATTTCTTTTTTACTTCTCTTCATAGAACATTTAACATTTTCAGACACAAAATGTGTTGCTGCCACTCTAGCGAGTTTTAGCACTGCCAGTGGGACGTTCTCTTGCCTCGCTCAGCTTGCGTCAGCTGAAATGGCTGAGCGGGAGGGAGCAGGCAGCAGCACGCCTGTGGATGGATGTCTTGGGCATCTTGGTGGAAGAAGTGTCAGCCCCATGGCAGAGGTTCACAGAAATCTCCCCCGCGACATACTGCGAGAGCATTTGAATGTTGAAGAACCGAAGGATACTCAAGATGGCAACAAAACAAACATACTTAAAAACTGGTCTCTTTACTCTCAGTAAACTGATGAAATGACTAAGTAAGCTCTTCGGTAAGAAGTTTTACAGAGAAAGCCTTAGTCTAGACTTTATTTGCAAAACCATATCCTGTTATTTCCCTGCTCATCGCACTCACTGGGTTAACCAATTTAAATTGCCTGGTCTAAAAGCAACAAGGGCAACACAGGCTGCTGTTTTGCTCTGCTCTTTCTGATAGGTAGTGTAGTAGTGATCTCTCTCATATTATGTACTCAGAAATTTTCTGTTGTCCTGTATTCTTGAAGTGAAGCAGAACAAAATGAGCCAAAGGCACCCTGAGAACCTCAATTCTGTTATTTTATATGTTGGTAGCTCTTTCTTGTACCTTGCCTCTGTGTTCAATATGTTTATGAAATTGTTGATGTACATTCTGTGAGATGAGACATTTTGTCTTCTCCGATGACATGAATTTCTCTTGTCAGGTTGTATAGGAACTGATTTTAACAGAACAGTTTCAACTGCATTGATTTTAATTTAATTACTTTCTCAATAGAGAGTGATTCTGTTCTTTCCTCACATTTTTAATCAATTCTGTTTCTAGTGGTTGTTTTAAACCAGCTCTAATACTTACCCAATCACATGGCCAGCTGTTTCAGCAGACTAAAATTGCACAAAACTAATTCAGCAAAAAAGAGATTTTTCATTTCCTGAGGTAAGGAGGTAAATTAACTTACTGTGTCAGACAGGTGCTAATGGGGGCCAGAGGAGCTGAAGTGGGGAGAAGGGAGATGCAGCTGGGGCAGGTGGAAGAAGAGGCAGAACAGAAAATTAATGTCTTGAAGAATTGGCTTAGCTGTATCATGACCCACACAATAAGCTGATCTGAAATGACATAGATAATTTTTGTTTGAATATTGAGTTACGACTTGTTCCTGTATCTGTGTTGCTTTAATAATAGAATTCTTTTAGTTAAAAAAATTAAAATTTAAAAAAGTATTTTCTTGTGCAGCTCATCTTTGTAGTTTTTCTTTCCTCCTCACTGGTATTTATAATGTTGTGTAACTGAGTCTGGCTGGGGTTAACCCACCACACACTGAAAAAATACCTTTCTCTTAAACAGATTTCTGCAAACAGCAGATATTACACGATTACCAGTTTGGAAAAAATATTTAAATGCTGAGCTCAAATACAGTGATTCAGGACAAGTGGGAGGCCCTGTGTTTTCCAAATAGCTAATGTTTTGTCTTCCCCCAAATGCTTATTATTTCAGTTGAGGACTCTACTTTATCTTAAATACAACTGCTCAGTGCTGTGTACCATTAAACAGTGGCTACAGTTCCATTCAGAAACTATTGTACAAGATGTGATTTAATATGGGCCGTTTCTGAAGTGTTTGGGATTCTGTCAGCTCAACTGCTAATTGCTTGGAGAGTTTTCTCTTGTTTTGATTCTCCCATGCTCTGCAAGCTTTGGCCAGCTGTGTTAAAGCATTATAGAGTACGTGCTTTTCAGGGAATTTGGGTCCCTGTGTTAGAATCTCCTAGTAATGGCAACTTAAAAGGTGCTGACCAGGAAGGATGTAGATATTTGGCTGGTGGAGAGAGGCTGGGTGGTGGCCCAGTGCATTCTTCTGCTGCACGGTTGATTCCAGGAGAATCAGTCTGAGAGAGGGTACACCAAGGTATCGTGGATGGAAATATTTGACCCAGTTATGATATAGCAGCAATAGAAAATTTATTAGTGACTTGAGGTAGATTAAGAGGTATCATAAACAGAGGTGGATGAAAGGGAAGCTAGCCTATAGTTAAAAATTCCCCTTTTCCTGAGTTTAGAGTAAGTACTCCCAATGCATTGGCATTTCTCAACGGGCACTAATTGAGACTCAGGAGAGGTTGACTCACCCGGGCCTTCTAATCCTCGAGGTGTCAACCTGTGCGGCCATTCAGAAGAGCTCAAAGGGTCTTGCTGGAATCACTGCTTACAGGGTCTAAGATAAATGACTTCTGTCAGGTACTTTTCTACTGTGGCCCAGTGTGGACAATGGAATATTCTAGTACTCTCCACCAATTACACAAGCCCAGAACTTGCTGGAGCTTGGTGTCCTGGTATTCCCTTCTCTGTGGCCGGGATACATATGTTGTCAGGAGTGATCAATTATGGTTTTCTCTGTACCTCTAAAACCACAGGTGAAACCTTGGAAAAGAACGAATTACTGAAATTACTGTATTTTTATTAAAATGCATTTAGAAATTGAATGTTTTAAAATACTGGCTTAGATATCTGTGGTTTTTTTCCTTGGAATAGACCTAACTATATAAGACATACCTGAATGCTTTCTTAAGTGGGAAGCAAATCTATAAAATTCGGGAGTTTTGTTTTGCATGTTTTGCAGTGTTCTGAATTAAAATGCTTGGGAATCTTGATTAAATAAACAAAGCCGCTTGATTTTTTTTTTAAAAACAAACAAGCAAACAAACAAACAAAAAAACCTAACCACTTCCTAAAATAGGCTTATGTTATATATCATTTTGTTAAGCTAGGTGATTTTGCAATTGCTGCTCTACTGTGTTTGATGAGGAGAGGCAGTTTTCATACTCAAATTGGCTACTTACGTATCCCATGCACTATAAAAGCAAGTCATCAATGAGTTGTACAGTGTCAGAAAAGTAATTCACTCTGTTCATCATGAAGATCATTAGACTGTCCTCATCATAAAGTAGAGAGCTTTATTGCAAGTGTTGGCTACAGATGTACATTAAATTATTTCTGAAACAGCGTTTTTGCTGTATGACACTAAATTATAGTCTGATTTTGAAAAAACAAAACGAATTTAACTTAGACATGGCCTGTGTTCTCACCTACTCATCGGTAATTGCTCAAAGTGTTGCTGCAACACTGACCCTGAGATTCATAAACATGTCATTTAATTCAGAACCTGCATGAAAATAAAAATTGATTTATTGAAAAGCTCTTGAGACACTGTACGTGATTGTAGTCTTGTTACTACGTGTATGTACAGACACTGCTGTCTTTTTTAGGCTGAATGGCTCAGCATCCATCTTGTTCCTAAGCCTGTTTGGGATTAAGTAGGCACTCTTGGGACTGTGGCTCCTGTAGCTTGTCTGCCATCATTGCCACAAGGAGTGAGTTTCTTCACACGTTGTGCAAGTTCAGCCATTTACAGTTGCAGTGAGGTGCTTGTGTTGAGGGAAGGTGTCTTGTGCTCTATTTTTTATGTAGTTTCTTGGTTGGCAGAGTACTCACCCACTCATTGAGTGATTGCGCTCTGGTCCTCCTGTCTGAGGATCTCCAAACACTCATCTCCTCCTGTGCTTGTTCTCAAGACTAGGATGCAGATGAACCTGTTATATAAACATGAATGGAAATTTTGGATGGTTAGAGCATAAACATAAGCAGGAGGATCAGTTACCTGGGGAGGTGCATGCTCTTCTGGGAGGACAGAATTCAGTGTTCAGGTCCCTGCTACATGGACTGTTCCTCTGTTTTGCATTCAGGGTCACCCAGTGAAATGTTTATGGAGTAATGACATCAGCGACTTTCACTTCCCAGACAAGTGCTCTAAAAATGTGTCATTGTGGCACTTCTTGTTACTGTTGTCTTGGCTTTGTAAAGTCCTGTGTCCCAAAAAGAGTAGCTTAGTGGGCTGAATGCAGATAGAGACTTTAACCTTCAAGTCCCAGTCAGCGTAACTACCGCATCAAAGCTGCAGGTCGCTGCTTTAGTCCTGGAGAGAGGTGGGATTGCATACACCCATCTCTGAAGTTTGCATTGGCAAATCGAAGGACCACTCTGCAGTAGCACATGGAAGGACTGTCCTTCACCGTAATCCGGTGGCAGCTCCTCACTTTGCACCTCAGGGAGGGCAGCAAGCCTCTGCCTGGAGCTGTAAGTTTCTTCCCAAAGTGTTCTAGATTCCACTGTACCAAATGTACCTAAACTGCTTGGTAAGACCAAGGATTGAATGTTTTCTAGAAGTACCACTTCCCCCATGGTGTCTTCTGAGGCATGAGATTCATTTGGGCATTCACAGGTTGGAAAGTTCACTCTCTGCATACTTTCATTTAGCGGAAGTTTGCAAAGCCTACACTATTCAATGGTTTCCTCTGTCATCCTGATGTATTATGTTATCAAATCTCTGAACTCCACCACTGTCCCTATCAGTAAGTGTGGTTATTAGAACTGATCTTTAGGTAATGTTATCATAAATGTCATCTTAAATGTGCATATATTAAAAGCTTGCTGTTCAGGAATGGCTTTTATGGAGATACTCTTCCCTGTTGGCTTTGTTAAACCACCTGTCTCTGTCTCTTAAGTGCCATAGATGTCAGCTGGGATTACTTATGTTTTTTAAACTGGTGGATACTTTGTTTTTTCTTGCTACAATCTCCTGGATAAACTAAACTCCTCTTGTTGTCACTTGTAGCAGATATTAGCAAAGTTTCACAATGGTTTTATCTCTCATCTGGTCTGTTTCTCAAAACATTTTGCAGAAGACCTAGGATGTGGTGCACATAGTTTAAGGAAATGTGTTGATGAGGTGGTCATTCTGGTTTCAGTGATAAAGCCTTCTGAAGAACAGACAGTCTTTAGGGGAAGTTCTGAGTTCTGATAATAGTACCTGTTATAATATGAAGGTAGACGTGGTCTTCATGCTGTGTGAGATCCTAGAATGACTCTGAAAGTTGTTTCAGCACAAAAAATTATAGCTTCTGCCATGGAGAGAGTTCTGCATCTGCACTGTAGAGCCAGTCTCACCTCAGGCTCTTGAAAGCGTCAAGAACACCTAAGTCTCACGAATGCTGAGAAATCACTTCTGTGTTCGTTCAGATACATACAGATTTTTATCTTGTGCCAGTCTTTTTGATTCAAGACAGGCTTAAGGCCACAAGAGACCCCGACTCTGTTCACGATTGCCACTCTACTTTCAGGGGGAAGTCCTCCATCTCAGGTAGCAGAATACATCTGCCTCCTTCTCCAGGCCAGGCTATATCTCTGAGGATCACAAACCTGTTTTATACGATTTGTGCACACTCTATGTAATTACATTCTCAGATTCTGAGTGAGAGTTTCTCTTCCCTTTCTTTTCAGTCACTTACTTGGTGGAAAATTCTAGCCACTGTCTTTGGGAAAATACCCTTCAAATTCTTTTGTTTGTGCAGATAGATGCTGATTGCCTTGTCTGTCAGGATGGGGACTTGCACAGGCAATCTGGTAGCTGAGGCTCATTGATCTCTTGAGAAGCCAAAACTTAATCAAGGGTGTTCTGGAGTTCAGAGCTGTGAGAAACTCTTTAATTTTTGATTTTAAGATTTGTCTTGATGGTCATCACATTCAGACAGTGATGTCTACTGCCTACAGGCTGTGTATGAATAAGCCAAGTGGGGAGATTGCTTTACCCTGCAGAAAATACAGAATACTGTTGAACTGGCTTCAAATTCATCTGGTAGGCAAGCAGAATAGTCTTGCAGGTGTGGTAGACCGAATTATTCATCTGATCCACATGTGTAAACTCCAATTCAGTCTTTAGATAATGAGAGCTGGGAATGGGGTTGCCTTGAGACGAAGTTATTTACATCAGATAACATCAAGAAATGGCAGATTTTTTTCCTCCCTTGCCTTTCAGTGTCTTGGATCAGGCACAATCCTGGTCATAGAGAAAGACATAAACCTTTCTTCTGTTTGGTAAATACTGATCATGGTCAGGCAAGGTTGTACTTCTAGGCCTTGATAGTTCTGGGGTCAGGAGATTAAGTGTCAGCTGTCTCTCACTGAAGAATTCAAGAAATATATTCCCCTCCTAGATCTGCAACTGAGAAATTTGGAGCATTAAGGAGTTCAGTCTTCTTCATTCCAAGCCCTAAAATACTGGAGAGGAATGTTATTGCTTATTTCTGTGGGGCTGTCCCTTGCCACTTTTTCAGGTTAGGAGGAGTAGATAGACAGGTAGCCAGACAAGAAGCTGGGCTTAAAATGGAATAAAAAACTTTGTAAACAAGAATCAAATTGCAGTTTATTATTTTTTTAAATTAATTTACTTTTGTTTGACAGCAGTCCTTGTGCCCGAACTACAGGTAATGAGATTCCAAGAATCAACCCCGTGCAGTATCCATTGCAGGTGTTTGATCTGGAGTGAGAAATAAAACAGTCCTCTGTAGGGTTATTCACTTTTACTGATCTCTTGAGAACTTGTGTAAGGCAAATTCTGTTGTCATTAAAGGTGCAAGAATCATATGGTTGATTGATTTTCTCAAACACAGAATGGCAAATATTAAGTCTGCTTACTTTACTAATCATTGTTTTCAATGAAAGGCTTTTCAGATGCTTATAAATTAAATTGCAAACCCAGAATTCTACGTTTTTGATTTAATGAAATTAAACATACAGTACATATGCCCTGAACTGGAAAGGCATTCTGTAATGGAAGCTTTTTATTTGAACATCTGTTCAGTGTTGCAGTCATTAAAAGTTTTCTTTCTCTCTCCTTCTGCCATATAAGCAATGCTGATTTGCACTGGAACATACTTCAAAAGGAAAACTATTGGAGGGAAAATCAACATTCTTTTTGTATACAGCTGGAAAAGTAATTTTTTCAGCAGTGCTGGAATATAGGAACACTTCTAAATAGGGTATCTAACATGCAAAGATTATGTCATGAAATTATTATTTTGGACTAAAGCTAGATTATCAAGACACACAATGCTTTTGAAAAAAAGACAAAACAGCCTTTTTTTCAGTCTCAGAAAATGGAGATAATGAAAGCACACGGTTTTCCTAAATTCAGTTCTTTCTCATGAAATTGATTATACTTGCGTTATCTGTTACTGGTTTATTTGCACTAGTTTGAATCAATGCAAACAGCAAACAGAGCTAGCTAAATTAAATTATTTTTTCTTGTTGTTATAATGGCCATGTCTTATGGATTTTATGTTGTTAAGCGTGTGTTAATTTTCCTCTGGTGTTCCTGAGGACCCTGTCGGGATGGTATTAAAGGCTTGTATTCTGTACTGACAAAGTTCAGCAGATATCTGTGGGACTGGGTAAGGACTCGGAGGAAAGCTTACTTGGCCTAACTTGGCTGCTTGGTGCTAAGCCTTGGCTGTAGAACCGATTATCTCTGGAAATAGGTTATTACTGTTAAAATAAAATGCATTTATACAGCATTATTATTTCATTATCATACAAAACTTGCTTTGTTTTATTTTTTATTCATACAGATTATTTAAAAAAAAGACCCTAAAAGGTTACTTACACAGGCAGGAACAAACATTAAGCCATTATCAGTATTTTCTTTTATTCCAATTAGTTTCTGTCTTAGTGATCATCGCATGGATGCTGGACATTTTGGACTACTTAATGACCTTTCAGCTGTAAGTTGAAACCTCTTTGAATGGTGAGCAAAANTCAGGATGGTACAAAACAGAAGCGGGAACGGAAGAAGACCGTGTCGTTTAGCAGCATGCCAACGGAGAAAAAGATCAGCAGTGCAAGTGACTGTATAAATGCCATGGTTGAAGGCTCTGAGCTCAAAAAGATTCGATCCAACTCAAGGGTGTACCACCGATATTTTCTTTTAGATGCAGATATGCAGTCTCTACGCTGGGAACCTTCAAAAAAGGATTCTGAAAAAGCAAAGATTGATATTAAATCAATCAAGGAAGTGAGAACAGGAAAAAATACAGATATTTTTCGCAGCAATGGAATATATGACCAGATATCAGAAGACTGTGCATTTTCAATTATATATGGAGAAAATTACGAGTCACTAGATCTTGTTGCTAACTCAGCAGACATTGCAAATATTTGGGTTACTGGCTTAAGATACCTGATTTCTTATGGAAAGCATACTCTAGATATGATAGAAAGTACTCAAGATAATATGCGGACTTCATGGCTTTCACAAATGTTCAGTGAGTCAGATGTAGATAATTTGGGACACATACCCCTGTGTAATGCTGTACAGTTTATAAAAGACTTAAATCCCGGTTTAAAAACTAATAAAATTGAACTAAAATTCAAGGAGTTACATAGATCCAAGGAAAAAACTGGCACTGAAGTAACAAAAGAAGAGTTTATTGAAGTTTTTCATGAGCTTTGTACCAGACCTGAAATCTATTTCCTATTGGTTCAGTTTTCAAGCAATAAAGAATTCCTAGATACCAAGGACCTCATGATGTTTTTAGAAGCAGAACAGGGTATGGCACTTGTCACAGAAGAAATCAGCCTTGAAATTATTCACAAATATGAGCCAGCCAAAGAGGGCCAGGAAAAGGGTTGTCTTTCTATAGACGGGTTTACGAATTACCTTACTTCACCAGACTGCCACATATTTGATCCAGAACATAAAAAAGTTTGTCAAGATATGAAACAACCTTTATCTCATTATTTTATAAATTCATCTCATAATACGTACTTGATAGAGGATCAGTTTCGAGGGCCTTCTGACATCACAGGTTACATTCGTGCTCTTAAAATGGGTTGTCGAAGTGTTGAACTGGATGTATGGGATGGTCCAGATAATGAGCCTGTGATTTACACAGGGCATACTATGACATCACAGATTGTCTTCCGTAGTGTGATTGACATTATTAACAAGTACGCATTTTTTGCTTCAGAATACCCGCTTATTTTGTGTTTAGAAAATCATTGTTCTATTAAGCAGCAGAAAGTGATGGTACAACACATGAAGAAAATTTTGGGGGACAAACTACACACACAGTCTCCAAACATTGAAGAGTCTTACCTTCCATCACCGGAATCACTTAAAGGGAAAATACTAATAAAAGCAAAGAAGCTTTCCTCTAATTGTTCTGGGCTAGAAGGAGATGTTACAGATGAAGATGAAGGAGCAGAAATGTCACAGAGAATGGGAAAAGAAGGGGTAGAACAGCAGAACTCGATGACGGGCAAACGATTTCAGCTCTGCAAAGAACTCTCTGAGTTGGTAAGCATATGTAAATCAGTTCAGTTCAAAGAGTTTCAAGTTTCATTTCAGCTCCAAAAGTACTGGGAAGTGTGCTCATTTAATGAAGTGCTTGCAAGCAAATACGCCAATGAAAACCCAGGAGACTTTGTAAATTATAACAAACGTTTTCTTGCCAGAGTGTTCCCCAGTCCTATGAGGATTGACTCGAGTAATATGAATCCCCAGGACTTTTGGAAATGTGGCTGTCAGATAGTAGCAATGAACTTCCAAACACCTGGCTTAATGATGGATCTTAACATTGGTTGGTTTCGACAAAATGGAAACTGTGGCTATGTCCTTCGTCCTGCGATCATGAGAGAAGAAGTATCCTTCTTCAGCGCGAATACGAAAGACACCGTGCCTGGAGTTTCACCTCAGCTGCTTCATATTAAAATCATCAGTGGGCAAAACTTTCCTAAACCCAAAGGATCAGGTGCCAAAGGTGATGTTGTGGATCCTTATGTTTATGTTGAAATACATGGAATCCCTGCCGACTGTGCAGAGCAAAGGACAAAAACTATGCATCAGAATGGGGATAATCCTATTTTTGATGAAAGTTTTGAATTTCAAATAAATTTACCAGAACTAGCTATGGTGCGTTTTGTAGTACTGGATGATGATTACATTGGGGATGAGTTTATTGGGCAATACACTATTCCCTTTGAGTGTCTACAGACTGGTTACCGGCACGTTCCTCTGCAATCTTTAACTGGTGAAATTTTAGCACATGCTTCCTTGTTCGTGCATGTGGCCATTACTAATCGAAGGGGTGGTGGGAAACCTCATAAGCGGGGCCTCTCTGTGAGGAAGGGCAAGAAATCAAGGGAATATGCTTCTATGAGAACATTATGGATTAAAGCAATAGATGAAGTGTTCAAGAATGCTCTCCAACCTATTCGAGATGCCACGGATTTGAGAGAAAACATGCAGGTACAGTTCTTATGATGAATTTATCAGTTCTGAAGTGTATTTTTGTATTTCAATGCATACGGTATAAATGTTGTTTAGAGTCTTACTGTGTTTTGTAAGTCAGGTTGATCGAGTCTAATGCTGAACAGCTTTAAAAATAAATTATGTCAGAGGAACCTTTTAGGTGATACTGTCTACTGAGATAACATCAGATGGATATGCATGTTTTGCTGAATGTGAACTGGAAATGTGATTCTAGTGTTAAAACTCAAGCCTGTTGACTTGTCCCATGTCTTTGCAGGAATGTTAGACATACACTAAAGGAAAGCACAGCAATATTTTAGTTTTAGAAAGTTAAGTTCAATAGAAGTGCAGGAGGAAAATATAGGTGATAGGAAAAGGAGACTCTGCTGCTTACTAAAAAATTCTCGTACCTGAAAGTATGTCTAGCATAGCTTTTATTTTTCTCTCACTTTCAACAGAAGGCAACACTTTCAGAAGGACTGTTTGCTTTCCCTGATTCTTCCTACCAACTTGTATGTTAGAAATACATGGAGTTAGTGCAAAGCCTCCTCTAAAAGAAATTACTTTACCTTCAGGGTTGCGTATAGTAAACATTGACTTTGAGGAAAAAGTACAGGCTGAGGTCTTTGTTTTTGTGGAACCTGAGAGATTCCGCTTAAAAAATGTATTTTTTTGAGATTCTAATGAAGGTTCCAGGTAAATAAACTCTTTTAGACATAGATTAAAGTGAGCTGTAAGGTTTATTTAATAAAGCATATGAACTTCTGGTGGAATTCTAGCAGTGATCAATAAAATTCAGTGTAGTCATTTCAAATGAAGTGACCTATTAAATCCTCTCACTCTTATGCGTAAGGTGAAACTGAATAAAGGACATGTCTCAGACTTCATTCTGGATTTTAAAGTCATGTCACTGTAGATAAATTTTCTTCACGAATAATCTTATACTAAAGAGGTTTTAATAGTAATACAGTTTTAAAACTAATATTTCTTCATATGAAAGAAGAAGTTAGTACAGCATTATGGACCTTTCCCATTCCACTCGGTATATAGAACTATTATACAAAAAGATTGTTAAAAATGTGAAGGTGATATTTTGACTTAAAAGTGTTTTACATTATGGGCTACATATAAAGTGGACTTTACCTATAGTTAACTTGTTGAACGCTAGAATTCGGTCATGTAAAAGATACTGTATTTTAAGATACCTTTCAGAGAAGACCTGAACCTAAGAATTGAGGAAACGGTGAAAACCTACAGTTTTATAGCTGCTTTAAACTCTTTACTGTGCCTACTGCGTTATTTTCCAGAACTGATATAGTTGAAAACAGGCTCTACAGTGTGATTTCTTTGAACATGAGATATTACAAGGTATTCTACGTATTTTGTTCTGCCAGTTTGAAAGTTGTGCTATCAACTAAATTCATCATTATCATCTCTCAGTATGCTAACAAGAAGGTATTTTAGGTACTTGAGAGAACATTAATTCTGCATAGCTTTACTGACAGATTATATAATGTGCACAACTGAAACTCTGCTTAACTAAGGGGTTTACAGCTAATAAAAGCGAATAAACCACTCAAATACCAACTTATGTCAGCGAATGTGAAATTTCTTTTATTTCTGTATCATTGAAATTTTGTGTTATAAATTGTTAGGCTTTTTATGATACAGAAATACATAATGTCCCCACAAGCCAGATTATAAAGAACAAAGGTTTTTGTTTAAAATAGAAGATGGAAAAAGAGGGAAAAAAAGGTGTGCAATACTGAGTTTAATGATTTTCCTAAATCTGTATACACATAACTAGCCTTTTTTCTTCCTTGTGAGGTACTACATTACCATGATAAAAGCTGATGTTATAATTTGTTGGTACATAGTGATCAGTGATAAAAGTATAACATGAGTGATTAAATTGAATGTGATGTTGCGTGTCTAAATTTCTTGATAGTATGAGGAATAGTGTCTGGTTGGAATTCCAAAGGCAAGAGTTATAGCCATAGTTCTGTCCTGCCTGCAGTTAGTTAATAATATATGTTTGCTGGGTCCTTGTTTCCCTCTCTGTAAGATTGTTCATAATGGCTTTTCCGGGATGTTTATCTCTAACAAAATCTTTTTGAACGGACTTCCCACTGTCTGTCTTTTCAGCTATGTAATTACTGTGTCATTAAGGTATAGTCCAACTATTAGAAGCAGTTTCTGTTTCCTGGACATCTATGAGATGCTACTAAACATTTGCTAGAGTTAAAGTGTAAGTGACTGTCGTAGATGTAACTTAGTATTCACAGAACTTTGCATGAATATGCTACATGTAGATATTTTGAAGTCTACTTTGGGTATTGTGTCCCATTAAAGGGCAGCAAAATATTTCATGTTTGATTCCGGCTTGCATGAAGTCTCCCTAAGATGTTTGACAACAAATGAGTCTTTCCATGCCACCAAAATGGAAAGTGGCTTTGGTTAAAGTGAAAATCTGTGTCTTAAAACTAGTCAGATACCCTGCTTGGGTAAGACCTGAGAGAAAGGAGGGCTGAGCACATTTGTAACTTAAATATACCATGTTTTTGTTTTTGTTTTTGTTTCCTACAGGAACACAAACTCCAGACCTGCCAGAGATCACCAGCTCCCACTTGGT
The DNA here is from genome assembly GCA_013400055.1 of Nycticryphes semicollaris. NCBI lineage: Eukaryota > Metazoa > Chordata > Aves > Charadriiformes > Rostratulidae > Nycticryphes > Nycticryphes semicollaris. Next base: position 1,623,103 of record VXBJ01002849.1, on the reverse strand, counting down.
ACAAAAATCCTAAATTCATTAAAGTGCAGAGAATATTTCCATAATGGAATTTTAGTGGCTACTTGGAGTCACATTGTATTTCTGATATTGGAAATTTTCTTCAAGTTTAAACATATGGGTTTATATTTTACCACATTGGATATAAAATACAACTCATAATAAATTTTAGAGAAAGGTACAAAATTGGTATTTATCTTTAAAATACCTTTAAAATTCACTTAAATGTGATGCTGTGATAGGAGTAACATCGATAGTGGAGTGCTGGGTTTGTGAATCACACCAAATGGGAGCCAGCGGATCCACAGCACGTCTGGACTATAGTTCAGGTATGCTTAAAGTTACAAATGGGCTGAATTCCTCCTTCCACTTCACTTTATTTATTTAGGACATTCAGCGTCTAATATTTTGTTTCTCTTAGTGGCATTTAAAAAATTACTTTGAAACATCTTTTGGAATTTTTCAAAATATATAGTCAGTATGTTTTAGAATTACTTTTTTTACATGATTAATTTTAATAGCGATAGAGACCAGACATACTTGTTCTAAATAGATTTTTTTTTTTCCTGTGGCAAGTATTAAATTCTGTTTGAAATTTTAACATTTTTTATAAAATATATGAGTAATACTGGTTGCTTTGGAAAGTTCTTTGGGGAAAAGCTGTGGCAATTCCACACTGTAGCTCAGCTATAACAGTGAAGTATTGTACCCTGAAAGAATCAGATGTTAAAATTCATATTTAACTGTAAAGGAAACTCTTTCTTTCCTTTTTGCAGAATGCAGTAGTTTCATTCAAAGAATTATGTGGCCTCTCTCCTGTAGCAAATCTTATGCAGTGCATTTTGGCAGTGTCTACGCGTTTGGTTGGGCCTGATAATACCCCCTTGGTAGTACTGAATCTCAATGATCAGTATCCGACTATGGAGCTCCAAGGGATTGTTCCAGAGGTCTTGAAAAAGATTGTAACAGCATATGACATGGTGAGTAGTCCTTTGTGGTTATCTTATATGTGATTTGAAAGACTTTCTTTTTATAATAGACAGTACCAGGCCTGTTTTGAAAGGTCACTTTAACCTGTGACTTCCTATTTCATGCTTCATTACATGTGCTTGAAAGTCATTCCCATGAATGTACAGCAACTGATAGTGTTTTCATATTGGGTAAGACAGAGATATTAATATACTGCATGCAAATAGGTAAGTGTTTGCAAACTTAAAGGCAAAGTGTTACAATCAAGAGGATTTAACGTGAAGAGGTTCTATTAATTTACTTGTTTTGCCGTAACTCAGAACTCCTTGCATATCTAGCACTCACTTACATTCATTTCCCGCTTTACATTTTTCCAGTTTGTGGACCTTGATTTTTTTTTTGGCTTTCACTTAACGTAGAACAGAAAAAAATCAGGAACTGCTTTTAGGAATTGCAGCTTTATAAGCACCTCGAAGTGTTAAATTATACACATTCTTTTTCATTTTCCTTTGCTATAGCTGTCTTGTAGATCTCACTTGATTAGGTATTTTTACATCTCTAAGCAGCTGTAATGCTAACTTCAGCCTTATACTTCACTACATATGTAAATTGCAACTTTAGAGAGTGGAAATTAAACATTTTGCAAGATGGAAGGAAAAACTAATACACTGAGAAATACTGATTTACATCCGCCTTGCATTAATTTAAAGTATGGAAAATAGATCCAGATGAATGTGATTTGAAATCTCCTCCTTCCTTCCACTGAAGTAATTTGGAGCAGAGTAATCGAGCCTTTATTTATTGAGCTAATGATTTATTTAATTTGATACACTATCTGACAACAAGAAAAGTATTTCTAGGATAATTTTGCATTAATTTTATGTGCTAAAATGAGAAATCTCACCTGGCAGAATCAAGTCACTGCTCTGAAAACAGTTCTATTTAAAGAAAGAAAATTAAGATAAAGAAGCCAGTAGCCAGTAGCCCAGTTTCATAAAGATATATATATTTTAAACTGCTTTCTAAAGAAAAAGTATCTTTAGAATAATGCTGTACCAAAGTCCAAAAAGCACTCATTGGTAATTAGCAGTTTAGGTCAACGTTGATGTAAATACAACAGAATTTCATTGGAACGGTAGTACAGTTACAAGAAGATAGTGGTATATCCTCTCAGTGACAGTTTATAGGCTATCAACTACAATTAGGATGCAAACAAGCTTGATTGTTGGGATTACACCTGCAACACGTACGTAATGAATTTCTGTCTTGTTGATGGAGTTGTATCTGCCTGCGATTTGTTCTGACGTGGTGATGGTGCTTGTCAGTTATTAAGCTATTCCAGGGTCTTTTTGTAAGTCTGGACCAAGTTTTTTGCTTGAATGTGACTTAGATAGAGGTGACTCATGACTCCAGAAATCTTTGCAATCCAAATTTGGTTTGCTCTTTGTCTCTCACATATGTTTTTGCCCCCGCATCCTGTAGTCTACACAGGTTTTGAATATTTTGTACTTTAAAAAACTGTACTTTAGTTTCATATATAAACATAATGTTTATTTAGTGGCATGTTTAAAGCATTTTTCCATCTCCCGTTCCCTAAAAGCTAAAGATTCAGTTTCATAGAAAGACAAATAGTATGGTAGTGCTTCTGGCTCTAAATTATATTGAAGATAAGTGGAAATTAATATTATTTTCATCAAATAAAATGTACAGATTAAAATAATGAGACATGTTTCAATTTGTGAATCACTGGTCTTGGCAATACTCTGTCCAGTTTCACAAAGGGTTTTAAGCAATTAAAATCTCTAAGGTATACTGGAAAATAAAGTCAGCCATGGGAGCCATACTGATAGCTCTTGTATCTGAAAGCACATTGTGAAACAGTGGGAGACATCCATATCATCCTCTCCTCAAGGGGAGGAGAAGATATGTGACATTATTTAGCTCATATGTGAAAATTACAATAGTGACAGATGTTTAGAGTCTGATACTATCATAAATACTGTTATTTTTGTGTGGTTTTGATGTAAATTAATGTAGTGAGCCCTCCAAATGACACATTTTATCTCAATGGTTGGCTTTGGCTTGGGGATTTTTTTGACATGATGAATTATCAGGTGGGTGTAAAAGCCTTATCCAGAGCGAAGAAAGGGTAGATGTACTGTTGAAGTAATGATTACCTACTTGTCTTATTTTCTGCTGGCTTAGGTCTCAATATAGGTCAAAATTACATTTTAACTATGTTCCTCCAATGTTTCAAGTACTGTGATTACAAGATCATGTTGTTAACAGAGATTGTGTTAAATGTTTATTAAATAAACCTTAGTACTATAAATGCATAGACTATTATTACCTTGTGTGCGTTCTCAATGTGGCACATGTAGTAACATTCTCAAAGTACTGCCGTTTCAGGATGTCGATATATTTGGCTAATGAATGGATTCTTATTTGTCAGAAATTCTCTCCTTTCTACAAAACAGTAATAAACATATAGAAAGTAGTGTTCAGCCAGGATTTTTAATTTTTCAGAATTTCTTTACATTGAGAGTGCTTAAAGAACTTGTTGCTCTGTAAAGTGAGAAGCGTTGTGAGACGTTTACAGTGGGAGAGTCAGTGCACGTAGAAGTAGTTACAGAGGAGTGCAGTACTGCAGGGACACACAGAAAGGTGAGAATATCTTCAGTGTAGCACACATTATTGTAAAGAAACAGTGAGGGAAATGATAATAAGTTAATTAGCATATCAGTAGATACTTTGGGTTTTTACATATAAACAAATAGCACATAATGCTTTCTTAAATTGCTAGCATTCATCGCTATATTAATGGAGGAGCCGAGTGATAAAAGCTAGTACTATTCATGGGTTAAAATAACATATTTTTGAGTTAATGACTCACCAGCATTATTGGAACCAGATGTTTGCCCAAGAAGAAAAAAAGGATCTTCTGCATTTTTCCATTTCTATAGGAGTTGGGGTGTCTTCACAGAATAATGAAAGCCAAATATAACTAGGAATTTTTGAGAAAGACAGAAGTTGTGTATTTTTCTCTAGCTTCTCCATGCTCCTGAGTATTTTTCACCCTAACATCTTTTCACTGTTTAACAATGTTTTATTTTTCCCTCTCGTTCATGAACTTCAGCTTCCTTTATGTGATACTTCAGCATGCACTCTGTTGGTGTCATCACACACATCACTGATCAGTGCTGCAGACTGAAGCTTGGAGTTAAGGCAAGTGCCTCTTCCACACCATTGCATGTTTTTTTTTTTTTTTCTAAATGTCATATGACCTTTAAGATAAACAGTAAGTAAAAAATAAAAAGTTACACTATGGCAAGAGAAAAAAAAATCTCGTCCTAAGTCTGCAGCATTATTCAGTGATGAGTATAATAGCAGTGCAAAGATATGCTAGAGGATCATACAAATGAAGCCAGATATTGTTGAGAACTTTACTGTCTCTCTCTGCCTTTAGTAGAGGATGAAGTGCCCCATCTGATGAAGAGATGTTTTTCTGAACTTTGCCAGCAGGCGTTTACTTTTAAGAGGAAAGCTAACAGAAAAGGCAGAGAACTGTACCTGTGTGAAAGAAGATAAAACTAATGCTGCTGCAATAATTAGGATTAAATGTTATTCAGTGCTGCCAGATCCATTTTTTCCACAGTTTTTTTAAAATTGTGTTGTTTTTTCTTAAATGTTGAGGTTACGTTGTAATTCAAAATGCCTGCAGAGGACAGTATAGGAATTGTGTGGTTTATTCAGTTGAAATCAAAGAAGATTAACAGAATTACAGGGCTGTGTTTATTGGTGGTGGGGGTTGTGAGATGATGGAAATGAGAGATATTAAAAGATTGCAAAGCTAGTAATCTGGAAAACACTGTATGATTAGTGGTTACTAGCTGTCTAGTAAGCTTAAATCTGGTTATCTTATTTTTGGCTTGTTTCAACTACTGACTCAATGCAGCAGATTGCATCTGCAATTATGTGGAAGGTAACTTCATGTTATGGAGTTGAAAATTTGGCCAATGACATAAACTAAATATGATAGGCTGGATTTTGAACTTGAGCATGTCCATCCTGTTGGGAAGTAGATAGTTTGACACTATATCTGAAAGAGTTCTAGAATGGACCGGTACTAGTGGGGCTTTAGTAAAAGAAGACTGTCTAGGAAGGACTGATTGTCAAGGTTTTGGTAAAATGTTAATGGTCCTCTCATACGTCAGCTACTGCTCAAAAGCCTAAATATTCTCTACGTTTAAAACTGACCTTGGTATCAATAGAGACTAATTGGGTGCAGCAATTCTCTATTGGGCATATTGGATTGAAGCTTGTAAGTAAAGAATTACATCCATTGTTTCTTTCACCGGGCCTAAAAAAGAATGAATAATGGATCTGTTTTGAATTATACTTGGTTCATAAAACTTGTCTTAGTACCTTGTGTTGGTGTAGTCTTTGGTGATGGTTATTTTGCAAATACAGTAAGAGGGATTTCAGTCATTCTGCTGTGATTGTAGACTTGTATCTTGAATGAATAAGTAGATGAAGACTTTTCTGCTTCAACTTGGTTTACTAATGTGCCAGAGTTACTCAGTTGAGAGGCCTTTGTTCCACAAATTACCCTTTGAGGTTGCAAACTTTTGGGCTAACCAAAAATACTAGATCCAGTGCTGATAATTCCCAGTTTGTCTCCTAAACTGAGTGCACAGGTTACTTTAACTCTTGCATAACTTTATTGTGATCTAAATGCTCAATTTCTGGTTGTTGCAGAGAAGACTGAGTTCAAGACAGGCACGAACCTCCTTCAATCAAACTCAGTCTTTGGATCTCACGTGTTTTAAATCACGTGATAGCATCTGATTGCTATCTGCTTTGTGCACCTGAAGAAAATACAGATTTTTCTACCTGGTACCTTTTCTAAGGAATACGTGCCAGGCATAGACTGTGATAGCGATGTTCTGTTTCCTAGTTGTTTCAGAATGTTGTTCTCCAGCCTGTGTCTTCTGGAGTCCAGCACCATGTTGCAATTTAACTCTTAATGTCATCTGGTTTATAAAACAAAGAATTTAGGCTTTGTAAAGGAGACTGAAAAGCTATTATTCCTTGCTTTTATATTTAAGACCATAACTACGTAAAAATAAGGAACCTTGTTAAAACAAAAAGATAGGAGTAGTGGTTAAAAGTACAGACATCATAGACACTCTAGAGATACCAGACAGGGTAACTGAGGTAAATATATACCACTTATTAAAAAACACTTCAGGAAAACAAAAAGGAGGAGGAGTTGTTCAGAAGGCGGCACCTTCCAAAAAGCTGAAGTCATGTGCAAATGAGGAAGATAGAATAGATATTTAACCCTGACATGTTTAAATAAAAAGTACAAGAACGCCAACAGTGAAGCATCTCAGAAATGACATGCACAGACTTAAAAATGACACTAACTTCTTTTCTGAAAATACCAGAAAGAGGAAGCCTTTCAAGGAGTGTGTATGACCAGAAAGAAAGCCTCAGGAAAAGAAATAAAGCTAAATGAATTTTTGCTTCCACGTACCTGTGGAGATTAAAGTTTCACATTAAATGCTCTTTTATGAAGGACTCACTGGAGAATTCATCTCTAACTGAAATGTTGACAGAAGTTATTACACAGGAAAGGCAAAATGACTGAGAAAAAAATTACCAGAAAGAGGTGATATTCATTAAGTGTTCTGAAAGACATCAAGAGGTGGTGTATCCCAGCTGCTAATTGTTATGTGTATCATCTCACATAAACCAACTGTCAAAGTTGTTAGTGTGGTGCCAGTGTTTTAAGAGAATTCCAGGGAAGATCAAGAAATTACAGATCAGACAGGCTGATATCTGTACTGCAAAAATAGGTGGAAACTGTTTTGAAGAAGAAGATTATAGGAAAGATGGAGAACCATGTTGGGAAAGAGTCAATACAGCTTTTATAAAGTAAATGGCTCATTAATCTCTTGAAGTTCTTTGATGTCAAGATGCATGTAGACACAGAAGATTATTCTGGTTGGGTTTTCCAAAAAGCATTTGACAAAGTCCCTTTTCAAATGCTTACATTGAAAAGAAGTTGCTATTAAATTTTCAGCCTTTAAAAATTCTTAGCTCTTCTCTGATAGCTGGAGTAAATGTTGAACTTTACCTGATGGTTCAACAGGAAGGGGGCTGTTAAGACAGTTGCTTGTGTTGATTTTTGCTTTAGGGTGTGTTCTTCCAGTTAAGTGGATTAGAGGTAGTAGGTATAGCTCCAACAACTTTGATCTAGCTAACACAGCTAAGTACTGTTGAAGATATGTGACTTAATGATGCCCGTAGATTTGCAAAGATCATAAAAGTGTGAGGTATGTGGGTGCTTAGAGTTTAAACAACTTTCTCAATCTTGGTGGTGGATTGTTATAATGTGTGTTAAAACCGTAACTTTCAGTTGGCAATGTAAATATAGTATTTAAATACTGATAACATGCTGTCACACTATTTCCGTTATTGCCTCTGGCTTCGTACAGTATGTTTACTTCCATTATCAAGTCTCTGCAGAGTTAGAACTGTATTTCTTTAGGTAATAAAAGAGAGAGTTCAGTGGTAAAGAGATCTAGGGAAAAACATACATCATTCACTGCAATTTGATGTTTTAAATAGCCCAGGTAGTGTTTTTTGACATGTTTAATAATTGATGATAGCTGTAGATCCTAGTTCTTGGAGATGAATTAAACAGTTACTGATTGTGTAGTTGTTAGTCTGTCACAAAACCTGATGGAAAACAAAGTATCAATGGAAAATACAGTTAATATCTTGGGCAGCTTCTTCAAAAAGATTTACGTTGCTTATTATCAGTTTTTATATTTCTGTTTTACAACAGGACAGTCATTCTAAATTGGAGGTTGCAATTACACTTCCAAAAACAGAGCTGCAGACTTCTGTAGGGCTTTTCAGTTCACAAGGGCAGAAACAAACTTCTAATTTGGATATTCAGGCTCCAGTGCCAAATGTTGTAAAATATGAGCTGTTTTACATTGATTGAAAAGCTCTGATAATGACAACTCGATGCATCTGGAAAGTCAAGATTTCTTTATTTTTTGTTCAGAGCATGAACAGTGAAGGTTTTGTGTCCCCTCACTAATCCTGTTACGGCTGATGGCTGACTCACAGCATTTATAAGAGTGTAAAATAATATGACTACTTAGGAAGAGAAGTTCATTTAGCTTACTGTCCTATTTCTGATGTAGTCCAATGCAATGTTTATGGAGAAGCACAAAAATAGGTCAGATGCATAGCAGCTTCTCTTAAATGTACTGCATATTTCCAGTAGTTCCCTTTTTCTTTCTCAATAAATTCTTAATCTTCTGTTTGTCATTTTGACTTCTGTCTGAGAAATTTGTGGTTATTAGAACCGTTACTTAGGGTTTTAGATTCAAAACCAGCACTACCTATTATTTTTTTCACAAGGATGATAAAATTTTCTTCTTGTTTTTAAAGATAAAGGATATTTGCCTTTCATATTCCTTCTTCCTTATTGTCCACTTTTTCCATAAAGCTTTCATTCTATCAGCTTTAGTTTAAAAATGATGAAAATGATTTTACTCCAACAGCCAGGGTGTCAGGAAAGCAAGGAGAAATGACTGTTAGATTTTAAAAAGTTTAATGTCATTGTGTGCATAGTTTAGAAGAGAGCTGCTGATTGTTTTATTTACTTTGTCTTCAACCTAATCTTTCTCAAATACTTTACTCCTAAGGAATTAAGAAACAACAGAAGATTTTTAATGGAGAACTTGTGGACTGTTTGTTCTTTGGAAAGTTTTCTTGGTCTGTGGGAAATCTAGTTCATTTTGGGAATTAGGAACAGGTGATGTTCTGTTTTTTTCTTGGGCCTACAAGAATTAGCTTGGGTAAATGAATTTCATCTCTCATGCTCCTGCACTGCATCGTGGCATAATCTTGGCTTGCTTCTTTCTGAAAAACAATGATTGACCACGCTCAAAGGATTGCAGTCAATGGTTCAATGTCCAAGTGGAAACCAGTGATGAGTGGCGTTCCTCAGGGGTCAGTACTGGGACTGATGCTGTTTAACATCTTTGTTGGAGACATGGACAGTGGGATTGAGGGCACCCTCAGCAGGCTTGCCGACAATACCAAGCTGTGTAGCACGGTCAACACACTGGAGAGAAGGGATGCCATCCAGAGGGACCTGGACAGGCTCGAGAGGTGGGCCACTGCGAACTTGATGAAGTTCAACCAGGCCAGGTACAAGGTTCTGCATGTGAGTTGAGGCAATCCCAAGCACAAATACAGGCTGAGCGCAGAATAGATTGAGAGCAGCCCTGAGGAGAAGGACTTGGGGGTGTTAGTTGATAAGAAGCTCAATATGAGTCAGCAATGTGCCTTAGCAACCCTGAAAACCAACTGCATCCTGGGCTGCATCAAAAGAAGTGTGGCCAGCAGGATGAGGGAGGTGATTCTGTCCCTCCACAGTGCTCTGGAGAGACCCCACTTGGAGTGCTGCGTCCAACTCTGGAGTCCCCAGCATAAGAAGGATGTGGACCTGTTGGAATGGGTCCAGTGGAAGGCCACGAAGCTGATCAGAAGGATGGAGCACCGCTGCTAGGAAGACAGGGTGTTCAGCCTGGAGAAGGCTCCAGGCTGACCTTATACAGCCTTCCAGTACCTAAAACGGGGATGGACTCTTTATGAGGGATTGGAGCGATAGGATGAGGGGTAGCAGTTTTAAACTGAAAAAGTGAAAATTTAGATTAGCTATTAGGAAGAAATTCTTTACTGTGAGGGTGCTGAGAAACTGAAGCAGGTTGCCCAGGGAAGTTATGGGTGTCCCTTCCCTGGAAATGTTCAAGGCCAGGTTGGATGGGGCTTTGAGCAATGTGGTCTAGTGAGATATGTCTCTGTCCATGGCAGGGGGCTTCGAACTCAAGGATCTTGCTGTCCCTTCCAATCATATTTCTATGATTCTATAAAACAAAAAAAAACATTCCATGTATCTGTTTCTTAGAATATAAAATATCTAAAATAGTTGTGAGAGAGGAAAGGAAGGCTGAAAAAGTGAAAGCACAAGTCTGTTCACGTTTTTCCCACTTAAGGGGGTCTTCTGCTGCTGTCACTTAGGTACAGTATTGTTTTTATCATAATATGCCAGTAAGTTCAAGAAGCGTAATGGAAACTTCCTCTGCATTTGTCTTGAAAGAGAACCGAGTTTCAAAGTCTAAAGGGAAACATAATGCTTAATGATATCATAGTACATGATGCATGTTGTGGTGAAGGGATGTGATCCTTCCCCTCTATTCAGCACTGCCAAGGCCACACCTGGTAATAGCTTTGTTTTCTTACTTTGGCACTTTGGACTGTACTTGGATAGTAGAAAGATCAGTTTTTCTTCATTATAGAGCAGCTTTGGACCGTCTGGGCAAAACCACATCTGATTATTATGTATAGTGAAGTTGTTAAGGATTGTTGTCTTGAGCCAGAAAGATCAGGTCTGAAAATTTCTTCTGATTGGAGATGCCAGTTTTGCAAAAATACGTATTTACATACAGTCACTGAGGTTGGAAGGCACCTCTGGAGATAGTCTAGTCCAACTTCCTTGCTCAAAGCAGAGTCAGGTTGAGCAGGCTACTGAGGACTGTCCCCGACTGAGTGTTGAATATCACCAAGGAGACTCTGCAGCCTTTCTGGGGAACTTCTTCAGTGTTTGTCTGCTCAAGAACTCCACTGGGTCTTCTCTGGTCCAGGCTTAACAGTCCCAGCTCTTTTGGCTTCTCTTCATATGAAAGATGCTCCACTCCCTTAACTCTCTTTGTGGACCTGTACTGGACAGTAAATCTGTATGTTTCTTGTACTGGAAAGCCCCAAACTGGACCGAACATTACAGATGTCACCTCACTGATGCTGCCTAGAGGAAAAGGAACACCTCTGACAATGGTGAGATCTTCTGGCAATGCACTTCCTTTGCTATGTTCAACTTCATGTCCATCAGGAGACCCAGGTCCTTTTATCTGAACCTGCTTTCGAGATAATCAGCTTCCAAGCCTGCGCTGGTGCATGCATGGGGTCATTCCTCTCCAGGTACAGGACTCGGCACTTCCATTTGCTGAATCCTGACCTTTTGGTAGAATTACTGACAGATTTTCTGACAACTAGGCAAAATGGTTGCTTGATTTAACAAATAGAGTTTAATGAATGGATCAAACTATCAGCCTGGCATCTGCAAAAATGTGGTGACTTTAAGGTTCATAAAGTATACTATTCTGCATTTCCCGTTTTCCATTGACCAAAAAACTTGGGAAGTAATCCAGTACGTAGTGAGTACCAGGGCAATTCTCTGGTCTGGTTGTACTAAGACTGGGGTGGCATAGGGGGGGTGGGAATTGAAAGGAGAGTTAAAGCATTTCCAGCAAGTGTTAAATATTCTGTATTTAAAATATATTTGTTGGATATTTTGAACCTCCCAGAAAAAAGAGATGTAGGATAGAGATGGGAATTAATACTGTAAAAGATGTGCTAGAAAGTATAACTACTAAACTTCATAGAATATCTGTTCTTTTCTTAGAACAGACACGGGTAATTTGCAATACATTTTTAATGATCAGCTGGAAACTGGTTGTTCCCTATTAAGTTTGTTTCCATTTCTCTTTCCAGTTTTGTCACTGATAATATTCTCAAAGTTGGCTGTGGTTAGCAAATACCTACTTCTTGATTGGCGTGATCAGTATAGACTAGTCTAATATATACTAGCTTCTACTTGGTCTTTCTCCTCAGTTTCCACAACTGATTTACCTTGAGAGTTTCATTTGTCATTCTGCTGCAGACATACTGTTTTTCAAACTGACACTCCTGTTTACTCATCATTTTCTACTTCACTTTTATACCAAGCTCACCAACCCAGTTAAAAATGAGTAAGTTAAAGTCTTTCACTTGCAGCTTAGCAACTTGACCGAGTTATTGTTTTTTCCTCATTTATTGAAATTTGCATTTATTTTTTTAAAAACTGACTTAATGTAAATCTGGGCAAATTGATAGTTTGAAATTAAATACAGGTTAATCAGGATGTGAAGATTAAATTAAATTATCCAGTATGATGACCTCTGCATACTCCAAAGTTGGTTGTTCATATATGGTTTATATGTAGCGTAAACATGGAATTGTGAGTTTTGCATAATTTTCTCTATTTTCTCATTTTTAATTATAATTATAGAAACAGAACTAGAATTATTTTTAAGTGCTTTGTAATTTAAATAAACCAGTTTTATGTATAGCTGGAAATAATAGAAGGCTGTAGAGTGGTTTACATCTGTGCAGGTGGTCTTCCTCCTCACTTGCACACTTGCCATCGTTAAAAATCTGAGGCTTACTTACCTTCTTCTCCAAATTGATTTAATCCTCAGAGCAATATTCAGAAAAACAGCCTCAATGTCACTCGGCTGGGGAAGGGTCCTTCTAATACATGTGAGGGAGCACTACCATAGTCATGCTTCTTAAAGTATTAGTTCTCTGAGGAAGTCTGAGAGAGGTTTGGTTTGGTTTTTTTTTTTCTGTGGCATGGCATCCTGCTTATAACAGCAATGGTGGTCTCCAAAGGAAGAGAAAGTTCTACATGAACATGAACACCCACACAAGTGACATGTCAAACTGTAGTCATTGTTGCAGTGATGAGAAATCTGTCTCCTTGAGTGGATACCAGAAATGTCAGTGGGTAAGGTGTGAAGCAAAGTTGTTACTTCTCAGTACATACCCTAGGCTGAAAAATCTGCATGGTTCCATCTTAATTGCTGTGCTTTCAGCTGAACTTCCATGAAAAGCTTTTTATTTTAGAAAGGTCAGGTAAAGGAAGAATTTATTTTTCTTTATCCCCCAGTACCAGCCTTGAGTGATTTGGTTTCCTCCATGGAGTGTTGTCTCATACATAAGTACAGGTCAAGCCGCAGAAAGGGAAAATGTAGAGAAACAGTCTGGAAAAGCAATGGGATGATCCCTAGGGAGAAGCAGGCACTGGGTGGTGAGTGGTCATCATCCTGAGTGTCAGAGTGAGTGAAGAAGAGGAAACCTGCATCCAGGTTATCTCACCCAAGCCACCAAAAGTAGATTACCTGGTAATTAGTTGTATAATTTGCACTTGCTTTGATAGGCAGTGAACTATGGAATAGGCATTTAACTTCAGTGTTCACAGATCCCAACCCAAAACCATCGTATCCTTTTATGTCTTTGTGTCACATTTAGAGCACTTACCTGCCTGGTCATGACCAGGAGAATGAATGTATTCATTATGTTAACAACAAATACTAGATGACTGGTTTGAGTTCAAATTTAAGCATTTTTTACAGATCAAAAATTTTCAGTAAAAATTGACTTTTACTCATATTTCTTTATATTTTAATTTGTTTTCTCTACAGATGATTCAGGCCATCAGGACTCTAGTTGAAAATACAGATAGCTTATATGAGAAGATAGTACAGTGTCAGAAATCAGGTAAGTACAAGCTGTTTTTAAAAAATGTTATGAAGAACTTACTCCTTTTTTCTTTATTTCCTGTAACTTTTAATCAAGTTTATTTATTCAAACGTAACAAAAAAACCCAACCCCAAGAACCAACAACAAAAAGAAACAAAGAAAAAAAAAAGATTATTGTAAATTCAGGCATGTACAATAACAGTAAAAATAACATTCCAAATCATAGAAAACAAAGATCCAAAGAATTACAGCTTGACATTGGAAGTCATCACCAGTTTACATTTGGACAGTAGCTTGTCAATGTAGCCACTTCTACAAGTGTAGTATTTGGATTGCAGGTGAATAGGAAAGAAGGTGAATGATCTTCCTTCACAATGAAATCTTTTAAACATTTATTCCAGTCTTCTCTTTTACTACATGAACTTTTCCTCTGCTGTTGTGGTAGGCTTAATGTCTTCAAGAGCCTTGGTGAAGTATCTTGACTTCTAATAGTTATGTGACTGTAGTTCAGATACTCCATTCCAGCATTTTTCTGCATCTGTTGGGTGGATACCCTCTGGTTCTACTGTTTTGTTACTATTTTATCTGTTCAGAGTAAAACTTTTTTGCAAACAATTACGTGTATTTTCTGTGGCAGGCTTTTCAAACTACTTGGATGCAGAAAATGTGGTTTTTAAAACTTTGTTATGACTTATTAGTCCCACAGATTCTCTGGAATTTTTCCTGTTTCTGATAAGTATTTTTGAAGAATTGTGTAGTTAATCCTTTATCCCTTCACAAATTCCCCCTTTTCCACCTGATGCATTGCAACAATTTTTTATTTGAACACGACTTCAAGTTTTGAAGGTTTCCCTTTTATTTTGAATAGCATCTCTTGACAGTGCTGTTTAATCATGCTTTCTTAATTATTTTTCAGACGATGTTAGAGCAGTGATGCATCACATTTTGCATCAGAAACAGGAAGCCTGTCCAAGAGTCTGTCAAAGTGTCTACAACCATGTCTTGCATGACACGATGGGGACAAAAGCTTTTTATATACCAATATGTTTTTATCTGTCTGATACTCAGTATCCTGCTGCTCCCATCATCTTCCATGATTTTCTTCCATTCTTTGATCCCCTTCTCTGCTCTCCTATAAATTTCAGTCTTTCCATTCTCTTTTCATGAGAAGGAAAAACAATGCTCTTCCGTCCGCACCATTCCTTTACAAACTCTTTTCTCTTAGCAGTGTCATCCAACTCAGATAGGCAGCAGGAAGGTTTACCCACTTACTGAATTTCTAGATATCCCCTTTATTCACAGCACACATTTCTCAAAATCTGTGAACTTTAGTCAAACCATAGAACTGTCAAAATACTTGAAAATTTTAATTTTTCTTACTTCAAGCTGTCAAACATAAATAATCATAAATGCCATGAGTGATAAAGTACTGTTTCACATATCTTGTTGGTAGATGCAGAAATTTTTCAAAATACTAAGCTCAAATATATCATGCTGCCATAAGGGCATTGTCTTGTAGACTTGCATGCTTACTTCTTGCATCATCTCCCATTTTTGTGGTGATAATGTGCCATATGTTTTTAGCTTTGTCAGTGTCTCGAGCTGTTTAGATCCTTGGTTAGAGGTAAGGCAAAAGCTAATTGCCTATTTTACTTCATATTTCAGAACTGTTGCCCTTCAAAAAAGATTGTTTTGTACTAGCTTGTACGGATTCTAGTATATCTGATTTTCTTGGGTCTTGCAACCTTATTTTACATGAAGTGCACCTGGGTCCAAGAATCCTTTATTTAAGAATGCTAAAGACTTAAAGCCCATGCTAAATAGTGGAGATTTTAATCTCATTTAAATGAGAAACCTCCAGCATGGTGACATAAGCCTAAGCATGGATTATGTAATAGATCCTGCTATTTAGGGCAGCTTTAGCCCTGCAGGGTCAAGGTACTTTTTAAGATGAATGAGCTGAATTGAATTACCTTTTAATATCAATGGTTTTAGAAGATTTTCTTATGACTAATTGATCTCATGATCTCAGTAGATGCTACTCTATTTAATTCTGAGTAATAGACTATACATTTTCCTATGTAGTTTCTCAATAAGAAGCAGCAAATTATGCCCTTGTCTGGGCTTTTTTTTTTCTGTGGCTTTTTCTGAAAAAGCTGCTAAAATAAGAACAAATACTCAAACTGCCAATAAGGAATAAAATTTTGTTGTCAGGAGCAGGCTTGTAACAGAATTTTGTTAAATAGACAAAGTGGACTGGCTCCATTTTCTAACTTAAGTTTAATAATAAAGCTTTTAACCTCTTTTACAATTCAGAACTAATTTTAAAATAAATACACCGTTATTTCTTGCTTATGTTGATGCCCTGTTGAATAAACAAAGGTATGATTCTTGAGATGGCTCTTTTCAGAATTCGGGTTCTTTGCTGTTAATATTTTCTAGGAACCTTTAACTGTAAACTTCTCTCCTCATTTTGGTTCCTTAATATTAAGCCCTATGAAAAAGCTTCTCTATTTTCTTCATAGCATATTAATTTCGGCTCAACACTTTCTGTTCTTAATGAAATAGTTACTGAAAGTGGTTTAGATACAGTAACTAATGAAAAGATATGGGAATGCAATAATGCTTTGGTTTCTGCTGTACTTCTCATTCTTAGCAGAATTAAGAAAAAAATCTGCGTAGCTTCAAAATGATTGTAGTGCCGTTTATTTTGTTGCTGTTAAACCAGCTAAAGATCCTGCAAGACAATAGAGTGTAGGTGCTAAAGGGAATCTAAAGATAATCCAGTCCATCCTTTTAATCTGTTAAGGATTTAAAACACTCCTGTATCTTCTCTAAAGAATCTGAATGTCCAGATCACCTTACCCATTCCTAGCCTCCTTTGTACCCAACTCACATCATTCTTGTACTTCTCTTTAGGATCTTCCATTGCATTCTTTTGTGTTATAGTTTAAATGCTGCCTGAGCTCATTACCATTTGAGAGAGAACCACAGTTTAGGGGTTTGTTTGGTGTTCATCTGTAGGAGCTCAAAAGGACGTGTGATATTCCAAATATTCATTAAATGGTCAGCGGGGCAAATAATGAGCAAACACAGTTTGCTGGGGACAAAGAATTATTGAATGTAATCGAATGATTATTTGAAAACAGAGTCACAGGAGGATCTTGTGACACTGAGAATGATAAAACAGTGTGTGAAATGGAACATCAGTAAGGGTAAACTAATGTGCATAGGGGAAAAGTGGGCTCTAAGTTTTCCGTTTTAATTCAGGAAATTAAGGTATTGTATACAGTTCTACCAGTGTCAATTACTGCTAGTGTCATGCATAAATATGCATTACAGCTTATTTTTTTTCTCTACGATCATTTGTGCAGCCAGAACTCTTGCTGTGGTTCTTGTCTTCTGGAATCCCCACTGTCCTTTTCTCTGTTTGACCACTATAGTTTTGCTTTATGTACGTCATTTTCCCCGGCTGTCGTTGTGATGTCTGTTCATGTCTCTAATTTTCTCATTGGACGTCAGGACTGAGCTGCTTTCACTTTTCTGGTGTTTGCTCATTTGGTAGCAAGAGTTTCCACTGCCTGATAGATTGTCAGCCATCGTCATGCTTTCTCTCATGTTGTCCCACGGGCTGACTGTAAACATCCACCAGTCTACTTCCTTTGAATTGGATTTTTAAAATTATCCCACAACTATAGCTGGATTGACACATGTCCTCCTACCACCTTAACCAAAATAGTTTTCATTGCTTCCTTGTACTCCCCACTCTTTCTTTATCCATCTGTTACCTTTTTTCCTCATACTTAGATTCTAAATTGTTAGAGCAGGAATTTGTCATATTTATTCCATCTGTACAGTAACTAAACCTACAGGGACTTAGTTTATTAAATACTGTAAGCAGTAAAAGACATAAAATCACGACATTTTCTAACATGGACTCCGAAGCAGTCCTTCAGCAGCATCAGAAAAGGGATATGCTTTCAAGAAAGGGAATATCCAAACATTCTGGATGCTGTCAAAGATAAACACAGAGATAATTACAAAATTAATCTGTTATATCAGCTTGTACATCTTATTTTTTAGCAATTGCTTTCTACCTATGATTAAAGAGGCATGATTAATTATATCTCTTAAAATCTAAAAAATAATAATAATACATAATTTCATTATAGATAAGGATGTTTGTGCAATAGGCACAAATTTAAACCCAGGAAATTCCATTCAAATACAGATGTACATCCTATATAATCTTTGTGATTGCTCAGAAAATTGTGAATAATAACCTTTTTATCATCTGTCAGTAAAAATGGAAAACATGAACAACTCGTGCTTTTTGGATTAAGCAGGTGGTGTATGCAGAATTATATTGAGTGATAAATCAGGATAGTATTATGTCTGTTGTCATCCAGGAGCTCTCAGGCAGTTCAAAATTACTAATGGACTAATAATTCTAGATGTAATTAAGCCTCATAAAAGTAGTTTACTTACTATATCTTATGTAGAGCAAGAGCTGAATTTTTATTTGTAAGGAGACAGAAAATCCTGTGTATTCATAAAAAAAAAAAAGACATTTAACATTCACTTTTCTTTGCAAGCGTATCTTGAAGGCACTTTCACATGAGCTTATATGGACATATTTTTCATTTTTATTAATTTAACTGTAAATGAAAAACTCTTTTATCTTTTTTCTCTTTTCTGTTATTTTTTAAGTAGTCAGTTTCCTTTTGGAATTTAACACTTTTGTAACTACATTGCGCTATTAATGCATGAAATAGTTCTAAGGCAAAATGCAAGAAAACCAATCAGGGAGATAGAAGGGGAATACCAAGAGATACACAGGCAACAGTTCCATGCTGTGCTGCATTCATACTCTAAAATTAAGTTGTCTATATATTGTGTAGTCAATATTATTCATTCCATTCAGCAATGGGAAAAATGAGGCTAAGAGGTGAAATAATCCATTTCCATTTATCAGACAACCTAGTAATAGAATCAGAAATAAAACTCAAATCAGCTTGTCCCTGGTTGTGTGTTTAGACTCAGAGTAGGATAGCTTTAGTTTAGCATGATAATGAGGAGTTGCCCCATACAGTCCATAAGAGATACTGAGGATAAGGTGGTGATCAGTGCTGTTTAAGCAGGAGGCACTTGTTTGCTGAGGGTTTACATGTGTGTGCCCTGGCAGCATGATATGACTTTGTTTCATTTTCTGAAAAAAGGCACTGAGATGTTGCTGGTAACTGCCAGGAGGGTTTAGCTGGAGTGGAATGGCTTTGGCAGAACAGAAACATAAGATAGCGTGAGTGTAAAGAAGGAAGAGAATCACCACAGAAGGCAGTCAGAGAACCAGAAAAGAGTTCTTCTGTCTTTGCATCCGAGATACATAATTACTTTGTACACACAAGAACAATCTGCAATCTGTAAAGCACCAATTTCACATCGCTCATGCAGGCCCTCAGCATTATTCTTAACCTCTCTCTGAGCTGCTTCATGCAAAGTTATTATCGATCACCGGTGCCTGTGGATTTGAAGGAGAACATTTGTAAAGATGGAAATGAGATCTCCAAAAGTTTACCAGTATAGTCTCTCTGTATTTTTATGGTGGCTCTAGATATGTTGTAAATATGGATCCATGCATAATCTCTCCATGATCATATCAGGAGTTTATTTTTTTGGATGATGTGAGCAGGAAATGGGTACTTCAAAACAGTGATGGATGAATGAACTTTAATTTCTCACCTGGTTAGAAACCTGTTTTGGGGAAGCAGAATATGAATGGTTTACTTGAATGGCTGTACTCTAGAGGCAGAGGCAGAGCTACAGAAAGTGTTTGAAATAAAAATGATATAGTAGTTTAATTCAGGGAGAATATTTGCCATTTATTTTCCTTGTAGTAAACTTTAAAATAGTAAGAAAGGCTAAAAAGAACAATCTAATTTCTTGAATGTATGAATAATTAAAAAAATGTGTGTATAAATCTATATAGGAGTAAGGTAAGGGAATGTACAATGGAAACATTCAGTTATATCTCTTTCTTGTAATGAGACATGAGTGTCGGGTAGAGAGCTAATGAAGAGTAGATACTGTAATGTCCTTAAAAGTTAGTCTACTCTAGGATTGACAGCCAATGCAAGTTTGTATGGTTATTCCATGATAATTAATTACCTGTAAATTTTGAAGAACATACGCTTACTTTTGAAGAACATTGCTTACTGGGCAAATAGAAGATCTCAACATAATTAAAATTATAATTTGTAATTAAGCATTAACTTGGTTTTACTTTCATAGATGTAAGTCAGAACCACTTGGCAACTTTTGCCCTCAAAATACCCCTTGTGTTATTACTGATGGAGATAAGCGAGAGCACAATTCAAAGTATGACTTCCATAGGAGAGTTGCTGTAATCCATGTTGAGTTGATGTGTTTACCTGTGGAAGGACATTTTATTTCCTCTGTATGAGGGAAACTTTCAAATTTTGTAGGACTCATCATCATGGAAAACAAATTATTTTCCTTATATTAGTGCAGTGCGTGGGATTAAAACTAAAGCTCTGGTCATTCTACTCAATGTTTAGATTACGCTAATCTGAATTTTACCAAAATATATCTGTTTGGAGTTTGTCAGATAGAGGTTTTGTGGGCACAGTAGTTTACATTTGTGCTAAATGTCCTTAGCAGTTTGCTTGGCATTCCTTCTTCCCAACTATTCTTTTTCTCCTCGGGGTACAGTGTCAAGATTATTTTCTGGGCTGGTCCCAGCATATAAACTGTTAGCTGGGCAGATGTGATGTAAATTTAGTGCATAAAAGAGCAAGACACAAAATAAATTTGTTGGGATAGGGTATTGCATTAAATTACTGTTCCCATTCTGTAGCATCTCGCAAAAATGTTTTCACTTATGGTACAACAAATTCAGATGTGCTTTGAGTATTTTTTGTATAGTAAATACTTGGCTTGCTCCATCTTTGTGTGGCAGTGACACAGCAGATACTTCACTGTGGATTTTGGCATGTTGTGTGGTGTTGTGCATTACTGGATCACTTACATTTATGCTTGAAGAATAAAATTTCTGAAGCTTTTCCACTGTCCTTTTGCCTTTTGAGTTTCAAATCTCTATCTCTGATATATAAGAGGCGTTTAAATAGATATTATGTTCCTCCCTCTTTTATTCTCCACAGCAATGGAGTTTCACGAAAACCTGCACAATATAGGAGCAAGAGAAGGTTTAAAAGAAAGAAAACTGCAAAAATCAGTAGAAAGTTTTACGTGGAACATTACAATTTTAAAGGTAATGTATCTTCCTTTGATTAGTTACTGTATTTTTCCATTCACAACTGACATTCTAATATTGTTACTGGTCATTATTCTGTGTCACAGTTGACCTGGATTTATGCACTTTTATAACCATATTCAGTTTAGTTTATATAATTTGAAAACATGGCAGACTATGTGAAAATGTCTTTTCTATCGTTGTGGGGTGTCACTTCATTTGGTTTGTCTGACATTTTCTGCTTGCAACCTTTTAACATTAACAGCATCCACTGTAATCTTGAATACATGGGTGAAACAATGAGTATTGATTTCTGTGAAGTGACTCGAGCTGGGAGGAAGCTGTGCTGCAATTTAAACCCTGCTTTGTGACTTGAACGGGAGTAAGAGTATTAAGGTTAATGCAGTTATTGAAAAACAAAAGGGAAGCTGTTGCTGTTTCAGTCAGTGATGAATGCTGACTAATTATACATACAAATTATATTAATAATCCAGACTGGAGTAAGTTGAGTGTGTATCAACTAGAGATTCTCTTTGCATTTTGTTAGGTGCATGTGCTTACGTTTTGACACAATGGTAACTGATGAACTATAAAAAAGCTTTCAGCCAGAGACCCTCAGGAAACTAGAATGGGGAACAGTTCAGGTTTCTTATCGCTAGTGTTTCATCTCAGCATAGTATATAAAAATTTATAGAAATAGCAAAACTTCCTCTCTTAATTTATTCCTTTGACACTATCCTTCTAACCCAAATTATTCAAGTTTTGTGTTTACATCCACTAATGAGTTCTTCTCTCCCACTCAGTCAAATATTTCATCACTACATTAAACTACAAAGTCTGTTTTTAATTATAAAGAAAATTATTTTCTCCTGCATATTTTGTATTTTTAGTTCTTATTGAAAGTAGAATTCCCTATTGCCACTTCTTACAGTGATAGAAGTGATACACCTGTAATTCTTCAGCTTTCCATGTTGGTTTCATCTGCTAAGCTTTTCATGGTGTTGTTTGGCGCTCTCATCCCCCTTGTATTACACTGCACAAGTCCAATATAAGGAAGACCCAAAAAAAGGTTGAATTTGCTACCATGTGTACAGTTAATACATCCTAAAAATACGCATGCAGGTTCTGCTTATAACTGGAAGGACCAGACTATCATTCTTCCTTTACTGGGACAGAGTCTTCTGAAGACAGCATACAGGAAGTATCAAGTACCATTCACGTGCTGCCGAGGGGATAGAGAGAAGGGGAGTCAGTTCAGTGGGCTTGGGCAAATGTCAAGGAAATAAATTCTTAGCCTTTCTTTACTTTTCCATCAAAGGTATCAGATGTCAGCTTGGATGGGCAAATCTATTTTAATGCTGCCTGAAACAGCAGTACCTTTGCTTCATCTCTGCTTTCCATTCAGAACATAAGGGTTGGGGGGAGGGAAGTTTGCAGTTGATGAGTGACTGAAATGTGAAGTCGTGATGTCTTCGTAAGCCAGGAATCAGGGAACCCACATGGTAGTAGATCTGGCTCTTCAGAGCTCTGAAGGGCTTTTGTGCATATCCTTAGGATTAACATAATTATGAAGTTAAAAGGCCTTCCTTTTGAAGAGATTGAGAAAATCTCTTCAACGTTGACTTGAGTTTTTTTCTACTCGCAGATTAAGGTCCTTTCTGTAGGAAGGTACAATTTGTCCTATAATTAATACTTCATAAAAAAAAATGGTGAGATGTTTAGTCAGCTCGCTGTCGAAACTTTAACAGGAGGTGTTACAGAAGGCTCTGGTATGTTGTTACAACTTAAAAGTTATTTTACATGTATTACAATTCACATAGGCATTTATTAAGTGCTGTTATTCACAGTTATATGCACAGAAAGTTAGAGGTTGTGATTTGTTTGAAGTAACATGTTGAGATTTTTCACTACAAACTCTTAGCTATAGGCTGTAACCATAACTGGTTTTGCATTACATAATGAAATAGAGAAAGTTTATCAGTTTCTAAGACACTACTCTTCCTGTCTGGAGAAAAAGACCTGCAAGCATAATGTTGATCTAACACTATGTTTTCCATTTCCATTTTTCCAGTTCTCTAAAAAACATTTGAGGACTGGAATGGAAAGTGAACACCCACATTTTTTAGAGCAAAACTTGATCAGGAGGGTGACAATCTGTGCCACTTTAAGAAGAATTTCTTTCTCCTGTTGAATTCCCTGCCTGCATCAAATTGACTTCCCTCTTGAACAGCACAGAAATAAAGCCCTGTCTAGTCAGAAGCCCCAAATTTTGCTATTCAACAAGCCAGACAGTTGAGCTACCGACACACCAAGGGCTGTGCCATGCTTAGGTGGATTTAACTTTTTGTTGTTCTTGTAATTAGAAACAGTATTTTACATGGTCTCTTGGCTATGATTTAGGAATTGCTGTGTGGCTCTGAACAACTTTACTAAATAATTCTGCGTGAGCACCATCCTCAGCTCCCTCACAGAGGAATCGCAGAATGCTCACATGGTGTGGCTGATGTATTTTCCAAACCAATTAAGCTGCATTTTCCCCTCAAGGTATATATTGATCTTTTTTTTTTTTTTCAATTGGGACATTTTGACTACGTTTGATGCAATGGAAACTTTGATAAAACAACAAAATTGACAGCTTGATTCTAGGGGAACATCTGACATAGCTATTAAATATCTATGTTTGTGTCCGTGCATGCAAACATATGTTACAATCCGTATTTGAAAGGATTTTATTTTTCCTAATTTGAAGCCATGAGGCCAAATTTATTATTGGTATAGTATGTTTGAATTTCAGCTGAAATATCTCTGCTCAATTTGTGTATGTGTATGTACGCATTCCCATTCTTATGCATTCTTATGCATTTGTTTAACTTCAGAACATCACTTAGACTAAATATAGTCTGCTTTAGTGGATTTTATTGTCTATCTGAGAGATTTAGAGATTGCACAGTATTAGAATATTCCTCTCTTTCAAATAGGCAGTGTGCAAGATCATTTACTTGTAATTTATTTATTGTCATTACTCAGACTGATAGCACTCATATTTTCTAAATGTAGATAATCACATTTCCTGCCAGAACGAGTACACAGTTGAAGAAAGAAAATCACTCTAAGTACTGTTACAGCAGACTTCTACAAACAACGGAATGTAACTATTTACAGACTTTCCTGGCATAGCAAAACTTTGCAAAAAACCTGTGTAGGCTTAGAATTTGAGATGCCCATAGGAAGAGCCTAATGGCATCTTTAAATTAGTCTTTGCAACAAAGAGCTGATTTAAACACATAGGGAGAGTTCAGTGGAAGTACTTGGAATGAAAGTGGGACTCCTAACTCCAGCATTTGTTAGATGATGCTTATTGGCTATGAGTTTTTAGACATGTCACACCAAACATTACTTTCTCTTGAAACAAGTCCCACGGCATGTAGTTTGTGGCATCTGGTATCTCTGTAATGACATTGGTTCTGCACCTACATAAATGGAACACTAAAGGCACTTACAGGGGTGCAACTTATTGAATATATGTTAATTAAAAAAAATCATAATTTTATAGACCAAATCTGTAAGTGGAGTCAAGCAGCCCAGTTGTCACCATGGGGCATTCATAAAGCCTCTGATAGCTGCTACCAAGTCCTGTAGGTATTCAGAAAACCTCCCACATCCCAGTTGAATTGAAATATCTAAAACTACTAGTGTCATGATGTTGCTGGGCTGATGGGATTTTGGCTGATGATTAAGGCCATATTTAGAAGTTAGGAAGGTAAATCCTCCACATCCTGATTCTGTAAATGCACTCAGAGTACATCAGCCAGGCACGGAGGACTACAGTATGTCCCACTGTGCCTACCAGCCACTGCTCAGAGAAATGCTTTGAGAAAGGGATACTGGTTTCTTTTCATCATAAGAGCCTTGGATCTCAGAACCTGAGCTAAAGCCCAGTCATTACTGGTACAGTTTCTTGGGATTTTGAAGGGAAAATGGTTCTCAAGCAGTTATTGCAAATGACATCTCAACAGCTTTACTCCACATTCACACACTCACTGAAGGACCTGTTAACCAAAAATCATGAGTGAATACGTACTAAATTATAAAGGTTGCTGTGCTGGCAGACTCTAGTTGATGCTATATCCAATTGACTCTGAAATGATATCTCATTTCGTAGGTATGAGAACTGATAAGAACCATTTTGGGTTTGGTTTTAATTATCTTTCAAGAGCTATAATATAAAAACACTGCCTCTTTAGCCAAGACCTGAAAGCATCGAAGCAAATGGAAGATTTTTAATGTTGATTAAAAAACAAAACAAATCAGAGTAGTTGACATAGGCATATTGGGACAGAGAGGCATGAAAGATATTAAATTGGGCTTCCACATTAATTTACATCCTTTATTGTTGCTGTTTATTAAAAGCTTACAAATTAATATCAGTTTTGTTCTTTGATGTTTTTTAAGGTCTTTTTCATGTCTGCCTACAAACCAGTGTGATGCTTGATTCATTTTCTGAAGCTTGTAAACATCAATATGTGAAAGAGGTATTGAAGTTACATAGTGGTCAGTTCTGATAGTGAATTTTAGCCATGGTGAAGGAAAGGGAGCAGTGATTGCCATCTGCTGCTGTGAGGACAGTGCTTTCACAACACTCTGCACTTGTGATGTGCAAGGCCTGTTCCTAGATGGGAATTTTTACAAAATGCCTGTCAACTACAGTCCTGGGAATAAATTTGAGTTTTGTGATGTATTTGCCGGACAACACAGGACTGAAGTAATTTACAGTTACCTGAGGTGAAAGGCCTGACCAAGCCAGCCCTACCATATAGTGAGAAACGTTATACAGGTTTGGTTCTGCAACTGCTCCAGATTCCAGCATTGAGTTGTCTCTTTGGATCAGCTTTGTAGGTTTTTTTTTTTTGTACTTCTCATGAGAAATCTGCTTGATGGGGCTTTGAGCAACCTGGTCTAGTGGGAGGTGTCCCTGCCCATGGCAGGGGGGCTGGAACTCCATGATCTTTAAGGTCCCTTCCAACTCTAACTATTCTTTGATTCTATGACTAGGGTTTGAGCTGATGAAAGGTTTCTTGTATTGGCTTTACAGTATGTGTTTTAAGAACAATTAGCATAGAGCCATTTGAAGAAGATGAAAGGCCTTCAAGTAGCTCATAGATGTCAGACATTCCTGTTTTCCAGCTTGTAGTCAACTAACTGTACTATTCATTTACTTATTAAATAAATAGCACATGACCTTATGCAGCTACAGAATGCATAGAATATAAAGAATTGAGACTGAATCTTGAGAGCCCTTGGACAAGAGACACTCGGTATATAACTGGAAGGAAGTCTTTCAGTTCTTTTAATTGAGTGTGTGGGGACAATTTTTTCAGATCTGGATTTTTACTTTTCTACCTTTCAGATGCCTTGTAATACTGTTCAGCAGTGTTCACTGTGACTTACAGCTTGTATTTTTAAGATGCATGCTGCTTTTTTTTAACGAGCATATGGCTTCATGATGGTACATCAACAAAGCTAGGCACTTCACATCAATTGTACAGACCTCTCTCACTTGAGCTTGTGCCATATTTCGTAGCAGTGGTTGCTCTTGTTTTGTCTTTGGATCAAGACTACCAGCAGAAAATGACAACACAGTTGATTTCACGAGCATTTTTCTGAGTTCAGTGGCATTCAGAAATCAATTGCCTCATTCTAAGTGTTGGAGAAGAGAGCATCTGATGTACACAGGTTCATTTTTCCATTTCACCCTGGTCTAAACTTGATCCCACTTGGCCAGATGTGTTTAGTCAGAACCCCTGGTGTGTGCAATAATCCTCCCCCTTGTCCCAGATCCTTTCTGTCTACTAAGTTCATCTTCCCTGATCAGTCTTGTCCAGAAACTCCCAGTTCCCGGCTAAAAATCCAGCCATTCCTGCTAACCCGTGGCTTCTTCCTTCCTTTCTCTCTCCCATCCAGTATTCCATTCCCACTTAGTGCCTAATTTTCTCTTCTGGGAGTATCTTTTTCCATTGCTTTCCAGTTCATATTGCCCCCTGTTTGCCTCCTCTAGAGATCTTTCCTCATAAGTCTTAGTTTTAGTTTTCTCACCAATTTAGTTGTATTCTGCAATCTTCTCTTGCTGTGCATTTTTATTTGTTTTTCTCTCTCACCAGCTCTTAATCTCATTACCAAGCTCTGTCACTGTTTTTGAATTGTTGATCCTTCTACTCGTCTGTCATTTTCAGGCTTTTTTCAACATACTGGATTTTATCAATTTGTTTTCTTTCTGAATTCCAAATTCCAATCCCAAATGTTGCCTCAATATTTCCCTTTCTCCATTCACCTGTCTGGTCCAAATTCAGTGTTGCTGCACTTTGTTCATAGTTCATTATTTCACGATCTCCTCTTTCAGTAAGATCTAGTCTCTGCTTTATATAGTACAGTCTGACTTCCCTGTCTGCAGTCCTAGACGTCTTTCCAGGTGAGTTTTAGAGATTTCTCTTGTCCCCTCCTTTTCTCCATCTGCATCCTTACCGGAGTCCCTGTCTCAGGCTCTTCCTTTCCCTCCTCCAGTCTGGCTTTTGGGCTGCCTGCATTGGCATCCAAGTGTTGGTGGCAAGACAAATTGGAGAAGCCATGCAGAAAAACTCAACTTTTTTTTTCTAACGTATATTCATTATTATGTGGGAATGGAATACACGTTGTCTTGCCACGTTGCTGGAGCTGTCAAGAGATGAAGAATAATTAAGAATAGAATCCTGAGTGATTGTACTAAGCATGTTCAAAATCTGATTTTTGTTTATTAAAAGCTTGTAACTTGTACCCACTGCTCAGGGTCCCTAAAATCATTTGAATTATAAGTCCTTGCCCCAAGTGGGAGGGGGGATGGAAAGATGGGAGACTGTTAAAGAAATTCTGACAGCATTTTCCAGTCTTTATTCTCAGAACAAAATGAACCATGTGGATGAGGTTAAAGAATAATATTAAACAGTAATAAAAATAATGTCTGCTAGTGGCCAAACCTCTGCATAGAGAGTATCAGCTGAAGTAGTTAAAGTTTGGCAAATATATAAGCAACTGAAAAGAGTTTTTTGTTGTTTTTTTTTTTTTTTTTTTTTTTTTAAATTAGACGTTTTGGGAGACCTTATTAATAGACTGTTGCTAGCAGCTCTGCCTATAATAAACAACTTGATTAAAGTTCCAGAACTATATTCTACTAATCCATGTAAAATGGAACTTGGGCTAGAAACAGATGTACTCCAGATATGACTCATTTAGTCTGCTGGCATGTTTTAAATTAGCTTTTAGTTGTTTGTCAGTTTGGAAAAAAAAGTATGTGATTTAAAAGAAAAAGTAGACCTGTTTTTTTGTGGAAGAAAATAATACTGAAGCTTGTGTTGTGGTTGGTGAACTTCTAGATTTTTTTGTCTGTCTGGTAATCAGAAAAAACCCACTTTGGCTATTAATAGTCTTGGATAAGGGGAGGGGGGCTTTATTTCTTTGAACAAAGCAATATTTGTTTTCAATTTGTGTGCCTCATGCGTAATTCTGCTTATTTCGTAGGACAATATTTATGTTCTGAATTGCTAAAGAAGAAAGGCTGAAGTATCACACTATGAGCACATATACATTTTGTCTGACTGCTGTTCTACCTCTCCTTCTTTCTTTCTTAAATCAAAAAGTGAAGTTGCATTTCAGCTTTATTTGGCAGAGGAGAGGCAACATAGCTATTATGTCTCTAGAAGAGACATTGGCATCTCTTAAAGGAAAGTGTCTGTCAGAATTTACACAGTACAGACTTGAGTACCCCAGTTACAGGAAAAGGTGCAGTCAGTGTTCATACATTACTAGATGTTATAGGAACTGACAGTCTCAAGGAACTGCAGTACTTGGGTTTGCTTGTTTGTTTGTGCATGGGTTTTTTTTCTCCTCTACAGTTGGAAATGATAGGGCATTTTTGAAATATCGTTTGCTTTCTTGTAAGCTGTGGGGCCATTCTCCTTTGGAAGCTCCTGCACAGCCCAATCGCTTTGGCCCTTGCAGACTTTTTGCACGTGTCTGTGTACTTTCCTGAGGCCACCAGTAGGACAGGAGTGCTCACCACGTGTTGGAGTCTTGCTCATTCGCTGCTTATAGGCAGGGTGGGCAGATAACAGCAGCAGCAGCAACTGCCTGCTCTATAGTCTGCTGCTGAGAGCTGTTCCTGTTAGAGGGCTTTAATCGATACAGAGAAATAGAGTAGCTAATAATGCAGGACAGAGCCAAATCACCTAAGTCTGGGACAGTTTATCTTACAGCTTTACTTATTCTTATGTGAGTAGTGCTTTACTTCACAACTTCAACTCTACAACTTGCTTACCGTGAAGACTAAGAGCACAAGTAAAGGGGAGGTAGTACTGGAGTGCAGAAAGCCCTGTCAAGTCTTGGTCATCACCAAATCTGTATTTTCATATTTCATGCTTTGACAAACATTGATCCTCTGCCATGCCACTATTGAATGAATCGCATGGCTGGGAAAAAAAATCCCAAAGAACCAAAACCCAAACCAGTTTTAACTGCTCCCTGAAGTATTAAAATCAGCCTTCACAATTTTCTCTGTGCAGAAACATTTATAGTCTCCATGGATTGAAAATACAGCATGGATTACTTTCCTGGAAGCTGCTAGTTAGAGCTTGGATTTTACTAACTTCAAGTAATCCAATTTGGGGGTTTGTTTTGATTTGATNTTTTTTTTGAACAGGGCAACTGTACCATTAATCTAAAACAAACAGAAAGGGAAGGGAAAAAGAAAATCCTATCAATTGTGTATTCTGCATTTTTTTCTTACAGGGACAAGCTGATCTTCTCAAATATGCTAAAAACGAAGCACTGGAGAATCTGAAACAAATCCATTATGCCACTCTTTCATGTGGACTCAATAAGCCAGGCACTGAAAATGCAGAAATCTCAAAGCCCCGTCGAAGTCTGGAGGTCATACCTGAAAAAGCAGGTGATGAAAATGGAGAATGAGAGAAGGCTCTTCTCGTAATTATGGAGTTTATAACTCTGTGACCAATTGTAGCTGCATAAGACATTTGCTTTGCACTTACTGTTGGAAAATATTTGGAATTTTTAAAGCACAACTGGAGAAGCTAATTACAATCTATTGAAACTGTGAATGTATGTAGCAACTCTGCTTGTGAAGGCAACGATATTGTGTAACATGGAAATTACATTATTGGCCAAAATATAGTATATATGTAAAAGATACTGTAATTCAGTAATAGCGTGCTGAAAAGTTCATTATAGTGCCATAGGGAAATGAACATTTTTAAATGAGCTGTAACTAGAGGGAAATTGGTTGACAGAATTTGACAAGATGCCTTGATTTTCAAACGAACTAGATGCACACGTCTTTTATTTGTTTGCACAATTTGTTAATTGTGCTAGTGAAGTGAGTTAGTCTCTTGAAAATCAGGTCCAAACAGGTAGAATCCATGTGTTTCACACTATGTCTAATTCAGCCGCTAAGATATTTGGGTTTGAAGTGGTATTGATTTTACTGTTGAGCCATAAATTAAAATGAGAATGTAATTAGACAGTGATCACTGACTTCAGTGCACTATAGGAGAGCCATTATGTAAAAGGAAAATGTGCAATTAATCTGATAGCCTATGTCAGAAGAAGATACGTACCTATTTTGCCTAAGATCTTCTGCAAATGCGTGTAGAGAATGTGACCAAACTGCAAGCAAAATGTTGTACATAGTTTTTCATTTTGTGAAGTGAAGTGCTCATATTAAAAAGAGTTTTATGAAATTGCTCCCAGACAAGTAAAGCTTTTAACTAAATTTTAACTTTTTTATTTTTGAAGTATTTTCTTCCACACAGAATAGGTGATATCTCAATAAGCAAGTTTGTCAAAAAAAATAATTATAAAATACTGGTTTGGTTCTGTTTTGGTTTTTTGACAACATTAGGTAAAAGTATCGTAGCTGATATGCTCATTGTAAAATGACTATACCAACCTAGAGTGTTCTCCTACTGTTTCTGATTTAACAATAAAATGGACTATCTAATTACAGAAGCTAATAAATTTGAAGAAAAACAAGAAAAATCCCACGGAGATGAAAATGCAGTTCTTGTTCAGCTGTGGGGAAAAAGGGGAAGGTGGTGATATCTGTTGGAAAGCATTGTTTTAATTAGAGTTCTTCAACACATGCATTTTATGCTGATTTTCATATTTGTAACCAAGTCAAGATGATGTTTCTGCATTCAGATTGCAGTGGACATCTACACATATAACATCCTCTAAAAGTCAATGGAGGACATTGGTATACTTGCACTTAATCTGAATTATTAGGCATTTAATTTTTTCTAGTTATTATAAAATTAAAGGGGAATGGGGTGGGATGAAAACAATTTGCATAGTAAATATCACATCTTGAGCTTGCACTTTAAAATGTCAAACTGCATGGGTTAAGAGCAGTTTCAGGTGGTGCTAAGCTCTTTCAGTGTCTAGTGACAAATTCTATGCCTCAATATTACTGTCTTGCCAGGATCTAGTTCAATTATGCATTGTACAAAATTAAACACCCTGTAGTATACACCTACAGGTCTTGCTTTTTAGATAATCCTCTATGTTGTCAGCTGGAAGTCCTCCAGTGGCACCTCAAGTTGATGGAAAGGAAAATGAAATTTAGTGTTCTGAACTATATTCTAAGCCAGTATCAAATTAGTCTTCCAGGGCCAAATCTATCAGATCTAAATCTGATTTATTACAGGAAAATAACTGTTGCATCAAAATACAGCTGGAGCCATAACTATAAAAGGTCGGTTTCACTTTATTAGAAAAGCCAAAACCTAGGCTGATGAAATTTTACGACTGAGCTTTAGTCCTAATTAAAAGGTGTGGAATTCTTTGAAAAAACGTCAGCACAGTTAGCATTGTTCTTCAAAATGACCTAAAGGCCAGTAAAGTTCCATTTGCAGTCCTGGCCCACCACTGTTTGCATGGCATTTACAGAATGACATAATTTACCTCACAAATGCAGCCTGTAGAGTCTCTTTCTCCAACCAGGTTATCGGAATTGATGGCTTGGCTATTCTTAGCATTTATATATTTCTGTTTAGCGCATTACAACCTTGAAAGAGGTGAGGAAACATTGAAAGGATAAAAACTGGTTTGGTGGGGTTTTCTGCATTTTAAGGCAAAACCAAGTAAGTGAAAGATGAGTATCACATAAGTGAAGGCCGACATATTTTGTATATTCAACTCTGCTATTTATATCAGAGAAACATAAGCCGGTTAGAGTTGGAAGGGACCTTAAAGAACATGGAGTTCCCCCCTCCCTGCCCTGGGCAGGGACACCTCCCACTAGAGCAGTTTGCTGAAAGCCCCATCCAGCCTGGCCTTGAACACCTTCAGGGAAGGGGCACCCACAGCTTCTTTGGGCAACCTCTTCCCGTGCTTCACCACTCTCACTGTAAAGAAAGAGTCTACATATTGCATGTTAAAAGAACGCAGGATAAACACCTGCAAGCAAAGTATCAGATTCTATTGTTAACCCAGTGATGATAATTTCAAAACCATATTTATTAGTATAGTTTTCTCAGTTGTATTTTCTTAAAGTGTTCTTAGCATCAGTGATGCAATTTATGTTTATTATTAGTCCATTTTTTACGCTTTTTTTTTTAGATTATATAGAAGATGAACCACCCAAGATCTGGTAAAGTATTCCAAATGAAATTAATCACAGGTTGACTTTATAATTTTCTTTGCCTTTTTTTTTTCTTAAATGTGCTGTGATACAGCTGAATTGTTTACATAGTTTTGAATGATGAAAGATGGAGCCAAAACACAAGTGACTGTTTATCTGCCTTTTTTGCTACTCTTTGGCTCCAGTAATGAGTGAGTGGTATGGGTATATATGGACACCTAAGTCAACATATTGCCCAATTTAAAAGAAGATACTAATTGGGAAAGGAAAAGTTCACATACAGATTAACCATGTAGACACTAACATTGAATTCTTTTTGACTACAAGAAAAAGGGTAAACAGTGCCTGTTTGAAAAAAAAAAAAAAAAGAGAGTCTCTCTAAGCCTCATCTACGTTCTTCCTGCCCAAACTCCTGTCATCAGTTGTGCTTGTTGTGATACGTGGCAGCCATTGGGTATTTATTTACAGAGCCTGGGACCATGCCCTCCATGCCTCCCATCCTCCAAACACACTGGCTGACTGCAGAAGACAGCTCTCTTCTCCAAGAATTCCCCCAGTAGCACTTACTGAGGGGTGCTGCTGAACCTGTTGGTGCCACCAAAACAGGAAAAGCATTCATAATGAAGCTGGGGGCCAGCCTTTCTTTACTGGTTAAGCTGTGGCCCTTCTGCTGTCAGCGGTAGTCTTCTGCTCAAGTCAGTGGGATCAGGATTTAAGAACAGTGTTGCAAAATTTCCCCTTTTGTTTCTTTACTTTCTCTTTACGTTCTTGTGTTGCTGCAGCAAAGGAGCACTGGATTGGTGCCACACACAATTTCACAGAGTTTCCCGTGCAGCCGTGGTGAAAGATGCTGTATGAGTCAAGCGTTTTTTCAGCTACTTCATACAGCACAGGAATATTTTGATAAGACTCCATGGCTGGGTACTGTATACACTTTTTCCTGGTTTGAAGTTGAAGCAGCAGAGAGAGATGATTCAGAGTTGCCAGCATGAAAATGGAAGTGAGTTCCAAGATGACTACAAATTGTAACTCTGATCTACTCATCAAATGCAGTAATCTGAAAGGACCTAATCCTCCCCTCTTGCAATGCTCGAGTTTCTCTTCTGTTTCTATGATTTCCTAGTTTTCTACTGCATGAATGTTATTTTATTAATAAGGTTGATTTCATCTTGCTGCCTGCATTGTTTGCTGCACAGATCAAGGAAACTCCTGTATGTCCTGTGCATGGTATAAAAAGAGTAAAATTTGCAAAAGGGGTGATCGAACAGCCATATTCGTGGCACAGTGTGTGCATGCAGTGGCCTATATTTCACTCTGAAATCACTTTATCCCCATAGAGCTAACAGTTGGAGAGGCGCTGCCACAGCATGACTAGCCCATGGGCTGTTAATACTGCGAGCAAAATTCTGAAACCAGTGAAGTCACCAGCTTCCTTCTTTTGACTGTAACGGGCGTAGGACTTCAACACTTTTTTTCTTTTTCTCTTCACACCTACCCATTCGAAATGGAATAGTTAATATTTAATTAAGATTGAAATATTTAATAACTTGGCTTAAAAATTAATAGAGCTGCATGTATCCTATAATGACCTCCAGTCTCTTGAAGTCCTGTAAACATTTGGAAAAAAAAAAAAAACCCTGACAGTTCTTACCACCCCGATTCCTTCTGCTCTGGGTATTTTGAAAGCAGCCATGGGACAGGTCAGTTTGATAATTTTCACAACTACCCCATCTGACGCTCTTTATTCATTACAGCTTGTTTGTTCTCAGTAAGAAAAAGACAGTAAAGCTCTTGAGGTTTTCTGGTTATTTCTGTTTCTGGACCCTATTAAACTTCCCTTTCTGACTCATCCACCTCTGTTCTCTGGGTGGCTGTGGAAAGACAGGGTAGCAAAATGCTGCACAAGAGAAAGATTAGAAACAGGACTTGAGTACAGCAGCAACAAGAAGCCCTCATAGCCACAGGGGAGCACCCATAGTAGTCATCTGAGTTGGGAAAGCAGTTGAAGACTTTAAGTGAGGAGGAGGAAGATACGCTTAATCGAATGTAAAAAAAAAAAGTAAAAATCATTTTTGCTCAGGGATGGGGACAGCCACAGGATGGCGTGGCACCGGTGCCATCCTGTGGGACCCCTGGTGCTTCCCAGTGGCACTTAATGTGTTACCAGTACCATGGGACAAAAGCATAATGTTTCTTCCCTTGACCATATCATCTGGTGTGGCACAGGATGCATCGATGCTGGGTAAGGTGTGAAGGCTGAACTCCTAATTGAGCTCTCCGTGCCCAGCTGCATGCGGTGCTTTGGCAAATGTACTTGTGCCACTTCAACTCCTTGGAGTTCTTGCTGGGTGCCACTTCAGCACAGTGAAGGTGAGAGGAAAGGGGGAGGGTGAGGGGAAATGTGTGTTATTGGGAGTGAAGTGTTTGAGAGGCAGCCTGGGAGGGTCCTGTGAATGGAGCCAGATTGAGCTGGAGTGGGAACCGCACAAAAAAGAGAGATTCAGCTGGCATGAACCTCTCATGCTTTGTCAAGAGCAATCCAGCCTTGCCGAGCCACCTGCAGTCCATACAAGAGCTTTCTGAGTGAGCTTAGATGTTTTATTAGTTACCTGTTTCTCATGGAGATGAACGTGGAGGAGCAGAGGCTCTTCTGAGCCTGGTCCTGCACTGGCCGTGGTGTTGGTGACCGCCTGGGAGAAGGAAAGCAGCAGGGCCAGGAAATGGAGTGCAGGAACTCAAAGGCCTGGGCTTTGTTCTCAAGCCCTCAGCTTCCTCCATCAGTAAATTGGAGGAAATGACACCTACCACTTTTTGAAGTAGCAGAAGAAACACACTGTGTGACTGCAGAAAATAACCCCCACAGAAGGCTGACATAAACTCACGTATAAATAGTACATTGTGAGAAGGCAGCACGTCGGTGTTTGAATGCCATGTATGTTGGATTTTGCTGTATACTGTTTTACAAAGTGCACTGATCCCTGCATAGTTTTTTGGTGGTGTGTACTTAGCAGATGTACTCAAATGTGCTGCTGGTTGGTGAAGAGGGTTTTGAAATAATCAGTTGATTACAAACTAAGCATGATTACAAACTAACCAAGTACTGGGTGGAGGGCAGTGTTCAATATTTTTATTTTCTAGTAAGAGAGTAGAAGGTTTTGTTACACTATTATAAAATTGGCTTTATGCTGTGGCTCACAGCATGAGCACTTCTTTTTATCTGAGATGTTATTTTATGAATCAAAAAATTCCTCATAGAAATCTTAGAATAAAACCTTGGATTTAGTTGTAGATGTCTCTGTCCTGAATTCCGGAGCTGGTGATACCTGCTGTGATTTTGGTATGTCCTTAGCCAAATAATGACTACATTTCTTAAGTCTGAATATGTAACAAAACCTCCAAATATCTTTTTATATAATGTAGTGGTGCTGCGACTTGTGCCAGGATTACTGAAAAAAAGATGCAATTTCTTTGGATGGAGAGATAAGGATTGTCTGTTAGACCAGGAATCTGTAACTGTGGAGGTGGGTTGGGAGCTTCCCAGGAGAGTAATGGCCATCTGGCCGTCCCTCCGTTCAGAGAGCCTCATGCCTGTGACAAGGACCAGTCAGCAAGCAGGACTGGAAATTGTTCCCTGAACATCCTTCTCTAGGGTGCAGTATTTTGTGCTTACGTTGATTTGCACACAGTTTCACAGAAACATACACTTTACTCCCATTTTTTTTTCCCCAAGCCCTGATTCACAACCAATATTCAAAGTTTATTCACTTGGAGAGAGTGGTATCGATTTGCTAACTGAGTATTTTTCCAGCACTCTTTCCAGCATTATTTTAAGGGCCTGAGTCCATGATGAGCACTAGTGATGTCAGTCCTGTGACCACACATAGTTTTGGGCTGAAAGTCTGGCCACTATAAAGTGAGCACAGCTTAACACTGGGGGAGGCTGCGTTGGAGACACTATTAACAGAGGAGCCCTGTTAGCTCAGGAAGGGGAGATGGCAGCTGTTAACGAGAATAAGGACAGACCTGGGTATGAGAGATAGGATATATTCAGTCCTGGAGGAGGAATCAGCTACTAAATCCAGCTCCTTCCCCTCCCCTGTGTCACAAGCGAGACTTCTCAGACATGACAGTTCAAGATAAAAACTCAGTTTTGTATTAGAGATAATTCTCTGTAAGTGATGATCCGTCACATGTGATGGAGCATCCTGACAGCATCTCCTCAGAAGAATTCTGGCAAAAGAAAGTAGGCATTTTCTACCCACATTAAATCTCTGCCACAAATCAAAGCCCAGAGGAGAACTGCATAAACAATGAACAGTGTGTTTCAGCCTAATCAGAAGCACAGTGACAGGCTATGCCTACCACAGCCACACATCGAAAAGTAGTATGATCCTAGGA
The DNA here is from genome assembly GCA_013400055.1 of Nycticryphes semicollaris. NCBI lineage: Eukaryota > Metazoa > Chordata > Aves > Charadriiformes > Rostratulidae > Nycticryphes > Nycticryphes semicollaris. The sequence continues at coordinate 1,586,336 of VXBJ01002849.1, read as the reverse complement.
GTAGGGCCCTGAAATGGTACTATGTACCAGTGCTGGTTGGAGATGCACGGAACAGGTTGGAGCACTTCATGCTCTAAAATCAATCACCTCCACTGCTTTCACAATCTACATATCAGAAGACATCCTCAGTGCTGTTTCCAAGCAGTGCTATGTTTTTTGCATATTTACTGTCTTGTGCAGATACAGACTATAAAGACAGTTAATAAATTACACTGTAATGAGCAATGCTGGAATTGCAGCTTTTGCAAACTGCCTAAGTATATAACATGCAAATGACATCGATGCAATTCCCCCAAGTGCTGAATCTCTCTGAAAATCAGACCTTCACACTTAAGATTCTGTTCATCGAATTTCATTAGAAGAGCCAGATTAAAATTGTCTTGTGATCTGCCCTGCAAGTAATAATACCTATAACACTGTAAGAATGGGTGTATTCAATATTCAAATATTACTGTTCCTAGATTCTACTGAACTGTTTCAAATACAGATAAGGTAGGTAAATGGTGAAACCATTTAATAAAGTAAAAGGCTGCAAAATACAGAAATCTATAAAGACCAATGCTTTCCCTTTATAGTGGCTAGTAGTCACAACCACAGGATTTCATCTAGGCTGACTTAGCGAGCTCAAGAAGGATACATTGCCATTCATACAGAATCCCAGAGTTACAGTGTGTTGCACTAAACAAGGGATGATTAAATGTCATACATCAGGGCCTAAACCTCTATTTTGTAATGACTGAGAGAACTTTGAGCTGTCTAGTGAAACAACTGGTAGAGGTCAATGGCCAACATTAACCACTCTAGTAGAGAGATCACGCATTTAAAGCCATGTGCCATGTGATAATTCCTGTGTTTTTGAGTAAATTTAGAAATATTTCTGTTATATGTTTAGGGTACATGACTTACAATTAGCATTTTCATACCACAAAAATGGTAAAAACAAGCCTCCTCCCCACAGCATCACTGACACTATGAAGGACTAGACACAGATTTCAGACCTTTTCAGAACCACGCTATTGCACTGAGTCCCACAAGCCCCAACTATAAACTGGGCTGTAGAAACCAGGCTGTATATCTGAATGTTTCCTAGTGGTGTAGCAAAGTATCCATGGAATACCTGGCATCAAGAGACATCTTTGGCTTAGCAGGGCCGCCAATGGCAGCTGTAGAAAGCTGGAAAGCCAATTCCAAAGGCATAGGACAACAGGGATGAAAGACATGCAGCTGGGGGCATCCAGGCCTGCTTTCAACATCCTCATTTGTCAGCTTGTGTGAAGATGGTCAGAAAAAAATATCTCTTTGAATCCACTTTTCTTGCTTAGACCTATGATATTCCTGCTGTTCGGCACTGGCTACCTGTAATGCAAAGGTCCTTACCCTCAGCATACCGGTTTTGAGGCAGGGTGACAAAGTTGCAGAGATGAGCTTTGATGAGCTGCTGCTGAACTACAGGACCCAGCAGCCGCAGTGCTATCAGCTGTAGGGGGGACTGTTCTGCCAGATCCTGGCTGAAAAAGAAAGGGGCCAGGGGCTGACAGTGAAAACACTTTGAAAAAGGAATGAGGGAACCCTGCAGAATTAGGGAGCAACGAGTCACGGAGAAAAGGAGCACTTAAAAACCTGGTGCTGCTCAGACGTCCTTCTGAACCTTTGTTCTCACCATCAGAGAGGACTGTGTCTACAGTATGTATCAAATGACTTGTAATGTCTTCAATTAGTCTGGAAAGGAGAACAATCAGTGCAAAAGAAAAGCAAGTGATGTTTGAAAAGCAAAGAACAGGATGAAAAATACTCTTGTAGTGATTCTATAAGGATATATTGAATAAAACAGAAAGGGATGAGAGCTATCCTGATCATCCATCTGCAGCGTGATGTAGCGTGTTCATACCTTGGACTTGGTTTAGGGAAAGACAGACCCTAAACAGAACTTTATCACATTCTACATCTTCCTGGCCAAAATCAACAGCTACACACATGTATTGCTAAGCATGTATTGTCAAAATTAGACATCAGCTTCTGTCTGGGTCATTTCTAGTTGTTTCAGACTGACTATGGAGAAAAAAAATGAATCCTTTTGCAGTAATTGGTTCTGCTACTGTACTTATCCCCAATTTTCTGAACTGTCAAGCCTCATTTCTTCTGTTATGTTGATTGACAGTCCTCTCAATAGTAATTCTCATTATGGTTTGAAGGACACCATGGCCTAGTTTTCTGGGGTAAGCGCTGAACGAGGGAAACATAGCCTGCTATTACTTTGTCCATGGTGTTCTGTAACGCTGATAATGATATTGAGTTCCTTCTCATACGCTGGCAATTTGCTAGACAGGACGATTGACAGAGCTGTAATTCATCAGCCATGGGCTTGGGTGTAATAAACTGTGGCAACGTGGCAAGTGTCCCAGTGTAGATGATTCAAGCTGAACAAAATGGGGGGATTTCAAAGGTCCAGCTGCTGTTTTCATGTATTTTGATGCAGCCACATGGAATAAAAATTCACTCAGGATTACAAAGGGAGAGGATGGATTGCTGAAGAGAGAGGAGGAACTTCCACTAAACCATGCGGTGGAGGGCAGGGTTTTCTCTGTGCTTGTCAGTCCTCCTCTGAAATAATATCCTTCATAGAATTCTAGTAATTCATTACCAATTTGATATGAGAAAGGTTATGTTCCACCAAGCCTTTTATACTTTAATTAGATTTTTCTGTTATTGATGCTCTTATAATAAAGGTTATGTTTGAATGGAATTTATACACTTACATGACATTTAAAACTGCACAGAAACACTGTGTGAAGTCATTGCATGCAAAAGTGCTATTAACTGCATGTCAGCATCCAATAAACTCTGCACTTTTAATCCTTTTCTAAGATCTTGAAGCTTATCTGATGTTGTGACATTTTATGGCATTTAAATGTCTCAGCAGCGGGACTTTGTTCTTCTCATGCGCAGAACTCTTTTGAGACTGAAAGAGCTCTAACACTGCAGAAGAAGCAGGGAAGATGACAAAATGGGCTGGATTTGCCAACTATTTCTCAAGTAAATTGTTGTAGCCAGCTGAGCTGCATACATGAGTTGAAAGCTCAGAGTTTTCCAGTGGTTTGTAGCACGCTGAGGTGATCTGGAGTTGTAAGGATGCTTGTGCCTAAAACAAAGTTAAATTCAAATTCAGCTGGAAGTTCTAAAGGGAGGAAGTGCAAAACACTAGTCTGGTACCTATTACCACATACTGCATGATCCATTGTGAAACTGTTCTCAAAAGCTTCAAACAGCCAACCAGTTTCAGACACAACATGAGGGTTTGTAAAATGAAACCTGACACAAGTGGAAATAGCTTAAATGACCGTTTCCCCTGCAGTGCTTCAAATCCTAATGTCGCAGCAGTGGGCAGACAGGCCAGCAGCCCAAAGCCACCCCCAATGCAGCGGTTATCCCCACACGGAGCACAAAAAGGGAGTGAGCAAGCGGAGAACAGGGCAGGAGGGTGGTCAGGTCTTTCCCTTTTGATAAGGCGGTGAGGGGATCAGCTGCTTTGCAAGTTTTTATTCTCTCCTGTGCTCCACATTAGGTGTGAATGCCCCCACCCCTGAGCTGACACAATGGTTTTTGGCTTGATGTTGTCAGCAGCTGACACATACCTGTGGCCTGACTCTCTCACCCCCAGCCTTTTATGCTCTGGGCCAAGTGTGGGACCAACTGCCACTGTGTTCATCCTTCACCGCAGGCTGACCACAAAGACAGACAGACAGGACTCTGACAAAGAGTGACCAAGACCCTTCTGACAAACACAGTTTCATCATCTTTTTCCAAGTATTGTAAACTTTGTACTTGCCAAGTTTTGAGGGAGACAAGTCCAAATCATGTGGAGGGGATCTCCGACCTTCTGCCAGTCAAAAGTTGTGCACACCTTTAGGAGAACTGAGCTCAGCCTCCAAATTGTTTCCCAAGGAAGCAAACTGCAGGTAGAGGAAGAAATGCTTGGTGTCATGTAATCCAGAAGAGAAATGAGATCTCAAGCATGTTTGGAGACCAAGCTGAGGCTGGCCTGGCCTGGAATGTTTTTCAGAGAGAAATATATTTTTATAGACTACAAACCATTCAGCTTTCTTGAGCCCAGCTGAACTTATGACTAAGTATGGGACAGAGGATAGGTGTGCTGGTGTCCTGGGACCTTGCAGGAAGGATCTGTATGCTTTATGTGTAACACGTTACTTGGGGCAGACCACAATCTATTTCTGGCTACTCAGTGGCAGAGCTATGGACTTTCTCTCTGAGGTTACTTAAACAAAACTAAACTACTGCCACTTTCACTTACAGATCTCATGCAGTAGTTAGAGGTACTCAGCTCCTGGTGAGCAAAAGCTGGGCCAGATGGATGTCAACACTGCTGCTGGGAATGTCTATATGTAAGCCAAAATTCTCAAAATAGAGCTGCACCACTAGAAATCAAGGTTTGTTGGGCTACACTTGTGGGACCCCATCTTTGAAAATGTCAGTCATGATGCAAATAACTTTCAGATGTCTTCCCTGGGGCACTTTTCTCATATAAAACATCCTGAGTTTAGTCACTGACAGCTATTTATATTCCAATTTTTCCACACATTTTGTATAAATATTAGTCTGTGGTCCAGGCTGTGGTTGTTTCTAACTTTGTCTCAGTTGGTTTGCTTGCCCCTATTTATAACACCGTTGCCACCTTTCCTGAAATTTGCCATGCTGATAAATTTACGATCTCAGCACCCAGTGTTTATTCTATACATGTGCAGAAAAATGAAAGGAAACAGCACAGCTCCGTCTCCTCAGCATGAGGGATGCCACTGTGCAGGCTTAAGTTGGTCTCTATCCACTTAACTGAAAATTTCTAGCAAATACTCTTTCAGTGCATGAGAAAAAAAGAGGTATTCAGGGATTCAGGTAGAAACTCTTCAGATAATTTAGACTGCTTAACACCAGTTATAAATACCGGTTCACCAAGCATCTCCTGCCTAGATTCTTCACCTGATGTAGGTCTTTAAGTCAAACATCCCTTCCTTCCTAAGAGTAGTAAAATAATGAAAATTAAAAATTAAATCATTTTTGTAGGTTATGTTTTCCAAAGGCTAATTTTTCTCATGGTAGAACTTGCACTTTATTTCTAGTTTGAGTTTGTCCCATTCACCAGGTAACTGACCCTTTGGATCAGAAATCAGAAATCTTTCTTGTAGTCTAATCATGCTGAAACATAAATTATATTATTCATCAGTTAGAATTATCTCACTGAAGTGCATTGCCAAGATCTCAAGTCATTCTTTTGCCTTCTGTCTTAATCCTTTTTCATCTCTCAGTATGAATTCTGGTGCTGACACTATGAAAATACATACAGCAGTTCAGGAATGACAGAGATATGATTCCTTGGTTTTGTTAAACGTCACATGTGTTCCCATTGCTAATTGCACATTTCTTCTGTCCTGACTGTTTAATGCAGTCATGCAGTCGAGTGACACAAATCCATATGTACAAATGACTTCACCTCACTTTTATTTACACCTCTGTAAATTGTGTCCTTAATTATTTTTTTTTCAGATCAGTATTAATAAATTAAAAGCCATGGTCAGGCCTCATGGCACTCCACTAGAAATTCTTTGTCAGGATGGTGTCTTCCCATTCAAAGTTAATTGCATATTAATATCATTAAACTAATTTTAGGTAGTTTTAATTATTTTAAATTGAAGATATCAGGCATGACAGGGAATATTAATACAAAATTACCAAGTTATAATCTTATAAAATAAGAAGTTAAGCTTACTAGATATTTTGCTCAGTAAAATAATTTTTACTGATTTTTTTTTTTTTTGGGTCATCAGCCTTTGATTTCTCTCCCCCATCCAGTTTTGATCAGTGTAAATAATTTATTATGCTTTCTTTTCCAGGTCTGCACAGATCATGCAGTCTCTGTCTTTGCCTCTTTAGACTACTACCAGTCTTCTAGCTTTTCTGTCCTGGGAACTTCCTCAGTTTACCACACCAAGTTAGGAACAAAGTCAAAGGTTCAGAAAGTGTCAGAATTCTTTTTAGTATTCTTCCATGAAAAGAGGGATCCAAACCCATCCTTTTTACTTGAGAGTACCAGTACTTTAGCTATAAAAGCTTGGTTGAAATTACGTTGTACAACTCTGAAACATCTGGTAGACAGAGTACCTTCAGTGTGAAACTGAGGTTTATGCTCAGAAAAAAAAAGCACAGACCAGGGCATGGGCTTTGTTGCTGAACATCATGTGAGTCTTGATGCTCTTCAGCAGGAAATACAAAACATAACATTGACTCACTTCAGTGTCTACTGCAAACCCACAAAGCATCATTCTTTGAGTCTCACAGGTCTCAGGCTTGGCAAAGATCGTCAATTTATGCACTCTTTTTTTTTTTTTTTTTTTTAAAGGCTTAGTTCTGAAGGAGTTGATAACGTTGTGCTTGCACAGAACTAGGATACTGGGAAACCTGACACAGCCACCTCACTGCCTTGGCCGCCTCCCTTCACAGCAGCTCTTTACTTAGTTTAAGCATAAATTCATTGTACTGAAACACTCCCCTTTGGCAGGACAACAACAAGCAATCCTAAGTTACGTTTATTGCAAGTATCCATCAAATCAAAAAACCAAGGGTTTCAGCCTACTTTTCAGATTTTGGAACAGACATGAAAACAAAATTTCAACAATCAAAACACAGCAATTACCAATTATTATTTAATAAATGACAGGTCTCAGATTATTAACTTGCACTTTTTTTCCTTTTTTTTCCTTTTTTTTTTCACCTTCCTTTATGGCACTTAAATATAGACCCAAGGTCTTTATGATAATTCTATTTTGCTAATTAATTTAATTAAGTGCTGTATGTAATTTTGCAGAGCAGAGCAAGCTATTCAAGATTGTTATCATTAGGTTAAAGAGCTGACAATTGATGGAGATAATTTTTTCTTAACAGGCTGTAACCTTTCTGCAAGTAACCCCCTCCCTCAGGGGAGTTCTTCAATTAAATCAATAATGCTTCTGGGGGGAAAGAACTTTGCTTTTTAAGAATTGTGTAAACAGATCCTCAGCAGCAACTCATTGCTTTTCTTGAGAAGAAAAGCAGCAGCTGGTTATTAATACCTGCTGTGCTCAGCTTTGACAAGCTCCACTTAAGAATAACAGCTACTGTCTAGCTATGGTGTGGGTTGAGAGGTTCAAGTTTTGAAGGTGTCAAGTGGAGTCTGGTAAAGCCTTGGCACAATAATACAGTATCTGGATCAGGTAAATGACAGGACTTGGAGTGGTTCCTAGGCAGGCTGAGGAAATGAGTTTTAAAGTGCAAGTGTATTTGTTATTGTTTGGATACAAAAGACCTGATAAGAAGACAAATGTACCTGGAGGAAAAGGTGAGGAAAGCTCATCATGATGACTCTTGTCAGCCTTAAAGCCTTGATAAGCAGGACTTCCAGGGATATTTTTGGCTTTTTTAACACTGTTCCCAAATGCCATTAGTTTGTCCATAGCAACGCTCTGTGGGCTTGGGGTCCCTGGAGGACTGGGAGTGTTTATGTCCCTCCTGAAGGGAGCCCCCTGACCAGCCACTGATGTCCCTGGTCTAAGCAAGCTCAGGGTGAGCTTAGCAGTGACTGCATGCAGCTGGGGCAGAGCTTTGCCCATGGAGCAGCCAAGCCCACCTGGGTCCTCTCAAAGGCTCTGGGGGACTCTGTAAATGGAGGCTCCTGCAGCAGTGGTGGGAGATACTCTGGGGTTTGATTTTGTTTCATGCACCAAGATACCTTCTCTGAAAAACAGGTGTGTGACAGCTCACTGTGCCTGAGTCTCACCTCTTTTCCTTGGCTTGGATCTTTCCATTTGCTGGCTCTTGGCATCCTGAGGATGTGGCCACAGAGATCCCTCTGTCTCCTTTTCTGCACAGTCTAGACTCGTGGGTAAAAATCTCGTCTTTGTTAGCTCCTGATTTTGTGTGAAATATCTCCTCGTTCGTAGCAACGATGGCTACTTTCTGCCTTTCTTTTATTTCTTGGCCTTGATCCTTTAACCACGGCATTTTGCAGGCTGGCAGGCACTGGAGCAACATCCTCCGCAGAGCCCGTTCTCCTTGGTGGACGGGTGCCAGCTTTGTTGCACAAGGATCTGGCCAGTTTGGGGAAGCACATGGGAGACAAAACTTGCATGAGGTAATGCATAACAATAAAACCCAGGCATCAAATAGCCTGAAATATCTCAGCAGCTTTTGGGTTTGGTGCATTTTAAGCTTTCGTGTGATGGTACAGCTCACTCCCAGCTTGTTTGAGGCAGTCTGTTTCCACTTAATACTGTTCATAAAAACTCCAGCGATAGGATGTTTGGTGCACCTTTCTCTAGAAAAGTCTGGAAGCACAGGCCACCTGCACTGACAAAGGAATGTTAAATAAAAGTCCAGGTTGGTACTAAACTGGTGGTTGGGCATCCCACTGGGCAAGGAATGTTTGGACAAAATAAATTTATAGAATTTTCAATATGAATTCAGATATCTCTCCATTTGAATCCTACTACCTTGATCCGTTGAACTGATTTCTAGCAGGTACCTTGGCTCAGAAGACTGGTTGCAGCCTTTAACACTACAATAGGTAATATACAGCCACAAAAGCATACTCTGGTTTCTTGTTCATTTCTTAAATGGGCATTTTCTGCTTCTGTGAACATTAAGTGTATTCCCTTTCCCGTATNAAATATAGACCCAAGGTCTTTATGATAATTCTATTTTGCTAATTAATTTAATTAAGTGCTGTATGTAATTTTGCAGAGCAGAGCAAGCTATTCAAGATTGTTATCATTAGGTTAAAGAGCTGACAATTGATGGAGGTAATTTTTTCTTAACAGGCTGTAACCTTTCTGCAAGTAACCCCCTCCCTCAGGGGAGTTCTTCAATTAAATCAATAATGCTTCTGGGGGGAAAGAACTTTGCTTTTTAAGAATTGTGTAAACAGATCCTCAGCAGCAACTCATTGCTTTTCTTGAGAAGAAAAGCAGCAGCTGGTTATTAATACCTGCTGTGCTCAGCTTTGACAAGCTCCACTTAAGAATAACAGCTACTGTCTAGCTATGGTGTGGGTTGAGAGGTTCAAGTTTTGAAGGTGTCAAGTGGAGTCTGGTAAAGCCTTGGCACAATAATACAGTATCTGGATCAGGTAAATGACAGGACTTGGAGTGGTTCCTAGGCAGGCTGAGGAAATGAGTTTTAAAGTGCAAGTGTATTTGTTATTGTTTGGATACAAAAGACCTGATAAGAAGACAAATGTACCTGGAGGAAAAGGTGAGGAAAGCTCATCATGATGACTCTTGTCAGCCTTAAAGCCTTGATAAGCAGGACTTCCAGGGATATTTTTGGCTTTTTTAACACTGTTCCCAAATGCCATTAGTTTGTCCATAGCAACGCTCTGTGGGCTTGGGGTCCCTGGAGGACTGGGAGTGTTTATGTCCCTCCTGAAGGGAGCCCCCTGACCAGCCACTGATGTCCCTGGTCTAAGCAAGCTCAGGGTGAGCTTAGCAGTGACTGCATGCAGCTGGGGCAGAGCTTTGCCCATGGAGCAGCCAAGCCCACCTGGGTCCTCTCAAAGGCTCTGGGGGACTCTGTAAATGGAGGCTCCTGCAGCAGTGGTGGGAGATACTCTGGGGTTTGATTTTGTTTCATGCACCAAGATACCTTCTCTGAAAAACAGGTGTGTGACAGCTCACTGTGCCTGAGTCTCACCTCTTTTCCTTGGCTTGGATCTTTCCATTTGCTGGCTCTTGGCATCCTGAGGATGTGGCCACAGAGATCCCTCTGTCTCCTTTTCTGCACAGTCTAGACTCGTGGGTAAAAATCTCGTCTTTGTTAGCTCCTGATTTTGTGTGAAATATCTCCTCGTTCGTAGCAACGATGGCTACTTTCTGCCTTTCTTTTATTTCTTGGCCTTGATCCTTTAACCACGGCATTTTGCAGGCTGGCAGGCACTGGAGCAACATCCTCCGCAGAGCCCGTTCTCCTTGGTGGACGGGTGCCAGCTTTGTTGCACAAGGATCTGGCCAGTTTGGGGAAGCACATGGGAGACAAAACTTGCATGAGGTAATGCATAACAATAAAACCCAGGCATCAAATAGCCTGAAATATCTCAGCAGCTTTTGGGTTTGGTGCATTTTAAGCTTTCGTGTGATGGTACAGCTCACTCCCAGCTTGTTTGAGGCAGTCTGTTTCCACTTAATACTGTTCATAAAAACTCCAGCGATAGGATGTTTGGTGCACCTTTCTCTAGAAAAGTCTGGAAGCACAGGCCACCTGCACTGACAAAGGAATGTTAAATAAAAGTCCAGGTTGGTACTAAACTGGTGGTTGGGCATCCCACTGGGCAAGGAATGTTTGGACAAAATAAATTTATAGAATTTTCAATATGAATTCAGATATCTCTCCATTTGAATCCTACTACCTTGATCCGTTGAACTGATTTCTAGCAGGTACCTTGGCTCAGAAGACTGGTTGCAGCCTTTAACACTACAATAGGTAATATACAGCCACAAAAGCATACTCTGGTTTCTTGTTCATTTCTTAAATGGGCATTTTCTGCTTCTGTGAACATTAAGTGTATTCCCTTTCCCGTATCATACAATTACAGCATTTTTCACTTCACTGGGTTTCTGTCCTTGGCTCTTAGAGCTAGAAAGTTACTTTGTGTAATGAAGGAAGTTTTTCCTAAAATTAAAAAAAATGGCTTTATGGGGGTTGTGAAGGTTTTATTCAAGTCTTTACTTCCACCATCTTTGCAGTATTAAGTCAAAGTTCTCCTATAGATGCACACAGCAGGGTGCTCATGCAGAAAGTGTCCCAGCAAAGCTGATTGTGCCATCAAGAGAGGCAGTCACACAATGTGACTTCTATGTTGTGGTCACAGCTGAGACCATTCTGTTTGTGTCAAAAGCAAAGCCTGCACAGAAAAATTAGAGGGACCCCCCGCCCCCTGCCCCCTTTATTTTTCTGTTGCCGTTGTGTGTTCAGCGTGGCTTTAGTGGCACAAGAACTATTGACAGGACTCAGAAGTGATGTCACAAGAGGCTCTTCATGTAGCAAACGTGGGACCGTTAATTGAAAGAATTAGACTGACCCTAGAGGATTTGGAACTGAAAAATGGGACTGCAAGTGATGCACTGGATATTATTTCTCCTATGGGACATTTACACTAACTATAAGTGTAACTATGCTCAGCATTGCTTTCTTCCGTGGGATTGAATAACGTGCTAGTCAGAGCACAAGTGCTGCTGCGAGGCTATTTGTGTAGCTGCTTGTCTGTAACAGATGCACCAAAGGAAAGAGGCTGCTTTGATCTTAGCAAGGGCAGAGCGGTGCACACACAAGATGTGAGCTCTCTTCCTGACATTGTCATTCAGCGTGTCAAATTACACGTGGGGAATCAGCCTCCTAAGCTCTGTACCTCAAAAATGAAACAGATGGGCTGTATCCGCTTCCTCCCACTGTCAAAAGTGGGTGAAGCACATACTGATGTAAACTCCCCCTGGTAGATTGCTTTGAGGCCTACAGGCTCCAAGGAACACAAAGAGTTAACCTTATAGAAAGGTGACTTTTTTCCTATGTTCTGGTTTTAGAGAGAATGGATGTTTATTTTTAATAATTTTCCATGTGGATTTTGTCTTAGCTTAGTTTCTCAGGGTGGATCTAAATTAATACAATGCTCATTATGCTCACAGCACAGATAGACAACACAGACAATTTTGCCTTTAGGAGGAGGCAGCATATAAATGGCAGCACACATTGGGTAATTCTGCTGTTGGATTGGTGTTATAAAAGCAAAAAAAACCCCAGATCCCTGCCTCTGCTGGTCCTGTATGTGATTTAAGGGGAACTAGGTGAGCATTAATTAAAAAACCCCAGTTCTATGCAATGTATCATTTTTGTAAGAAAATAACAACTGACACACAGTCAGAAACAAATTTAAGTCAAAATTAAACTAGAGATCATAGATCGATGTTACACTGTGATCTCCAAATGGACAAAAGAAGCAGTGGAGGTTTATACATTCATATATCTTGCTTAACACTGTTTACTTTCTCTAATAACTTCAGTTCACTCAATCAATTTTCTTCAAGCACGGCTTATGGCTGAAGGGTATTTTGGACTTATTCAGGCATCTTGGAATACTTTACAAATAAAACAGAGGCAACTGACCGTAAAGCATAGGATATTACAAATGGCTATATGAACATTTTCTCAGCAGAAGCAACAGAGGAGAGAAAAGGTCTCTGTCTCTTTGGAGAATGAGAGCTCTGTCTCTGGGGAGTCTAAGAAGGAAAATGAGCTCAGAAATAATTGTCCTGAATTCTCCTTACTTTGACGCTATTTCACATGATGGGGATATGTTTTGGTGTAGTTACCAATATGAGCCTTTTCTATACTCCCCGTGAAATCATGCAGGGATAAGATGTGTGATGTTTCCAATCACATCATGTGAAGGGTGTTGTGTTAAAGGGTGACCAAAGAGGTTGCTTGCAGTGGGAACAGGAGTGATTCCTTCCCGTGCTGATAAATCTAGGACATGGAATAGCTGTATTCAACATTGAACTGGCAAAGCAAAATAAGAAAAACGACAAAAAAGGCAAATGCAGTACACAAATGAAAAAGAGGGAACTTACTCAAAGCAAGAACTAAGAGATTGCTGGAAGCTTGTCTGCTTTTAAAAATAAAATCTTAGTCAGAGTAAGGGAAAGGAGTATATTTCAAACCAGCAAAACAACCTGGCTTTCCTGGCTCTCTATATACACTATTTTGCCAGGCTCCAGCTAAAACCACCCAGTTTTTCCCCTCAGAAACAAACAACCCTGTTTGCTCCCAAAACTCAAAGAGAGCTTAATTTGCTTTAAGCTGCTAAAAAAACTTCCTGCATCTTGGGTCAGCATTGTGTCCAGCTTTCAGCGTGCTGAGAAATGAAAAAGTACTTTGTAATGGAAAAGCCAGTCCGTTCCTCACTACGTGGTGCCATGGTAATAAAAAAGAAAGTTGCAAACCTTCCCTTCTTAAAGAGGCCAGAAGGAACAGGGGAATAATTTAGAGTTCAAACCCAAGATCACAGTGATCAAAACTATGCTCTTCAGCCATTTCCAGCCTCAGAGAACACTGATTTTCGTAGGTAGTTAGTAATTCAGTGAAGAACTGCGTGGTAGAAAGAGAAAGCTTCATAAAGCCACTCACTGTTACCGAGTGGGAGGTTAATGAAGTTCATTTAACAGACCAGTGGTGCAAACCTGTTATCTGATGGCTTGTGCAGATCCCAGATGGCTTAAGCAAAGCTGGGAACTTAAACAGGTACCTCACATTTTGTCACTGGATTAATAAACTGTCAAGATATTTACAGCTCTTCGGCAGTGGGTTAATGACTTTCCATAACTATGTGCTTAACCAAAAAGGAACACATTACTGAGCTGCCTACTTCTAAGTCATATATTTTTTTTCAGTTGGGTAATTGAATTATTCTTTGTCGTAGCAGAACAGCACTGGAAAACCTTTGACCTTGTCCTCAAATGCTGCACCACTTTGTGGATGAAGCAGGCATCATGCTGAGTGTGAAGCACTGCTCTTCCTCCTCCCCTGCCACATCTGGCTGTTGCCAAGAGGAGACACAGCAGCCCTCCCACTGCATCACTAGCTATATTTGCAGAGCAGAAAGAGCAGCCAGGTTGGGGGGGACAAACTACTCTACCCTGGCTAGACAGTATATAAAATGCAGAGTTAGCTCAATTTTCAGAAGTCTCTTACTTTGGGTGTATTACTAAATCTGCAAGACTATCATGTATCACTAATTCCCTGACAGTTCAGTCTCCTAACCCTTGTAGCACCAGCCTTTATACATCTAACATATCTATATTTTTGTTTGTTTGTAAAATGATTACTAGAGTGCAGACTTTGACTCTGTGGTATCGTTTATTCTGCAGTTGACCAGTTGGCCACCCTATGCAGGTACACCATCAGCCCTTCTTGACAATCTTAGATCCTCCATCACAGCAGATCTGCAGTGTATTACTATCATCATTTGACCTTTTGCATATGGGTTTCACTATCCTTTTCTGCAGACCTGTAAGTAGTGTTTCCAAGAGCTGGAAGGAAGGAAAACAAAGGTTTGTTGCTGATCCAGAGCATAAAATGAGAACAAAATTGGAGGCAAGGTCTTATGAGAGCAGGTCCAATTCCAGATCTTGACATGTGCTTGCTATGAGAGTACGAAAAGTTTCATGGGGTATATACTATATGTGTGTGTATATCTCCTCTTCATGTCCCAGGAGTATGTTTACTATAAGCACCTAAAAAGCCCACATTTGTTACCCAGCACCTGAATGCTGTTTCAGGGTTCAGCAGCTTGAATGACTATGCCTGCATGCATGCTTCTCCATTAGACACATGCTTGTGAAGGACTGTGGGAAGATGCCCCAGCCAACATCTTCTGGAAGGACACCTAACTGTAGCTCCTTTGACCACCCAGCAAGAGTTCTGCTGCATGGACCCATGTCCTGCATTCACCTGGACACATTATATGTGGCCCTCCCTGAAGCTGGTGATGGAGAGTGTCAGGGAGAAAATGGGGTTGAGAAGGCAAGAGCCCTGTGACAACAACTTTCTGCCACTTCCCTGCATCTGTTCCCAAATTTTTGTGGCAGCCATTGGAGGACAGAATGGCAGGCTGTGTCCCTGCAGTTTTAATGCTTGCAGGCTGCTCCTCTTACTCCATGTTCATACCAGCAGGCCATGACCACATCTTCCCTCTGGCCAGAATAAAGCCCCATGCATCCCTCTCCCAGGGGAGCTGTGAGCCAACATATCCCCCAAGGAGAAATACACAGGCACTGGAATGAGAAGAGGGAGGCTGCTGGTGCCCAGGCCCTTTTTCAGGGTGTTAAACATCAAGATCTGATCTCTGGAGACATCAAGAAATAGTGCCTCTGAGCCCACCTCAAGAACAGGGCATGATTTGGGGCCTCAGCAGCACCCTTCCATGGCACCGGACCGGCAGCATCTGGGTATGAGAGCAACCCCTGGCACAGCTGGGGGAGACAGCGAGGGTACTACAGGTGCATAACCCAAATATAGGTAACAGTAGCATTATCTTTAATAATATATTGCTTTCTCTGGCCAAAAAACACAGCATTTTAGTTAAGACACTGTATTTCACTTACATCTGGTGTTTGTACAAGCCAGTGATTCAGTGCCAAACAAATCCTGCATAATCTCTTTGGTAAAGTACTGTTAAAATAGCTGCCCGCAGCATTTCTTCTCTCTCTTCTTGCTAGAGGCGATGACTGGTTCTGCGGGCAATAAAAAGCCAATGACAGTTTCAGCCTAATCAGTTCATTCACCCTTTCAGGAGAAATGCCCAGAAAACAGCAACAGTTTTATGTATCTCCAAAATTGGATGACTCAGTAAAGTCATGTCTTCAAGGTAGCTCTCTAATCAGCTTTCTTTTATATGTATCAAGAATGATAGCACATGGCATCTATGAAAGAGGAAATTTAAAGCAATGGAAGTTAGCTTTAATCTTAGAGAAGAGTATGAAAGGATGCTTCAGTAGAGCTTTGTGGAGGTCACTCAAAGGACTTCTACCAGTGTTGCTTAAATAAAGGTTAACTGAGTTATTAATTCCTTTTTTAGTCCCTGTTTGCTTCAAGTTCCCTGCCTAATATACCTAGATCTTTCTTCTTTTCTCTGTGTCTCATGGTTGATCAAAATTAGTAACTTTTTCAGGGTTTTCAGGGTGGGGTGGGAGCAGCTATGTTATGAAAGCAGTTTCGACTGTATTTCTATACTTCCTAAATTTTTCTTTTTCAGAAGTCTATTCTATGAAGAGACAGCCAAGTTGACTGTGTGCACCCCTGCATTTATGAAAATAAAAATGTAAATATCGGAGTGAAAGGAAGAAACAAATAGTCAAAATTAATTACCGTGCACTCATTCACTAGCCATCCCAGAAGTGAGGTCCTGCTTGAAGATAAAGCTATTATTTTTCTGTGACAATACATAAAACTAACTTATCCTTTGCTGATTTTGCTCAGTCTTTTATTCAGGTACTGCTTTGGAGCAAAGAAAGATGCATTGTTGTGGTCAAGATTGGTGAATCCAGCTCTACTATGTAAGCAGTACATTGTACGTACATAGCATGCAATCCTAGTGGCAAGTGATGTATTTGTCACTTGTTTTAAATTTCTTTTCTCTTAGGTTGCAGGTACACTTGATAAACTTCACTAATCACTAAGATTACAGAGATAGTTTGAGAGTAAAAAGAATGCATAAAAACCTGGAAACAAATCCAGAGAGACAAGTAGGCTGGATAAACCCTTACACAAACCTGCATTTACACCTGTGATGTGCTGGATCTATTTTCATTTTAAAACCCTGTAGCTTCATGAACCAGAGGAATTCAGCATGGGGACAGCTTGCAAAGTCAGGGCACAAAAGTGTTCAGTAGGCTCTGAATGTACCGAGAGCAATCCTTTACACAGATTCTTCCCAGAGCAGGATTGGTCTATATGGGATTGCAATAAAGACTGTCATAGGATGAAACTAAGGACATTCCAAGCAATCTAAAGAAGACCCAATATTAGCCATTCTATGTCTAATAACTTTCAAACCTGCATACTTATTTTTGTTATACAAGGGTGATCAAGAGATCTAGAGAATTTGGTGCTAACAATATAAGTTGTCAGAGTAGAGGGGCAAAACAAGGCTCATGAAAAACATGATTGGTGCATGGTGTAACATTTTCAAAAGACCACGAGGATTATTTTTGCCAGAGCCAGAAGGTAGGTCTGGTGCAGCTCTCCAGCTAGCACAGACATCTCTAATAGTAAGCTGCCACATTGCTCACTGCAGTCCTGTGCAGCATCCACCATGTACCACTGTGGGTCCTGAACAGTGCAGCCAAAGACTTAATTTAAATTATCCATGCTACTACTGCACATCTGCATTGCTCTAGGAGTGTGACCATGATGACTTGCCTTTTCTCAACTTGCAGGCTTAAGGATATTCTTGTGGCAGAGGTAAAACTAACCCTGGTGCAACACCGTGTCAGCATCAGCCCATGGCTTCCAAGCCCTGGATATCACCTGTTCAGTGCAAGGCTGGAAGATCTCTGCGCTGTTCTGTGCTGTCCATATGCACCCACACCCCACTGGAGAATGAAAGGGAAGGAAACAATGTCCTTGCCCCATAGATGCCACAAAAGGGCTGGGAACAGACTGCAGTGCCTACCTGTTCTGCCTATCAGATCATCCTCCTCCTCAGAGCAAGAACCAGTACCAGTCCTTTGCCAGTGGATTGGGAAGAGCACCCCTGGTGGAGAGAAGGGAAAGAGGAGATTTACATTTGCCTGTCCAGTCTCTGCTGGAGAAATACCAGTCCTGCCGGCAGATCCTCACTTCTCCATTCTATGGAGAAGGCTGTTTGGAAAGCAACTCCTATATTGCTTGTGGGATTCAGCACAGACTCTCTTAAAGCGCAGAAAATGTGAGCCACAGTGCACCAACTCCTGCTAGTAATAGCTCTGTAACTTGCCATACACAAGATTCGTATGCCCAGATGAAATAACCTGAAGAAGCAGAACAGAGTTTTCTGCAAGAAACGCAGCAGCACTGTTCATAAGGACCACCATGGAACAGATAGAAACCTTTTAAAGGATCATGGTAAAACAGCAATAGAATAAAAGAACGGGGGAAGAAAAAGCCTGTCTGCAGCTTCACAGTAACCTGCCCCCGACTGTCTTCATCATGTTAATTTTATATTTTACACGTGTTAGACCACCAGGGAGCACAGATGGCTGCACTCACGTGAGAGACTGCAGACACTCACTGGGGCACCAACAGCACCTCTGTCACTTCCCTGTAATGTGGGGAAGGGGCCTCCTGCCAGCGCAGGAGTAGGTCACTGAAGGTTAATAAAGGCAGTCAGCACATAATTATCACTCCCTTGTTAGCCT
Organism: Nycticryphes semicollaris; assembly: GCA_013400055.1. NCBI lineage: Eukaryota > Metazoa > Chordata > Aves > Charadriiformes > Rostratulidae > Nycticryphes > Nycticryphes semicollaris. The sequence continues at coordinate 1,568,352 of VXBJ01002849.1, read as the reverse complement.
CAGCCTCTCAGGAATAAATTAGAGGGACAAAGTAAGGAGGAACTGTGAGAAGATCAGAGTGGGGCTGCACCTCCTTACAGAGGAGGGCCACCTCCCTGGAGGTCCCTGCTTCAACTCACTGGGGTACTGCATTTATATGAGGGAAAGTATTAATTGAACATTTTAGGTAGCTACATTAATTTTCTTTGTGCATTTAGTAGCACTAAATATGAATCCAGAGAAAGCAAGTTTTCCTTCCTCTTTTATCCATTGGCTTGTAGGCACATCTGCCAGATGGACTGTTTTCACACACACCCCACCCCCCACCCCCCAATTTCTTGATCAATCTACATTACTCTGGGCCTGCGGTAAAGGGACACTTTAAGATGATTAATAGTGCTCTTGAGACTACAGCTCCTGAATGCAGAAATCTCATTTGCAGCAAAGATGACAAGAGCTCAATTAGCCATCTCTTCGCACACGTGTAAGCAATGAAGACAAGGCTTTCTCTGTAGCAAGTTAAAGCAGCAGATGAATTCCCAACTTAACGTACTTGCAAGGCAGAGTTGTTACATTTGCAATCAGCTTACCGTTAATTGTTTCATCTCAGTGCTGTCAAATCATGCATAAAAAAGCTTGAGCTAATGCACAGTCAGGA
>VXBJ01002849.1:1496368-1567371 GCA_013400055.1 Nycticryphes semicollaris | reverse complement strand
AAGACAAAAGAAAAATATAATAATAGTGTGGACTCCAGTTTTCCAGTTTTACAGTGCAATTCCTGAATTTAGCTATTCCAGGTGCTTACATGCAAACTTCTAGGTTAAACTCGCAATGAAGACATCTCTTTAAAAGAAGCTTGTTTGTGTGGGGGTTCATAACCTTGGCATCTGCACGCACCAGACTATAGTGCTCCTGCTGCTTGGCAGAAGCCAGACCTACTGCTCCTTGTGCTGCATGCAGAGGACATTTTCCTCATGAAAAGAAGCCCATGAGTTTTAGTATACAAAATCCATAGAAGTAACATGCAGAGCACACTGTAATACATCAGCAATCTAATATGCCTTCTATGTTTTTCTACTCTATAATAAGACACTCAGATTTCTAAATTCTACTCAAAACACCCAGAAGACCCAAAAAAATATCAGTTAGTGAAATCATACCAGGCAGTAACTTCATAGATAGGTGGAGTTCAAACCATATTTAAATTTGTGGGATTACTCTTCTGTGATATTCAATATTCCACAAGTCGTCAGAGCCATTTCCTCAAGCCTTACATCTTACTAGTAGTTTGTCTCTCTTTTTCTCACCACATTCCTAGCTTTGTCTTCCCAGACGACCTTCTGGCAATAGAAAACATGAGCAACTTCTGCTGAACAGACCACGATTTTTGGATTGTAGCAAGTGTAGTGACAATATGTTGCCTTGCTAACTGCAATAAGGAAATGCTGGACACAAAGGTAAACAGGAAGAGAATGCGGTGAACAGGTCCCTCTTTAGCTGCAACTTCCCAAACCTAGATCCATAGGCTCAAAACAGAGGTAGGCACCTTCATAATGTCAAGGGAAGAAAGCCGTTTTTGCGTTGGCACATCACACTTTAAAATCATCTCTATTCTCGGAGCGACACAGCAACAAACATAGTCTGTGGAGTCATTGCCAGAAACTTCACAGGTCTCCATCTCGCTATGGTGAGTAAAAATTCCCATGTCATGGTGTATTTTTAACACTGAATACAAGACGCTTAAAAGTTCTGCGTTTGGGACTCTCTGCAAAAGTTTTTCCCTTATATTACAAGCAATCACTTTATTGCCAGCATGTGCTGCTGAGTAAATCCGTCAACCACTTCCATGAAGGACAATTCTGCCCAAAGAGATTTCTTCTTTTCCCATGAGAAAGCAGTAAGAAAACATATTCTGCACAGAACAATAAAAAAACTTGAGCAGAGTATTCCTGGCTCTTTTCCTTACTGCTCTTCCACATTTTCTATAGCGAGCTGGAGTGCAGCCTTGCAGAGATGAATCCTTGAATCACATCCTAGTTCACCAGGACCCCAATTTTACTGCCTGAACAATGACTGCCTTTGTCATAATAGTTGTACAAAGAGACCCTGTTGAGATCTTACACTGCATGGCATCTGGCCTTTGCTATACCTGACATTTGAGAGAAGAGTGATTAAAACTCTGCCATGAGAATAAAACCTTAAAGATTCCAGCAGAAAACAGCATCCCCGTGTACCACTGCTTTGCAGAGAGGTGGGATAACCTGGTTTGTATTGGCAGTTTTTATTGACAGATAACCTAGTTATTTGACAGTTTTTTGTTTGGGAAAGGCTTCAGAAATAACTAACTCCCTGAGGACTCCATAGAAGGCAATAATAGAAACTAACTCATGTAAACACAGCAGCTTCACGGTGTTTAAATATGTTTTACCTGTGGATCAACAAAAGACTTGAGATTTCAGGAAATTTCCCTGAACACCTTTTTTTACCACCATAAGACCACCTATCCCTCCCTTCCTCTCTATTTATTAAACAACCTAAAAATATCTCGACGTGTACAGTTGTACAGCAATGTAATATTTTCACTGTCAGCTCCTTTCCTTTGATTACCCTTCCCCGTAGTTGCCTCATTTCACAATAACTTCCTGTGGCTCGTGCTCTGCGCTGAGGGCTTGGTTTGCATGAAAGGCCGTCTGCAGTAAGGCAGGATCGATCTTCCCCAGTGCTGCCTCCAGCCACCCCTGTTATCCTTTTTTCACCAAGATGTACAAAGCCAGAGTGAAATGCACCCCTCTCCGAGTTGCGAGGGCTCCCGCTGTGAAGATGCAGTGATGTCAGTGCTGAATAATTAAGTGATAATGTAATAACTGTGAGTTTGTGCTCCATTAAGTGAGCTCCTGCAGACTGCTTAATGAGCAAACAAAAACTCAAACCCCATTAATATTATTCCTGTTACATTAAATGTAAAAAATAAACCTCATCTCCTTAGGAGTAAACACTTGGGAGTCATCTTCTGAAAAGGCAGACTGAGACTGAAATGATGAACTATCCCATAGCTGCATTTCTGAAACGGCCCAGAAGTTTGTTTTCTTTTCAGAAGGGTGGAGAATTAGGTAACAATTCTGATGGGTTTGCTGTTTCTGCTGTGCAACGTCTGAATCCTTTGTTGCAAAAAGAGCATCAATAGGTCTCCTCTTCCTGTTACAACGCTGCAATGACTGTATCACAGAGGCTGTGAAACATGCAGTTCCTTGGCTTGTGTGTGCTAGTAATTTGCAGGGAATCTAGAGGAAATACCCTTATTTGTCAATATAACACACAGGATTTACAAAGGATCTAAAAAAAAACCAGTGGTATTGATATGGCTGCACTATTTGTGTAGAGAAAGTCCAGAGTCAAAGTTTCCTGCCTGTGTCTCTCCTGCCAGGGCAGTGAGTGACTGTAGCATCTTTTACTGAGGAGTCTGGCAAGATATGGCCACTGTGAAGGGACCCATAGACCACAGCAGTCTCAGGCAGCCAGGATCTCAAGCTTTTTAAAACAAAATTGCTGCTTTGAAAATAAAGCCAGCACAGTTCAGAGATTAATACAAGGTTTAGGCTTCACACAAATGGTGTCAGTCTCAACACAACACAGCAAGTGATGGCATTTTTGCTTGCACCATTATCTCACGTATGATCTATGGAAAGACAGTTAAAGTCTAGATTCTATTATTTTCCCCAGATGGTACCAAGGAAAAAACAGGATGTGAAGTTTACAGCTCAGTGCCCTAATTTCTGGAGGTCTGTTAGCTGTAATGGAGCTTCTAACAAAATATTTATATGCTCTTAGAAGCTTTCTCATGAAAAGGAACAAGCATTATTTGCATTTTCACTGGTTGTATTTAAGAATCCCTATCAACATAAATTATTCAATGTACAGAATTTATAATCAAAGCATAAATGTGTGTATTTGCTTAAGAAATCTTTCCTAGAGAAACGTTGTTCCCAAGTACCACAGAGGTGTATAAGCCGAGTTTCAAGCTTTGGTACTCTATTAAGGAACGGAAACTTTGTACACTAATAATGTGAACTACCTGCTATTTCATCTCATAATAACCTGTAGCAACAGCCTGGGTGTACCCTTGTTTACTCCAAGTAACATGCTGAGTCTTACAGGAAATACAGAAAGATAACATGCAAGAACATCACTTCCTGAAGGACATACTTTTTACCATATCTTCAAGGATACTCTCAGCAGGTGATTTTTTTTCTCCACTAGAAGTACCCTGATCTATGCTATTTATCATACTATCTAGAAGGCAAGGGTTTAATATCCTTAGTAATGAAATCAGGTGTTTTGTAAGAAACACAGAAAACGAAAAAGTAGACAAAAAGAACTGGGAGAGGGAGGGGGGCTGTCACATGACATCATGTTAATTGTCATTCAATATTTATAGTTCTTAGCTCCGAAACAGATTTCCAGGGGCAAGGTAAGCTCCAGCTCTGATCTTTAGGGAATGCCTTTCTGTGATGCTCTTGGAGTAACTTGGTAAGATCCTTCTTCATCAAAAAGGGAGTCCTGCCATTTCTCCCCTTCCCCCAAAATCAGTGAAAATCAGTTCCAGCAAAGTAATATCTGTGACCTGCACTGAGTTCTGTCTTCTGCCATAAGAAGATGGAGATTGTAAGGCCCATTAGGGATGTTGCTACCTGAGATGCTCCAATATGGAGGAATGGGCAGCTGTTTTTAATGCAGTAACTGTCAGTTGAAGATCATTGTAAAAGACCATCTGGCGGTAAGTTCTTTGCATCCTAAAAACCTACTGTGTCAAAGGTGCACTGAGCGATTTGCTTTTTAAAGGTAGTTAATAGCTGAAGGAACAGTCTTCTCTGTGATTATGATGGCTGTCAAATATCATGATGCTAATATTTCATTTAAGGCCAGATAAACATTGCAAGTGAGTTATTTTTAGTGAGGGTTTTCATTACATACAAAGGGAACAATTTAAAATACAGCAACTGCCAAAATATTTCAAACCAATTGGGAGTATGTTGGGTTTTGATCTTGGACAGGTCATCCTGGTCTAAAGCCCTTTCATCCTTGCATAAAGACGTGCTTATGCTCCCTAAAGTTACTAGGTCCTCTGTTAATGGTAGAGCTTTTCAGCCTCAGGAAGATTATTTAAAGTCATCTCATAAATAAGAGTTCATTGGTATTCTTTCCCAGACTTTCTAAAAGGAGAAATCTTGGTTTCCAGATTCAAACACCAAAGAATGCCATATTTGTTCTGCACAGACTTCTACAGCTCAGGGTTTTTTTTTCTGCAGGAAACTTCTCCTGCAAAATAAATGAACTAATGAATTCAAATAAAGTTCAGCACTTTTATGTAAAAATAATAAACACCTCAAAACAAAAAAACACACATACACACAGCATTACTTCCTTCTTGCAGAATAGGTTGAATTGCAGAGATCTGGAGCTGTACTGTGTGAAAGACTCTGAGGGAAAGAACCTGCTCTAAATTCTTTCATTTTCTCATGCTGCAGAGAGATTGCACTACATGATATTGGTTAAATTGGCACGTAACAGTGCAGAGGCTGACGTGTCCAACACTCTTTTTTCTCTGTGCTGGATTTACTCCTTAATGAACGCATAAAGCTAGCCCACACTTTATTGTTAAAAACTATAAGGGTAACCTAGAGCATGAATTACTTTTCCAGTCATTGGCAAAGAATAGACACTGTCTATATCCTTTGCATTAGTACACGTAATCAAGTGATAATGCATAAGTCATGCATCCATCAGTAAATATTTCAATGCCCAGAGAGTTATTGCAGTCACAGAATGATTTGCTGGGGTGACAACTTTATTCAGAGTAGCAAACACAGTCTCATCTGATTACTTTTGTTGTGTGTACCTATTTGATTGAGGCTATTGTTCAAATGTGGCCTTAATCTTGAATTCTGTAGAAAATAAAAGTCAAGAGTAGTAGGTATGCTCTTAACATATGAGCCATTACAGGGTTTCCTTTTTTTGCAGAGTTTATACAAACAGGTATATGACTCTAATGGTACATCTACAGTACCTTTAAACTTACCTCTGTGGCCAACTAATTTTATTTCATTTCTAAGTCTATAGTCCTCAGAAATGCCATAAACAATAAACACGCTCCACCTACCAATCTGAAGTAAAGCAGGGTCTCCCCATTAACTTAACAGCAGAGGATACCATTTTTCATACGCTGGTTATGCAATATTAGGGAAAAGCTATAATTATACTCTCCAGAGCTTGGAAAATAGCTTATAGAACAGTGAAAACAAGACTTTCAAAGCTGCCGGCAGTATTTTCAGATGCAGCAGAGCTCTTCATCTATTAAATCCAAATATCCACTTCAGTGGTATTTGTGCTCCTGTGCAGTTGTTAACTCCCTCTGCTCCCATGTCATTGTCCCACCCACTAGTCCAGACTACCCCTGCAGATCACACAGGGCCACAACCTGACCAAAGAAGAACATGCTCTTGCTCTTACTTGGTGCAGCTCTGCTCACTGTCCGTTAAGAGTTCAAGCTTGCCAATGAATTGTCACATTGGTCTTCTACACCAAAGCAGAAGTGTTTGACTCCGTGATTCTCTGTATACACTTGGGTAGTTGGTAGACCTTGACGCAGTTGGAATGGGAGCACAGCGTGTTCCCTGTTTCCATGAGTTGAGAGACTACAGCAGAGACTATGGTATTTGCCCTCGGAGAATCTGAGACTTCCTAGTCACAGGTCACCTAAGGAAGACAAACAGCATTGGGCAAGTGTCCAGTATTGGGCAGAAAAGGCAGTGTTTTGCCTTGCATTGATTAAATGATAAGTGCTTGGCAGTCTTCATCTGTTATGAACTGAATCCCTCTGTCAGCCCCAGTTTCTTCACTGTTGCTACCAACAGCTGCGTTGTCCAAGTTCAGTGAAGGCTCTACTGATGATTTTAATGACCTCTATGAATTTACTGCAGATAAAGTAGCATCTGGCAAAGCAATGATATTACAGGAGATTTTCTAACTTTCTTTCTCCATCTGATTGTTAATCCTGAAGCAATGATTATTATCTTATTCTCGTCTGCCTAAGCAGCCTATACAGTGGACAAAGAAAAACAAGAATGTGCTATCAGATCCACCTTATTTATTTACTCCTGAAGGGACAGTGCTACATTTCATAAACACTTCATTAAACCCTAATGTGACTAATGCATTTGTTATTCATGTGTATTTAAATATATTCTCCGAGTTGTTTGTAAATCTGTTTAGAGGCAACTGGAGTCAACAGTCTTCTCTCACGCTCTCCTCTCATTATCATGGTACAGTTAGTTTCCTTTTCCCTCCCACACCTTCACTTGAAAAACTCATCTTCAATCTTCAGCTGAGAAGGCAGGCCACAAAAACACAAGACAATATATAACATTTTTTCAGAAAGAGAGGCTTTTTAAATGAAACTGAAAATGTGTTCTAGTTACCAAACATTCTTGAAACTATTCTCTCAATCAATATTGGACAAGCATTTTTCAGCAAAATCTCTTAGCCTCTTTTATTAAGCAATATGAAATGTAAAATAAGGAAATTGAGGAAGGCTCTGAATGCAACAGTAACTATGGTGCTAAAAGTGGACACGGGTTTAATAATAGTCTAATCAGGTATTAGCTTCTTGTTTACTGGTTAAAAAAATATCTGTTCAAATACAAAACTCAGCAGTAGGCATGAGCTTATGCTTGGCCTTCCCTCTCTTCCCAGTCTTGTATCTCGAGATCTATTTTTAATGCTGATTCAGGTCAGCGCAGATTCATTTGGCTGCTGGGCACTTGCAGGCCACAGGGCAGCATCTGCCCACTCTGCTTTGCAGAAGACCTTTGGTAAGGGGGTTCTTCATGCTCTGCTTATCCAACAGCCTGGTTGAGGCAGAAATTTGGAGGCTCACCGGCTCACTGACAACATGGCCTGTGGTAAAGCCTGGGTTTGGAGGCATGCACCAGCTGGGCATGGCCTTTCTGAGTTCAATCCCAAGAATAACTTTGTGAAGGTTGTCAGCAAGAAGCTGATTACAAGCAAAATGGAAGCCTTTCTCCCTAGATGTAGCCTAACTGCAGGACACATAGAAAATTAAAATACACCAGCCTGTGTGAGGCTTGGTACCCAATACACACTGAAAGCCTTTGCAAACTTGCCCTTACCAATACAGCAGCCCTAAAATAATGGTCGATAACGCTGAGAGGCTGGAGAGCAGACCATGGGGAGGAGACCTGGCAGGGACCATTCTGCGGGGTGGGTGCCAAGTGTACCATGGATTCCCCAGAATCACTGCAGTGGCTGCAGAGCAGGCAAGGGCTGGGTACGTGCTGCCTGTACACCACCAGCAGTCCCCTTGAGGCCACATCCAAGGTCACAGTGCTGGATTGTTGGCAAATGTCCTTTCCCTGCTCCAGCACGGCAGCACCTGGTGGCTTGTGGTTCCTCTTCTAGACTTTCCCTGAACTGAGGCAATAACTTCCAAGAAGTGGTGGCCACTGCCGCCCTCACTGTGTTTTGCTGCATGGTTTAGCACCATTAGCAGCTGTGGTGGGAGCTGAAGGGGAGGATCTGTGGTAAACTGCTTGCAGCAGAGGTATAAAACCACTTTTAACACAGATATGTTACGCACAAGTGTCCAGAGCCGCCAGAAAGTGTGATCAGTGCCTGGTATCTCTGAAGACCAAGGGATGCTTAGGGGCTGTGTCTGCAGGGAGCATTTCTAATGATCCTGGGTAGAACAAGGCCTCACCTTTTCTTACTGGGGTCCTAAGTGAGAAGGATACACTTGCCATCAGCAGAGGTGGATAGGAGCTATCACAGAGCTATTCTGATGGAGCAGGAGGGGAGAGGAAGTCCTCCCCAGCATTCACGTTACCTAAGTTACCAGTGCAGCAACGTAGCTGATAGGCAAAATGCACTTAGTAAGCTTAGTCCTCCATCAGTTCTTTCAAAATTGATAAAAAATTCCCTTTGGTGGCTGCTTTGGGGAATTGTTTCTGGAGAGCATCTGCATTACCTTGAGTTGCTGGCTTGTACTGCCACCCCAAGCCCAGCCGTGAATCCTTGATGCACATGGTTATCTAGGCCAGCAGATGTTGGATGCAAAGGAAACATACCTTGATCTGAATAAGCTGCTGTGACCACTGGGATCACTAGAAGTGTGCTGATTTGCACCCAGGACGGATCTGATCCAAGCAGGTCTGTGCTGCAGGCTCTGAAAAATGGAAATTTATTCCTTTCCACAGTGTGCAGTAAGGCTGGAGAGTGCCCAACAAAAAACCTTGGGTTAAACTAATGTTTTTTTCACCCAAAATATGGTGAATGCCAATCACACAGCTAACACTTCTTAGTGCAGCACCCTCTGCCTCATGGACAGATGGCTGAGCATGTATAAAGCACAAACAACAGACAGACACCTCTGTCTGCATCAGTGCATGAACTGTCCCTGACCGTACTGCTCATCACCTCTCCTTGAGGAGTGAAGTTTCCAGGCCAGAAACCTCCTGTGCCCAGCAGCCAGCACTATTAAACGCCCGTCTTGGCTGTGGGAACGTAAGCTGCAAAAATCTCTGTTTTATACATCGCTTAATTTTAAACCTGCCTGTCTCTGTTCCCAAGGAGTATCACACAGCACAGGCCCATCATTCCGATGAAGATTTGATTTCCTACTAAAGATAAGCCCTCCTCTATCAAATCAGTGATTTGATAAAGGAATTTTAAAATGTCATGAGCTGAAAGACAGTGATGAATTTGAAATGTTTTGTACCTATTTAACTTTTATTTACTCTCTGTAAAGGATTATGTGAAATTTAAAAATGGAATAACTGTGAACCAGAAAGTGACTTTCTCTTAAAAAATATCAAAACAGTCTATCTGAAACTTTTAAAGTTTCTTCCTCAAGAAAGGGAGTTTTCGCAATTTGTTGAACTCACCTGTTTCCTACCTGATGTTTTCATTTGGTCTTACCAGCATTTTGCAGTAGAAATTGGAGTTTGTAGTTTTATTACCAGCCCCCAGCACCTGCATTGATCGTGATCATTTCAGCCTTCACAGCGTCCGCTGATGACAGAGGCTTTTGGAATGCAAGGATTTGGGAACGCTCCTTGGGAATGCTTACAAGGCCTTTGGTGTGCATTTTACAAACCTGCTGGAAATTAGATTAATGTTTTCTTATGTTGATGGCAGAGGATACAATTATTCTCAAACAATGGTACGTAGCTCTATCATGCAGACTGCTTCTCATGAATGCTTATTCTTCATAAAAATCCAGGCTCCTCAAGAGCCTGTGACTCTCGCTCTGCTTGTCGCTTTGCGATGTCAATGAACCAGTGAATGTTTCCTGGCAAGGTGTGACTTGCTCATTTGTGTCAGTCTACAATTTGTCTGGTACCCTCACATCTTTTGTCATGTTTTTACCCAAATGATTTGCAATCCTGACCTGCGGAAGGCAGCAGTGGGGGGGTGGGATGATTCTACAGGTGGTGCGCAGGCAAGGGCGCAGACAGGAAGACAGAGGGTGATGAGGAAAGAAAACAAACTCTTGCCCTACCTTAGAGAAGCACCACAAAAAAGATACTTACTGAGAATCAAAGATTTTAGAAAATAATAGGAATTTTTATAAGCAAAATCATGTACTGATTTTCTTTCTTTATAAAAATTCTGCAGAAGCCACATTCATCATATAACTTTCTCCAGTAAGGCCAGATGTACCTAAATAAGCACCAGCAAAACACACAGCCCTGTGCTCACATAGTTGAAGAACTGTAGACAGTTTGCCTCTCTCCAACACAACTTAATAGACATTTTTTTTCTACTCTGTGCAAGGTAGCAAATATACTAATCCCATCATGTAAGAACCCCAACACTTACATTACAAGAATCTTAAAATTGCTATTTATCTCTCTTTTGTTTTGCTGACTTCAAAATGCCTGATACAGGAGGATAGAAGTTGTCGCAGTCTCTTTGTGGACTTACACCAATAATAACATTTTTTAAAAACAAGTAATATTCACATACGGCAAAAATGCCAAAATATGAAAAAGAAGACTTTTATCTTCCTTTTTTATAAGGCATTCTACAATGCAAAATCTGCATCCCACAGGAAGCAAACACTGAGGAAAGCACACTGCACTGACTTCAATACCAGCATGGTTAATGATGCTTGGCAATTGCTTTCCAATTTTTATTTACGCTGGAGCTTAAAGATCCATGGAAGGCAGCAAACACTAATCTTTCTCTTTGGATCCTTCATCTTTATACCAAGACGGTGGCCCTTGTACTAGGATGAGCAGAACAGAGGGCACACACCGGCGTGGCATGGCCTCAGCTGTCCCACTTTTCCTCCAAGTGCAGCCATGGGCCACTTTCTCCCATGCCCAGGACATCCTGCCCTGAACACAGCCGTGGCTCCTCCTGAGGGACATGGACAAGGTCCAGCACCACATTATATGTACCTCCTGGGCCTGAAACTGCTCTCCAGCTTCACAGTCTCTCTAAGGGGAATACCATTTTTTTCTTCTTTTTTCTTTTTCTTTTTTAAAGTGTAGTGTGGCAGTGCATTATTCATCCAATCGTGTTGCAGTGTGTTTACCCAAATGTGTTGCTTTTTTAAGAAATTGTAAATATAGATTAGTCCCATATGTAGTCTTGTAAAGTTGATGCTTAACTCAAGCTCCCATTAATACAGGAAAAGTTTTGGAGGAATCAATGTTTTGCTTCAGCATTTTTAAGACAAAACATATCAGAAATCTTCCTTGTAATAAGTTTAAATACACATAGGCTTTTTTATAGGTAAAAGAACCTTAAATCAGCAAAGACATTTTGCCAGGAGAGGAATAAAAGTAAAAACCAAGGGAGAAAAGCAAAGCATTTTAGAGCCAAATTTTTCTTATTTTTTTTTTCCTTTTTTTTTCCTGATTGTAAGAATTACAAATAAAGTTTGGATAGAGAAAATACTAGGCAATAAAACTTAAAATAAAGCTTACCACAGGGAAGTTATGAAAACTGAATATGGATACCACCTGCTGCATTAAATGTTGTGAGATTTTCATAAAATTTCAGATTTTACAGTACAACTAGGGGCAGACTGGCTGGGATGGTGGCCAGGCTGCAGGCAAAGGGCATTGGAGTCCTCAGATGATGAACAGCCAGCTTTGATCACAGTGACTGAGAATTCATTTGTTCAAGAAGATTAAACAGCTGAAGTTTGTATGGCTTATGTCCGGTATCACAAAACTGCCAGATGGGCTTGGCTGCGGGAAATGAGAACAAAAGGAGTTTGGAAAAAGAGTCTGCTGGGGAGTTCCCCCATCACAAATTCTTCACAACTTAGTAAACATGTGCAATTCATTGCTCATATACTGGAATTAATTTTCTCCAGATTTTGAAAGTTATTGGTCTGAAGCACAATTCTGAAATACAAGAAGTTCATTGTGGTCCCAAACTCTTACCTTTAGGTGCCTTTTTAAGTCATGGTATCACCTGGAGGCTGCAGTTTCATCGCCGCATGTGCAATGCACATGTGATGCCAGAAGACTTGCAGAGATTACAATCACAGATCAGTCAGAAAAGGCACATGTGGATAAAGCACAGGTAAGAACTGCGAGGCAATAATAAGCAAGGAAGGCAATAACTGGAGAAAGTAACAGTGCACTCACACCAAAACCTACGCTAATACTGTTCAGTCCCCAGGTTGCTGGTGGAGATGGTGTCACAAGCAATAAAGTAAGCAATCGGATTTTAGTAAGAAAATTTAACACTTTTTCTAAACTAGGTGAAACTTCATTGGGACCTGATAAACCTTGCAAGCCTAAGTAAGCTTTGTATTTAAACTTTTTTTTAACATTTTGATGTATTTTAATCCTTGGAGCTTTAAAAATGTTTTTTAAGAACAGTCTCACAGTCACGTACAATCTCTGCCATGTGTTCCAGGCTGTTGCAAGTTCCCCCATTTAGGGATAAAAATGATGCATGTTCCTGAGAATTGCATAGAGGTATATATTATCCAGCAAGCTATATGACACCTCTGGCAACCTGCCTTTCAGTATCTATTTGCTTGATATTTTCTCTTATTTTAAAGGGGAAAGTGATGCTAATCTAAAAATGCTACTATATTTCCCATCCCCTGGATTCAGTTAACACAGCAGGTGGGAAATCAAGATATTGTGACAACTATTCTTCCATCTCCAAACTATGTAGCAATTTATATTCCGAAAGGTCTCAAATACTGACACGATAATTTATAGCCTCTTTGAATGCTTCTTTGTACTAGTTAAACATTCAGACAAACCTAATCTCACTGCAATCCCTGAAGCTCACAGGGAAAAGCAAAGCTGCGGAAACCTTCTCAGCTCAAAGCTCTGCGACTGCACGTGACAACTGGAACAGCAGAGCTCCCATCAGGGCTGTGGAAACACAGGGTTTTTCATGTTGACACCATAGAGGACAGTGAAAGTGTTAAATCAATGGGATTGGAAGGATCAAATTCTTACCATTCATTGAAAGTGTAACTGCCCTGCCTTCCCCCCACAGCCGATGTATTTGAATGCTTCCTGCACCTCCATCATCAGCTGGGCTTTTGCAAGTTAAAGCAAAGATAGGTTTCCACAAACTTACCTGGTGCAGTCAAACAAAGTACACAAGCGGTACCTGAAGAACATTTTAGAAAATACTTATCCTTCTGATATGCCTGGAGAGAAATATACACTTTTGCATTTGGCAATGTTGCTGTCCTGTTTCTTTAGTGCTGGCTTTTGTTTTGTTTTTATTTATTTATTTAAGCTACTGCTTTTCAGTTACACTTATTTCAGCAGCATGGGACCAAGTTCCTCTGATACAATGCTACTGCTGTCAGCTGAGTTATTATTATTGGATTACACCTAGCTCACTGCTAGAAAAAGCAAAAACTGGTGAAATAATGACTATATAATTATTATTATCATCTCAATTTTGACAGCGTCTGCAATCATGGCAAACTATGTTAGAAACTCTTTACAAACTCAGAGAAAAAGACAGTTCCTGCCCTAAAGAATCTGTGGATCAAGAGAAGTCTCATGCTGCACCCCTTCTGGCTCATCCTCTGCTTCTAGGGTTATGCACTTTGCCTCTTGCAGGATTCTCCCACATATCTAAAACCTCCCTCACTATCTTAGTGGTTAAATACATTGCAAGCAGCAGGCAAACAGGTTGCCTATTTGCACGTTTCAAGTTGCTGTTTCTCCGATGACCTTCTTTCATGCTCTTTCATCTCTAAATGTAGCTAGCTACTGAAGTGGGAGCCTAGCAGATTCAGTGGCACAGGAAACAGTCATGCAGAGATTGTATATAATCATTCTTAAAAGAACAGCACAGATTATGAGACAGTGTAATTACTATTCCGCAGCCAAAAGAAGTTTATTTTATGAAACTGCACCTTTTCAAGTCTAATAAACCATTACAGACATTCACTCATGACCAACACATGCAGCACAATATCAAAATTATTATTTAAGGGCTGGCAGCCAGAACTCGGAAATCTGTCCACATTAGGATTGCTGGGTTCCTGTTCAAACAGATGACATTGTAACTGCCAAGCACAAGTACACCCTACATCTGAAATTTAATCTCTTAAATCGCTGCCTCAGTGCCATCTAATGAGGAGGACATAGTGGAGGATCACAGGAAACATTGGCAAATGTAAAACTGAGATTCAGAGAAGTACTGTACAGATACTGGGACTGTGACTGAGACACAGTGATGTAACTACACTGAGTTTCATGAAATTGCAGAAAAGTTACACCAGGTTAAATTCTGGTTTGTTATTTTCAGATACAATAAATAGGATAAGGTAGGAAATGTTCTCTGTTGTTTGGGTGAGATAAATGACAAGCAGTTTTATTCCCTGGATCATATAAATACGAAATTTGGTTAAAATATGAATAATCGTTGTGCTTATATAGATAATGGAACAAAGTTTTTAATTACCCTTGTTCTCAGAAATTATACTTCCACTATTCTAGTCAAAGCTTTCCCTCCTTTTTGAGAAAACAGCACAAGCACAGCCCAGAAAATGTGTTAATTCTTTCTTTAATAAAGCGGGCTAGAAGTTCTTCCAGAGTAAAGATACAAAGTTCCAATGAATACCCAGTCAAAATATGATACTGCCTTTCTGCAGCACATACTACTGACATGACATGCAAGAGACCTTGAAGAATCATCAATTACAGATGTGAGATAGACTACAACAGTCTCAGATACATATCTTAATCCCATATTAGCTTTCATCAGTAATTTGCAATGCATATAACTTTTAAAATCTGATTATTGTTATCCATGAATATTACAGGCAGGTCATCTTTGGGGAAAAAGAATAATCTTGCATTTTAAATGACAATTTATTTCCCAATATATTCTTAACATAAGGCAAGACAGGGTGATGACGTGACATTTTGTCTAATTTACAAGTTGCTGACTTAATGAATACACAAAATTTTAACTATCTCTGCACTATGATCAAGTATCAGAGACAACATATTTGAGACGTGGAAGGACACGGTATAACCAAAGCAGTTTCACTGACTGGATTTTCCTCTGATCTTATTTGTACAATCACCTCTCTGCTTCTGAAGATTTTTATCGTATCTCACGGCACAACAGGCATTCAGCTCATCGGTATTCACTGACTGGGAAAACTTGTTAGAAACTCCCATAATCTTTATATACTTTCAGCGCTGTTTTAAAATATGCAATATTAAAGATACAACTAACTTACAAAAATAAAAGAACTGTACAAATCACACTTCCATTGGCAATGAGACTGTTCAAGAAAATAGCAATGTGATCCCTGAAACAACCAATCAGAACACAAATCAAAAGACCAATGCTTAAAAAAACATAAAAAAAAGAAGTAAAAACATTTTCCCCTGCCAAAGTACTGGAATCTTTGGAGGCTTATGTATCACAGAATATAAAAGTTTTCTCTTTGTCCCCAGAATATTTCTTTCCTCTTTCCATAGGTACTTCTTGAACAGATTCCCCTTTCTTGGTGGTGTGGCAGAGGCCTTACTGAATGGGTTAAGGCTAGAAAAGCTTGAAAGACCTAACTAAATCAACAGCCACCTAATCCGCTGGTATTCATGCAAACTCAGGGAAATAAAATAAACCCAAAGACAGGCATGCATGCTGAATTCCAAAGTGTTCTTTTATGAAGCTTAAAATGAAACCAAAATAAACACCTCTCCCAAATATTATGTGTTTAAGATTTTTTATCTAAACAGTCATCTGACTGTTCATATCACTCTGTCGCAGAGAGGTACGATGCTATGCCTGCTCATAACATTCTAGTGTTTTATCATTTTACAAGGCACAAATAATCTCAGAACTACATGGCAGCTTTTGGACATGTAACGATATGGCAGCTACCATGTAATTACATGACAATTATCTCTGCAGTTCACTCACTGACACAGACCTTGTAAAATCTAAGACCAGCAAACTACATGGCACCTCATCTTTGGAATACGGTACTTAACTCCATTTACAATTACAGACAAAGCAGCAAATAACTACCATGTCTTAACTCCACACAAACACAAGCTTTGCCATGCAATTATGAAGTTGTTGCATGGGATGATAGACATGTATCTTAAAAGTAAGTAACGCAATTTTTTTTTTTTGCTGCTGTTATAGAGTGACTTTCTAGCATACCTTCCTCAACCTCACTCTGTCCTGCAAGAGCAGACCTCCACTCACCACCCGTTCCTTTTTGTGAATTCCAACAGAGGGATCAGAGAGCACAAAAAAATCCTCCCTTACATACTTGAAAAGACTGTTATTAGATGTACTACGTACTTGATGGGAAAGAAATACACTTTTCCATAGAAGAACAAGTTCTAGAATTAATTAGAAACTTTCTGTTGGTTAACGCTGCTGCACCATTATGTTTTTCTTGACTAGAAATGTGGAAATAGTACAGGAATATATGTAAACAGAGTGTATAGAAGATAATAGTAATGAGACATAAAGTGCTTTTACTTACAAACATTTCATTTCACTTCGCACCCTTCCCTGGCAAGTTATCATACTCAAGCTAGTTTTAGTTCAACTGGCTCAGGTCTACACTATGAAATACTGTAATTTCCCTTGTACCTACTGGTTTATCTGTGGTAGTCTCAGTAAAATAAAAAATAATTCATGCCAGGGGGAGTAAAAGTAGACAGATATAAAGAGGGAAAGAGGTGAGCTGGGAACTCTCAAGGGGAAAACAAGTACGCAAAGGGAAATAAGGCTCTGTTGTATAGGTCCCCGTTCTCACAGAATTTGTCACACAGTCTCCTGTTAAGACAGTGCTGAGGAACAACTACACAAACCTCTGCCTTGAACACACCTCAGGCTACTGCCAGATGAAAATGAAGAAACCAGGATTCCTCAACTGAGAACAAGCTTGCTCCCAGGATGATGCTTTTAATCTTTCTGATATACATTCTCTACTTCTCTAATCACAGTCTCTGAAGAAACAGTGCCCTCTCCTACTCAGAGAACCCAGCCGACCATGTTTTGTAAAAGGACGATACTAAATCTAGTTTGCCTTTGCTGTTTCAGGTCTGATGCCAAGTATCTACACATTTCCTAAGCCATTATGTATCTAGCACATACTATTCTATGTTTTGGGAAAGCAACAGTTCTATAGTAACAAAGCTCCTACGTAAGATATCTCTATAACTAAGAATAACTGTATAGTAGAACCGGTTTTTACTGGGTTTCTATTTAAGGCAGTTATTAAGAGATGTCTACCCTTCTTGAAAAGTCCCAAATTTGTGGGTTTTGTTTTAAAATTATTTTTAATTTAGGCTTTTGGCAGCTGAAATGGATTACTTTATCTATTTTCTGTCCTTCTTATCCAAAGAACTATCCAGCCTGTGGAATCATAGGAATTTGAGATGAGTTGTAACCATTGACCTCCCAAACTCTCCCGACCTTTAGATGTCCAATGGGCTGACAATAGCAAAGTCAGAATCTTTGCTGTTATTACTACTGTCATCATCAGGGCTGGAGCTCAGGTTACTGGAAGAGGCTGAAATGGAGCCCATCAGTGGGTCAGAGAATATCAAAGAAGAACGAGACGGAGCTTCTGGCTTCACCGCTGCCTCCTTGTGAGCCTGAAGGGACTGTGTAGGCTCCGGGACAGCACTTTTACTTCCTTCCTCTTCTTTGGAAACCATAATATAGTCATCAGCACTCTTGCTCTCACCAGTGCTCAAATCCGTTGTAGCCTGTGAGACAATTGCACAGAAAGGACTTAAAGTTAGTACCAGTTTTACACTTAACGATGCAAATCAGTGATATGGGAATGGGATAATCATTACCCAAAAGTAGCAATGTCCAAATCAAGAAGTAAAAAATAAAGTGGGTATTAACTTTGAATGAAATAATTAATTTGTTATTTGCAAAAGCATAAAATCCAACACGCTAAAAATACATTATTGGGTATAGCAGTCATACATCTCACCATCATAATGCATCTGTGCAGTGATCACAGCAGCTGGGCATCCAACACATACATATTGGTTGTGAAGACTTTCAGTAACTATATTGTCACTGCTGTTAGTTTTCCATAGTAAATAATGAAGTACAGAAGGAATTTTTTGCTGGTTTGTATGGACAATGGCATGTTGGAGCTTATCAGGAGAATAATTTGATATCAATTTTCCTAGTAAAACCCTGACCTGTGGAATCTGAGCTGTATGTAGACCTGGTTTAGTGTGCACCAGTTCAGGTCTGGCAGATCAGGGCTCCCAGGACTACTAGGCTTAATGTTGACAATTTCCTAACTCTACCAGAAAACAAAAGTCCAGGAATCCCTCTTGTGGCTGGTTAGATCTTGGGAAATGTGTGTCTCTGAGCACTCTGGTAGTGGATCAAGACTACACATCAGTGTACCAGAAAACTCCCTATGAACCGGCAACCTCATTCCAACTAGCAATATTCAGGAGAATCCAGCTTTTCAACAGTCAGAGCTATACGTATATATGCCGTATACACCAGAGTGGGATTTTTCACTTGTTGACAACTGGCAGCCTATTAGCTTGGTTGCAACCCGAATGGATAACACTGTTTTCTTCTGCAAGAGGTGCATTCAACTCCTACCCAGCGCTACATTCCTCTGAAAAGAATATGATTGCTTTCTTAGTTGCTCTCACAGAAAGTTTTTCAGGGTAATAATGCAATCTGCAAAGTAGCCTGTGGGGACGAGGAGCCTGAAGTGGTGTGATATTGAAACCAATATATTTGATTACATTAATGTGAGACTGAGAAAAAGGAGAAGTAGAGGTGCAGCTGGCAAAACATGTGTCGACATGTGTGTCAACTACAAGCCCTTCAGCTGTGACTCTTTCACCAAACAAAAAAATGTAAATTCAGACATTAGAAAAAAGAGAAAAAAAAAAGGAGTAACAAAAAAGAAGAACAGGAAGAAATTGAATGAGAGAAAGTTATACTCTCAGCGCTGGATATACAGTTGTCATCACAAGTACCAGCAAACCACAACTTGGAGTTATGGTACCCATGGCCTCCAGCAAAACTTATTTTACAGAATTTATTATTACAGCTGAAGACAATTCTCCATTGCTATAAAGCAGAACTCTCTTGAAAGGGATCTGTAGAGTAGCACAGGGAGCAAAACACACCAATGATTAAGAATGACTCTAATGTGAAATGAGGGAGCTGGTAGTCTTTGGGCATTGTTTAAGTAGCTCTTCTAAATTGCTAAAAGTCATAGCAGGATAAATATGAATGTGAAAATATATTCAAATACAGAATTGTGACCTCTTTCCTTCCAGAATGTATGTGAATGAGGATTCAAATATCTCCCTTTATGGTAAATTTTTAAAACATCCTTATTTATAATTTATAATCTTTTGTGTGTTATCTAGATAGTATCTAGGTATAATAATATATAGTATTCTGCTTTGTAATTAATCCATTTTAACACTATCTCATTCAAATGGAAATATTTTAAGTCCAGAGTACTGGTCCCAATTGCAAAGGTTCTAATATAACACAGTTGTCAAACTGATAGAAATTTACATCTATTATTTTTTGTCGCGAATTCATTTTCTTCAGGTGACTTAATAAAATTTATACCAAAACAAGCAGATTGTTTTTAGAAATATCAATAATTATCCTGTGCTGAGTACTATCAAAACTGATCTCAAACTTCCCAATCTGCGTAGAACCACGGTAGTCCAAATGTCAACAGCTTCAAGCACTTTCCATGAAGTTAAAAACAAACAGATCTGTCCTACAAGGAGGGATACTTCACTCTTTAAGCACTTCTGATCTGAGACACCATTTGTTATTAATTAGCCTTTTGCTTTCATCTGTTCCGTTTGAAATGATGTCTCCATGAGCTGTCAGTCAACCGGTTGCCACCTCCAGGGAGCCAAGGACACGGGTGGTACACAACTGTGGTTCTGCTCCACCAACGTGCCAGTGGTCGCCTGATTTTGTAGGCACACAGTGCAGCCACCAGGCAGGGTAAGGTGAGGCTTTTTTTGGGAGCTCTAAATGCCATGTTAAAAATTTCAGCACTTTTCTCCCTGCCCCAGACAACAGAAATATATGTTCTTTTAAACAACCACTGCTGCATAATTCACCTGGCTTCTTTCCACATTTCTATTTAAAAGCTCTCAGGGAATGAGCACAGTCTCATTTTGCAAAATTATACACTTTTTTTTATTCCAAGCTATTTCAGTCCTCGCAGCCCTCACATCCGAGATGGCTCCACCTTGTGTAGGGTGACACAGCTGTCACTTAGTGACACACTTGCCCAGCAAGATGGGCATTTCCCAAGGATGCTAATGGGATGCCTTTCTTTTGGCAGTGAGCCCCAGCCACGGTGCTGCATCATAAACACTGTGCTGGTGTTGTAATTTCCTAAATTCTGCTTCCAAAAACGTGCTCTTGTGCAGTTATAAAAAGCATTCTGCCCTTTAATAAAGGGAAAGGAAAGGAAACTACTCACCTCAGTTTCTTGTCATTACGTTAGTGTTAATGGAATCACGGAATTGTCAAGAGTTGGAAGGGACCTCTAGAGATCATCTAGTCCAACTCCCCTGCTGAAGCAGGATTGCCCAGAGTGTATTACTCAGGACTGCATCCAAGTGGGTCTTGAAGTTCTCAGAGAAGGGGACTCTACAACCTTCCTGGGCAGCCTGTTCCAGGGCTCTGTCACACTCACCGTGAAGTTTTTCTTCATATTTGAATGAAAATTCCTATGTTCCAGCTTGTGCCTGTTGTCCTGAGTAGGAACCACTGAAAAGAGTCTGGCTCCATCCTCCATCAACCCACCCTTCAGATACTTGAGAGCATTAATAAGGTCTCCCTCAGACTTCTCTTCTCCAGGCTAAAGCGTCTCAGCTCTCTCAGCCTTTCCTCACAAGGGAGATGCTCCAGTCCCTTAATCATCTTTGTTGCCCTACGCTGGACTCTTCAGTATTTCCCTGTCTCTCTTGAACTGGGGAGCCCAGAACTGGATGCAGTATTCCAGTTGAGGCCTCACCAGTGCAGAGTAGAGGGGGAGAATGACCTCCCTCGACTTACTTGCCACACTTATCCCCATGGAGCCCAGAATTCCATTGGCCCTTTGGGTGATAAGGGCACCTTGCTGGCTCACGGATAGTTTACTATCTACCAGGACTCCTAGATCCTTCTTCTCAGAAGTGCTTTCCAGCAGATCTGCCCCTAACCTATATCGGTGCCCAGAATTCTTCCTCCCCAGGTACAGGACCCTGCACTTGCTCCTGATTAGGTTCTTCTCTGCCCAGCTCTCCAGCCTGTCCAGGTCATGCTGGATGGCGGCACAGCCTTCTGGAGTGTCAGCCAGCCCTCCTGTTGCCACGCTACTTTTCATTCTACCCACACTTTTTGGTTCAGTTAGAGACCTACAGCTCACTGAAATATCAGAGAAGCAGCAAAGCACAGACATTGACTCCAAAATGCTATAAAAGGGCCTGCTGTAAATGTTTGCCTATCCCTGGCATACATCGGTATTTTGGTACTGATCTTTCCAGAGGTAAAATACCTCCTCCCTTCTTCTTCTGCCTGTTTCTGTTTCAGGAAACTCATGCTGACGTGAACCATGTTTTCTCCCATCTGCTGCCACTACTGAATAAATGAAAAATGACAGAATTATACTTCCAGTAGCTTTGAAAGTTAACAACCTTACGCCCGTTGCCATATGGCTTCTCCAAACATTTTTCCTGATGAATATCAGCTACTAGGACCAGGCTTATTTCAATTGCCTTCATACTGTGAATGAGTTAAAACTAACTGTAAGGATACAATTCAAGAAAGCTTAGAAGAACAGCAGCTCATTTTGCCTCCTTCTTTGAACAGACATAAAGGCAAGATAATGTGTTAATTATCATTCATTATTTAGCAACAGAAGCCTTCTGTTTGTCAACTGCATGCTGCTACCAAAGCCAAACATTCCAAAAAATGCTATACTTCTTTGAGTCTTTTTCTTAATTTTTTTGCTTTTTTAATTTTGCAGCTTTCCTTTCCAGAGAAGGGCTGTATCCTTATCCTCACTTTCCAGAAAGGGATTTTGAGGCAAAAAAAGAGGAAGAGCACTTTTAAAAAAAAGTAAATATAATAAATAATTTATACTTATATAACAACCAAGCACAAAAGACCAGATTTTAATCTCAATTACACGGATAGCTACACCTGTAACTTTTCCAGCTGTCCTAGAAAACATGCCTATAATTCCACCAGAGAAACATCTCTACAGTGCGTCCCATCAAACAGAATTACATGCATTACCAAAGTCACAGAAAAATAAATACAGTAAAATTTATTTAGCAAGAAATGCATTACATGGTCTAGAAGTGGTTGGAATTTTTAATCCCCTTGCAGCTCTCAGTAAATACTCCCGGCTTGACCCAGGGCACAGTGCAGCCCGTTTTCTTCATGAGAGCCAAAAGCCTGGGCTGCGGCCCGGTTTGGGTCAACAATTGTCGAATGTCACAGCCCACTAAATTCAACAGTTTAATTTTCCTGTGTTTCGTTAAAAGGGCTCCCAAGCTCTCCTCTTTTTGTTCAATTTCAGACACTGTGGTTAAAGATGACGAGCTTGGAAACAGCATAGACCATGAAGATTCTACCAGTCCTCCTGGACTGCCATTTCTAACCCTAATCTTTCATTTGTCTTTCTGTGGCAAGGGTTGCTGCTCATTATTATAGTTGGGACTTCCAGAAGGTAAGAGGAGAGGAGGCTAATTCATATGAATGTTCTGCACCTCCAAACGTAGACCATACAGCTCTGAAGCCTCATTAACACCATGTAGCTGCTCAGCTTATACAACCTCAACTCATGTTGCTTGTAGCTGGCTTCCTAACAGCCCATGGAGTACAGGGAACTACAGGACCCTCGGACATCTCTCAGCTCTGGTGGCTGGATGTATACTTTGACCTCACACTGCTCCTGTGGATGGATGTATACTTTGACCTCACACCGGGGTGGGACCTCATTACACATTGTTCTGCAAATTTCCATTGGGAAGAAACCTGCACGGAGCGAGCGCGCCCTGCTTCACTCCAGCTTCTCCACTCCCAAGACTGAAAGCGAACACCACCCCAGTGCTCTGCTTGGTGACACAGGGTTTAGACCAGCATCTGCTTCAGTGCTTCTCCAGCACAAGCAGGGCTCGCACACGCTCATACAGCATGCTGTTATCTTATACAGCATTCTGCCTTCTGGTTTCAATAATAAATCTAAATAAAAATCACCAATAAAGAACTATTTGCCATTTTGGCACGAAAGCAAAAGGTACTTTGTAGAAAATGCTAGGAGACAGAGGGCAAAAATAGTTCTCACACTAAAATATGCTACATCAGTTTAACCTATGGCTTTATTATGGCAGCAAGTTGTACTGACAACAGCTAAACAAGAAACGAAAGCTTTCTAGCAGAGCTTTCCTCTTTCAACTGGCCATTACTAAGTAAAAAAACAAAGCCACAAAACCACTCGGTATTGCTTCTAATACTGAAATACTGTTAAAATATGATTTTTATCATAGAATGTTCTGACTCGGGGATTGTGTGTAATAAATGAAAACAACCCTGTGTCACTATTCGAAAATGAATAAATATTTCCTCTACCTGCTAAGTAAACTTGTCAAGAGTAAACTGACTGCAGACTCAGTTAGGGTCCGAGGCGATAGCGCTGCCACTGGATTTATAAGTGTGTCAGTATCAGGATGGCAGACTTAACTTTAGAACTCCAATATTGAAAATCATATAGAAATGTGCCTATACAAAAGTATTGTTTTTAAGATCATTCTAAGTGTGTCATGCTGAGTGTTAGTCAGAAAGGGACCTTTTAACATGAAAGACAAATATTGTTCACTAATTCAAGGAGAAAGTCAATACAATGGAGTAGAAGGTAAAAGTAACCTCTTCACTATTTCCTTTTTGACACTGGCCATGGATACACTGCAATGCAGATAATCAGTTCTTACATAATGGGATTCTAGAGGACAAGGGCAATGAGAATATTCATATGGGAACATTTACCTCTGGTTTTTACATCTTTTTGTAGAAAATTAATCTGTGATTTGGTGATTGAACAAACTGAAAGACGAACTCCCCCAAACATTGCATAACACTTCGCCTTAAATATCTGTGTGTGGAGCATAAGGCTATAATAAAATTGATGGGAGTAGGACAGTAGCTGGAGAGACACTTTTAACCATGGCTCCATATGCATCAGCAATGTTCTTCCCACATGATGCCTGGACATGCTAAAGGAAGTCTCCAAAAAATATCAGACTAATTCCATCAATGACCTGTTTGAGATATTTTTATCTTACCTGTTCTCCTGAGATGAACTGTTGCTTTGTCATAGCAGGTCCCTTTAGGACATCACTACTCCCCTTGTTCTGACTGTTGGAACAGTAATGATCATCGGCTATCGTGATTTGCTCATTTTCTTCAGCTTCCAGCTGGCTCTGGTTAAAACGCAGAGAACCTTTCAGGATATCTTTGATCTGTTGTTGAATGGGAGGTGAAAAAGGGTAGGTTAGAAATTTAGAGGAATTTTAAATATTCTAATGCTTCGTGCAGCATGCTTTCATACATTATTTCCCCAAAATATTTGCTTTGAAGAGACAGGAAGTAAGTCAATATTCATGCCTTTATTGATTAAAGATATAAATGTCAGTGAAATGTGGTTGTATCAGAGTCTGGAAAACAATTACCCAAGAAATCTAAAGAGAATGAAACTGTTAAGATTATTCCCCACCTTGTTACAGGTTTTAACATATGTCACATAATTCTTCATAAAAATGAGGGAGCAGAGGACAGTATGACCAGAGTTATGGATGCTCAGTAGCATTCTCATTTTTTATTTTAATTCAATGACATTCAAGTGTTGTCACATTTAAATAATGGGAATATAGGCATGACTATTGCCTAGCACGTACATTTTGCATTAAGAAAAATGATGGTGTGGCTTAAGTCCAGAACTTGGTGTCGCACTGCCTCAGTGCTGGTTCGAGGAATCCAGGCCATTTCAGGCAGCAAACACCACGCGAGTCATTTGAACTCTTTATAGCTGAGTTTTACCTTTTCAAATAAAAATATGCTGCAGTGCTTGATGCATTGGTATTAGTAAAACAGCTACAAGAAAAACAGCAGTACACAAAAAGAAAGGATTAAAGCACAGAAGGATACAAGAAGGTTAAGTTAAGCAATAATTATACCTGCTTCAAACCAGCCAAGGAAACCAGGATTTCATCTTCTTTTTCCAAGTGTTCTTGTAATATGACTTCCTGAATATTTCCTGCAACATCAAAAGAAAAAGGTTAAGAGAGAAATTTCCTTAAATAATCTCTAATGTGCTGCTGACATGCTCTCAAAACAAAATCCTGTGACCTGTAAACACAATTTCGTGCACAGGCTTAGAGGCCAACAACCTTATTAGCTGTGGAGGTGAGGCCAGCCCAAGCCTGCCACTGCTGCCAGGAGGCCTCCAGCAATGCTGTGCTGCCATGGGACTTCTACTGCCCCAATGTATCAATGGACTCAGGTGACTCCTGGCCCCGAGAAGAAAGCATCAGTCTCTGTGGCTGACGGAGTCACATGCATCTTTGAACCTGCAAATGCTTTGGAATGCACTACAGCACATTTAGAGGAGTCTGCTGCAGCTCTCAGAAAGGGTTAGGGTAGGAGGGAAGCCATCTTCTTCTTGATCCCGTGGCTGCTGCAAATAATAGAGTGCTTTTTACAAGAATCCTGAAAATTTCATTCCATTTCCAATCCCTTTTTTTTAGGTAAAAGACCCAGGGCTGAGCAAAACTTAATTGACAGAAAGAGCAGTGCAGTTCCATCACTGCTGAAGACTCCTGCCTTCCATGCCTCTAGCGTTGTCCTCCAAGGATGCATTTCAATACTCTACTGTACGGTGTTTGCAGAGGCCTGGGCTGGAGGCTGGCTAACACATAAGAGCCGGAGGTGTGGTGGTCTTCCCTGTGCCAGGGAAATCCCAGGAAAAGCTCCAAAAGCTCTGCAGACTCTTTAAACTATGTCAGGTCCTTCTCCAGCCTCCTTGCTCCTCCCTTCCTCTTCAATTATTTAAGAAAACAGCAATGATTCCTAGTGACAGATTTACAGAATGAGATTGTATCTGTCAACTGAAAAGGACAGGATACTCTTTTGTGCCAGTCCTGTCCTAAATACACAAAGCTGAGCCCAAATCCTTCAGTGACACTCATTTTGGAAGAACACTTTGCTGCTCATGAATATCTGTATCCCAGGTGCTTCACAATTAGAGCTTTGTACTGTTAATCCACACCTGCATTGCATTTGTTTGTTTTTGAAAACATCCTACATGTTCAGGACTCAAACCAGTGAAAAGTCAAAATGTCACAGATCACGCTGACAAGGACAAATATGATGACACTGCCAATTTTGACACAACATGGTTTCAAGTAAAAGCATTGAGCAATTTGGTGTAAACTTTGTGTTTACAGAATAACTAGCAAAAGGATGAGATGTTGGAGACTGGACAAGAAGAAAGAAAGATTAAAAGTAGAGAGGTGGATTTAAAACCCACATATAAATATAAAAGTTTGAAATTGTGTGGGGGCCAGAAATCAGTAATGGGTATAAGTGAGAGATGGAAAGGGCAAAGAGGAGGAAGGATCCAACCCTAATCACTAAACGAACCACTAAGTAAGTAAACTGAAAAGTAGAAGGAATAATAGAAGCTGGATCCATGAAAGACCATGAAAGGTGGTGTGATCAAGCTCAAGAGCAACAGCGGGGGCCAGATAACTCAGCTGAACAAGAAGTTTCATGTTTACATTATTTAGCACTCATCGTTTATCATATTACAGTGGGAGTGTCCTGCAGCAATGAAGACAAATATAGTACAATTGAACAATGTCTGGCATAGATTTTATATCAGAAAGACACTGCATTATGAAGGCTAGAAATAATATAAAACTAGATCTTTCCACAAGTATGTAGCATCATGAATTGAGAGAAGGCATAATTAATTCAAGATTTTACTCGCTTTTTTACATCCATATTGTCTTGTCTCTCCATTTGGGAAATAAAATATATTAATATTTACTTATAAAACAATACTTTAGATTCGGTTTTTCACTGTTTAACAAAAAAGGCATGTTCTCCTACTTTTAAAATGTTCAGAACTTGAAACATCAGAAGTCCAAAGTCTTCATAGGCAGGAAGCAAGGCTTAATCATGTCCAGAATCATTGAATTCAATTGTCTTTTCCATTTCTCAGCATTAGAATGAAAATACTTTCTATAGTGTTTGACCCCTACATAAATGAAAACCATATATTAAAAAACTAAGGGATGCATATAGACTTTAGCAGATGGACCAAGAAAATAATTAATAACAAAGGTCCAACCTGCTGAGACCAAATGAGGGCAAACTAAAAATTCAGGAAAATAAGACTGAGAGAACAAAAGCTGAAAGGCATTCCACATTATGTGGAAACAATCTATTATTTCTGTTCTTTAGGGATGTTTTATAAGTAAGTATTTCAAAAAAATGGAAAAGAATCTATCATCACTGTAAAAACCATCTGTAATTGTGTTTGAAGAGATGGTACACTGAGAAGTTTCGAAGAACTTATGAATGGAACAATGATAGTTAGCCAGCAGTAAAAATTAATAAAAACGTCCATATCTTCACATGTTTACTTTAGCAAGATTAATACCAGATTTTAATATTAGTTTCACAGGAAAAAAGATTAAAAGAGAAAAGGTTGGCAATATAGCACCATTTTCTAATACTGAACAGTTGAATTTCTCAGAATTTCCTTAATTTACAGTAAAGTACAGTATGACTTGTCTTGGATAGGATTTATTATTTTTAATCCATTAAAATCACTAATTAAGTATTTAATTGTTGCTCCTTCATAGGAGATATTACTATACTTTGAGAGATACATATTGTGTATATAAATGAAAGGGCCATATTGATTTTTTCCTTATCTGATGCTCTACATTAGTACCTCACAGCTTAATTAACATAATTTAAAAAAATAACACAGATAACCTTTTGAAATGCAGGTATCAACAGAGAACTGAAAACACCTCCTTACCTGTAAAACAAAGACTGACACAACAAACCCAAAAAATGGATTATGTGATTTCTACTTTATTCAAAACCAAGTCCATTTTGAGTCTGTGCCATGAATATCTATTTTACTGGGACAGCTGTTGTGATTCAAAAGTTAACAAAATGCTGTGGTATTTAGGAGATTAAGGCCGAGGTCAAATATTTCAGGCTAGCCTCTTTTTTTTTGTTGTTGTTGTTTTTTTTTTTTTTTTTCCCTTCAGCAATATTTCATTTAGCTGATACAAAATGCTTTCTGCAGAGAAACAAAATATTTCTGTTTCAGTGAAGTTCTTACCAGAGGAAAAAAGAGGTGAATTTTGCAACCTGTCACATGGTGGTCAGAGCAGTGCTGTGAGATGCAGGAGATCCCAGACAACCACTTTACATGAGTCTGGATTTGTTTCAACGTAGCACAAAGAAACCTCACAAAGTCTCACAAAATGAACTGTCATACCCTCACTGTCACTAGACCAAGCCTCAGGAATACTGGAGCTGTAAAATCAGTTGTTCTTTTCAGAAGTCAGCAATATTACCCTCTATTATGGCTGCCCTCAAAGAAGACTCACCACCTAAGGGATGCCTTTTATATAATTGCTTAGAATTAATTTTGTGTAGTTATTGTCAAGTGAGCAGATTCATTTAAGTTTGATAGCTATTAGACCAGTAAATCAATAACAATTTGCTTAGTGAAACTGTGAGCAGCTGCCTTGATGTACTTTATAGTACATGTACTATAGGTACAGAGGAACAATATGTAGTTAATTGCATTTCTATTTTTCTTTTCTACAAAAAATAGGAAAAAAAAATCTCATAGTGATTTGAGCAGCAACAGGCTAGGCTAGCTGAGACAGCTGAAGATTTAACATGAAATGTATTTTAAATTTCTTGCTCTTACAGTTATCCCAAACAGTGAATAAGCTCATGTGCAAATTCACTGCAGAAGCATTTAAAAAAAAATAAAAAAATCAAGATTTCTATTTCCTCTAATTTCTAAAATTTAAGCTGAAGATATGCTATCATCCTCTCTACAAAGATGAAAGAGGAAAATAATCCACAGCAGCTCCTAGCAGGAAAATTAGAGAAGGCTTATGCTCTTTGATGACTGAACTGCTACATATTGCATGATGGTGTGTGCAGTTACCGTTAAGTTTTGTAGCCAGGAAAAGGGGCTGTTCAAAAACTACTAGACTTACAGAGCGAATTGCCTCTCTGAATGTGGAAAAACTGGCATGCTTGGCCCAATTATTCTAGATGCTTATTAAGTACACTAACTTTCACTGAAAATTTTGCATGCATTCAATATAGATTCTGCACAAAACCCACTCAGAGCTGCATTAAGCAACGACAGGCAGTGGCATTAATGGGA
The DNA here is from genome assembly GCA_013400055.1 of Nycticryphes semicollaris. Lineage (NCBI taxonomy): Eukaryota > Metazoa > Chordata > Aves > Charadriiformes > Rostratulidae > Nycticryphes > Nycticryphes semicollaris. The sequence continues at coordinate 1,538,065 of VXBJ01002849.1, read as the reverse complement.
AAACTAGTCTGTCATAGCCCAGGTCCTCTCAGGCCATCTGGGAGACAGACCTGCACCTCTTTCCTTCCACTGGGGCAGTGGGAGACAGGCAGAGCTACAGCCCTGTAGGGACAACACAGACTTAACTTTATACTGACACAAAATCAGACAGAGGTGGAGAAAACTGAACTGGAGAATAACTTTAGTGTCCTTATTTTCTTCAGTTCTACGTTTCCTCCTGATGCACTGCCTTTTTGCAGTGCATCTCTCTCCTAATGAATTCTATTTTAAGCCACTCTCTGTGGGGCCTTTCCAGGAAGATGACTCCTGCTGAGAGGAGCTAACTCAAGATAGCTGCAAGCTTTATTATGAATGCTGCCTTTTTACTACTAGTTCCTGATCAATGATTTGTGAACAATTGACAGTGTCAGAATCATGTTAAATTGACTTTTTCACCCTTGTTTTCCACTACTGAGATGACAACTCAAACTCAGAATGCAAAAGCACCTTCTCACTGCCAAGGTAGACAGCAGTAAGGGGAGAGCCACGTGTATTACTTCACCTCCTTATTTTTCAAAAAAAGCAATGCAAAAAATACCAAAAGCTCACACAAACGTCAAGGCACAGTCAACTCTTTGGCCTCATATTCCAGGCTTTCATATGCTTGCTTTTATGAAATCAGGGTTTAGAGAAAATGCTTCCAATGTTTCCTGCACAGTAGACAAGTGATAGCAAGACTTCTTTTTCACTAACATTAGAACGTTAGAAGGATGGATTGGGACTTTAGCTTCTGATAATAAATTTTTCTTTCTTTTCACAATAAATACTTCTTTCCTAGCCCAACTTGATCAGACTTTCAGCAGAAAAATGTGTTCTCTCCTCAAAATTGGACATAAAATCTATAAATTAACAGTGGTTTAGTGACCTTTCTAGAAAGACTACGCAGAAGACTATGAAGTTTTTTATTTAAGTGTTGATGAAGGCAATAGCACTAAGTAGTTTAGCTTTCATTTATCTATTTCATTATGAGTGACAATTCTTATTGTGACATTATATTAAAAGCATCACTTAGCAAAATTTGAGTGATGGAGAATTTAGGATCTTAAAAATGTAAGAGTATTTTAAAGTATTGCATTCTTTAAAACATTTATTTTAATATAAATTTTAATATAAATTACGTACACACTTCTGATTCACCTACACGTGTCGTGTGCAGCACCGACACTTTATCACTATCTAATGTGTGGTAAAGTTTGTGATGTCAGAAAAATATGTGGTAACAAGCCACCAAATACCAAATCATAGCATAGAATTACAGATGTGCACAAAATGGGATTTATAGGATCCTGGAGTCATTTTGTCCAACCCTTGCTCAAAGGCAAGATCACCTCTTAACTACGAAGTCTACTTTAGGCATGATAAGCAAATCATGCTTAACATATACCTCGTGTCAGTGCCAAGGTGTACCAGGACAGGAATGTATTCCCAGGCATCCTGTGCTTTCAATGAGGATATAAAAGCCTACAGACATTGTGCTTCTCATGGCAGGCGATTAGAGTGTGCTCTTCCTATCTATTTTTTTTTTGAGAAATTTTGGCCCTGATGGTGACGATAGACTCTACCAGCCGACACTCCTTATATGAATGTGCAGTGCTGACCATTGTTAGACAAATGATGTCTGTGTATCCTCTGCTCCATATTGCCCCATCTGCATCCTGCTCACTAAAACACACAGCTGCAAACACCTACTACAACCACCGGTGTCTGAGCACCTCCAGGAAACATATCTTTCTTGAAATACAAAGCAAGTTTTTTTCTCTCTCTCCTCCTGCACAACTGCTCTCTTCTTGTTGCTGTTTACATTCACTAGAAATAGAAAAATTACTCTGGTGTGATATAACAAGCAAACGAGAATTTGTTCTGCTTAACTGACAAACTTAATAGCCATAAGAAATTGAAACCTTTCCTAAGGGGAAACAACATTTTCACTTCCTTATGATCTTTTCATTTCTCTACGAGTGCAGCAGAGGCTGGGATCTACCTGGCTGGGGAGAAGCTCTGTGAAAAGGGATCTGGGGGTCCTAGTGGCCAACAAGCTCAGTATAAGTGAACATGTTGCTGCTGCAGCAAAGAAAGCCAACAGGATGCTGGGCTGCATCTACAAAGGCATCACGAGCAGAGATAAAAAAGTCACTATCTCACTCTACTCAGCGCTTGTCAGGCCACACCTATAATACTGTGTTCAGTTTTGGTTCCCACTACACAAAAAAGATATGGACAGGCTGCAGAGGGTCCAGAGAAGGGCCATCAAGATGATCAAAGGATTGGGAAGCCTGTCATATAAGGAAAGGCTGAGAGAATTGAGTTTGTTCAGCCTTGAGAAAAGAAAGCTTAGAGGAGACTTTATCACCATGTTCCATGGCTACAAAGAAGATGGAGACTCCCTTTTTACAAGGAGTCACATGGAAAAGACGAGATGCAATAGGTAAAAGCTACTCTTAGGGACATTCCGATTGGACAGAAGAGAAAAATTTTTCACAATGAGAACAATCAGCCATTGGAATAATTTCACCAGGGAAAAGGTGGATTCCTCTTCACTGGACACTTCCAAGATTCAGCTGGACAGGGTGCTGGGTCATCTTGTGTAGACTGTGCTTTTGCTACGAAAGGTTGGACCAGATAGACCTTGAGGTTCCCTTCCAACCTGGTATTCTATGATTCTATGATACCGCAATGGATCACGGACATTACAACTTAAAATTGCTATGGTTGTGTAAAAGACAGTTATTGTAGATCATGTAGAGACTTTTAAAATGCAAGGTTTTCTACTTCTTGTATGGCTAACTCATTACAACTGCTCCTGATTTTACAAGCAGAATGATTTGCTCAAATACCATTGTTTGGAATAGACTGGGAGTTTTGCAAGCAAACATCCATAAATGCCCAAAATTAAATTTAAAACATTCTTAAGGGATTTGCTATGATGCATATCATATATGGGATAAATGACGAGAAACTCTGAAAGCGTTTTTTAAAGCTTTCCATGAATTTATTTTCTCCAGTAGAGAATTACGTTATCTCAACCTAAGTTAATAAATACTTCTGAATATATCACCATGTATTTTTCTTTAATTGAGCACTGTTTAGAGTTTTCCTTATCTTACAGAAAATACTGTTGCAGTTATTAGTTTCTACTGTGCTGTCACCCTAATTGCTTATGGTGAGAACCTACCGAAACACTTAAGTATACAACTTATTTCATTCCAGTAGCTTTAGCATTTGACTTGTGTGGAGAAGCTCATGTGGTGTTCCAGCATTACACATCTGGTTATTTCTGTGTGTAAGATAACTATACCCTGTTGCATTTTATGCTCTTTTCCACTGTAAAGAATTCATTATAAAAGGCTACTGTTGCAGACTTTACTCTTGAAAGGCTGTGGGCCTAAGAACATAACATAACTCCTCAGACGGCTTCTACATTTTAGACTAGATATATCAACATCGAATTGCTTACATATTTACCTGGTTAATTTATATTTGATAATCATAACTGAGTAACTTGTATTGAGGGTGTACATTGATTTTAATATGCACAAGTTTTGCCTGTGTAAGCAGCAATATACTGGACAATTATTGGTTAAAATATTGCATGCAAAAGGTTAGTTTACATTTCTCAATTAAAAAACATCAACAGTTTTCTATGTTATGAAGCTGGTAAAATTGTGCTGCCTTTCAGAAAAACAGATGTTGCAACTTATTTCAGATTAAAATCTACAGAGATTGGGTAGTTTTTGTCCTTTTGAGGTGAACTGAACATCAATGAAGACAACTGATACTGAAACAAGAGATAAATTATATCCGTGTTACTAACATAACTATTGTGGCTGCTGCTCAGTAAATAGAATGCTTCCTACAGAAAAGCTAAAGCATTAAAATGAAAAACTACTCTTTATTAGGAAGGAATATGCAGTTTAAAATTACTTGGGGTGGGTTGACCCTGGTTGGATGCCAGGTGCCCACAAGGCCGCTCTATCACTCCCATCCTCAGCTGAACAGGGGAGGAAAAAATACAGTGAAAGGCTCAGAGAAATCACTCAGCAGTTACTGTCATGGACAAAACAGACTTGACTTGGGGAAATTAATTTAATTTGTTGCCAATCAAATCAGAGTAGGGTAATGAGAAATAAACCCAAATCAACACCTTTCCCCATCCCTCCCTTTTTCCCAGGCTCAGCTTCACTCATGATTTCTCTACCTCCTTCCCCTGAGCATCACAGGGTGAACAGTGAATGGAGGTTGTGGTCAGTTCATGACACATTGTCTCTGCTGCTCCTTGCCATGCAAACCCAATACATGTATGCTTTCAAAATCTGAAAAGCAAGTCAAGCCAAGCTGTGAAGTGTGATTACAGTCACATTAATAAAAATAATTAGAAAAGCACGGTAAGGGAAAGCCATTTTCCTATGTTTGTTTTATTTTTTCTCTGCACTTCTGAATGTCTTGTGCAGATTTGATAAATATACTGATTTTCTGTTTGCTACCTCTATATAGTTTTGATTCAAGCTGCTGCTCTGTTCTGAAGATGGGGACTTTTCCATGTCACCTGGTCCATCTAGCTACTGCAGTTCTCTTCAGTGAAAGCAGTTGTCTGGGGTCATTTATTCAAGTATCTCTGTGCTCTTCCTCTAATGATGCCACTGTATTCTGAACATGAGGGGTGACTGTGAAAGGCTCAACAAAGCATGAAGAGTGAAAGAAATGTGCCATTTATGGCCCTGTTCACCTGGTTGGTTAAAACATAGCTATAATGATTTAAATTAAAGGTGGAGCTTGAAGAATATAATAATAAGCAAGCCAGTGACTGTGGTAAGATTTAGCTATAATAATGCCAGAGATCTTTACGGAAATAATGGGAAAATAATTCAGTCATGCCAGAATTTAGCTTCTGCTAAGGTTTTATTCCTTTAAAGCTGACATCAGAAGAGAAACCAATGCCTAAGAGATGCTGGGAAGGAAAGGGCAGATTGTTAGTGGCCATCAGCAGCAGGGAGATGTACACCACACAAATGGAAGGAAGAAAGAGGCCAATGGAAGTAAACATTATGATAGGAATTCACTGAAAGTTGCAGGGAAAGTTGTTAATTAGGTAATGATGGGGTGTTTAAGCTTAATTATTTTAATCTTCTCCTTTTCAGCCAGATTACTGGGATGAAAGTGTCTGTAGGTGCTGACCCCAGTTTGACTTTCAGGACTGCAACTTTTGTTGTAGAAAAAAAGTAGCTCTCTATCGGTTGAACTGTGTGTTTTTTACCGTAAGTTACCCTCAAGGGACGAATAGGTGGTTAAAATTCATGGGGCATGAAGAATTACACTTTTATTCTTCCTACATATATATATAGCATGACCAGAAACAAGAGTCTGAAAGTCACGCTATACAACAACTATTTATTTCCCAGTAGCCATTCCTTAATTCAGTTTAATAAATTTGTTAAAGTTCTTTATTTACAAGCTGTTTTTATAGGTTATTTTACATTGTTATTTTTAACTGAAGAAGCAATCCCCTTAGACTCACTGGGCTGTGTCTGATGTGGCCTTTTTTACATACAGCATTTCTAATCACACTGGTTTTATACACTATGGATTATTTTATTTATGTCTCAAGTGTAAGAGAACTCATTTAGTACACTTACTTCCTCAACAAATGGTAACTATTTCATTTCAACTCAGAGCAGCAGAATAATTTCCATTTAATTTTATCCTTACACAAAGGTCATAACCTTTCATCATGATAGGTAAAACGATAGTTCAGTATTATCTTGCATACAGTTTACAAGTACTGCATCCAGATGGATATTGGGCAATATATCAGCCTAAATAATGAGCAATTAAGTCAACTTTGCAAATGAACTTCATAATAAAATGCTTCCTTGTAACAATTAAAAGAGGGCTGGATTAAGTCAGTCTAATTAAGCCTTTAAATGTGCTATTGAGCACAATAACTAAAATTATACTAGCAACTATATCCTATAAGATTTTATTTCTCTATTTTTATATTTTCCCTTCCCTGTTCATGGTGTTTGCAATAATCACGCAAAAAGATGGCTTTGAACTGTGTTTAATAATTTTTCCAAATAATACTTGTCTGGGAGATGCCAGGCAGCCTAAGTGTAAGAATCTCTGCCAGCATTGTGGATGGCCAGGGCACAGACACGTCCTGTGACCCCATCTAAAAGACTAGCTTTCATTTTTATGTTTCTGTGATGCCATAACCTCTGGATATTTTTTAAATGTGCACAGTTATCTACAGGCTACCTATGAACCAAGAGCTGGCATGTCATTCCAGTGGCAGAATGCCGGTGGTGTTTGAAAGAATGAGGGATGAAACTTATCTTCCCCTGTCCTTTCCATAATCCCTGCAGGAGGGGCAGAGATGTACTGGAATACTGGTGAAGGACATAGCAACATAATACAGATAGCAGAAATCCCATTAGAAAATGCACCGTAAGAACAACCTAACCAGACCTGTACAGGTAGCTCAGTGAAGGATTTATTTGCTTTGGCTTAGCTGAGCCAGTATGCTTAAGCATGAACTCATTCAGAGCTTTTTGTGATTCTGCCTCCAAAACAAGAAGCGATTTAAAAACCTGGATATTGAGCAACCTGTTTCTGAGCCCCACCTGACTGTCCCTCTAGCAGCTGACTCAAGTTTAGCAGTACCAGTATGAAGATGTATGTAATTAAACCAGGCAGATTTATATTTCTTGTGTATAACTGGATAGCTTTGCAGATTATTTCTAGGGTGCTGTGCAGAACCCTGTGAGCTAACTCTTTGCAGAGCTGGTGTGAGTCTGCAAGGCTTATTAGCTGAGGTTCTGTGCTGTGAGAAAGCAGCTAAATTGCTCCTGAATCTCAGCTAGCTGGGAAGCAAGCTTCTGCATTTACATAGTGCTGCCCTTAAGCAAAAGCAAGTGTGCAATGACCTTCGTTTCTTTACTTTCATAACCTGATAAATTGCCCATCAGAAAAGGATAGTTTCTATATAAAGATCCCCATATTCAAGTTAATACTGAACCAATGTTCCTTCAAATTGCTTCTTGTGAAAAGGACTTCCTGTACTACATGTGTAATTATTTGGTAAACTTTCACGTACTTAGAGGTCTGAAACTGTGTCTCTCTTGGAAACAAATGGGAAGTTCTTCTGTCTCAGAGAAGAGTGATGGATTGGTTCCTGTCCCTTTTAAACAGACAACGTTTTAAAATTCAGCACTTTTCTTTCTGGAACAAAACTGGCAAGCTCAAAAACACCCTTCATAATCTCTCATAACAGTACTTGCCTATGGAGGATTGATATTTCTCTAGGGTTTTGATTTACTTTTTGTTAAGAGGCTGTGCTACAAACCCGGCCCAGTCAGTGCTGACACGTTCCAGAAACTAAAGACACTAAAATAGCAGACGACGTCAGCGTCATCAACTGTCCATTTAACAGCACTGTGTTGGCTTGACCCTGGGATGTAATGAAGCTTTGCTCTTTGACACCCTCCAGACTGATTGCATGTTGGACTAACACATCAAACTCTGTTCCATGTCAAATGTGAAGGACAAGTGAGAAGGCTTCCAGCAGATACTGTGGGGCCTTTTGAGTGATGTTTGGGTGCGTGTCTCTTAGACAAATTATTCATGATCTCCTCTAAGACATCAGACAGAAGTCACATTTACCATGGAAAATATTCTTCTGAACGCACTTGCTAGCTTGATGCTTTTCTTTCCACATAGTGAAAGAAGGGGGGAAACAATAAAAATTCTTCAAAAAGTAAATAACGTTATGACAGGTTATAATATTGTAATACTTAACTGGTGTATTACGGCTTTCTGAATCATTGAGCCTTGAGGTATTTATGTGCACTAACAGAAAAGTACCGCACAGAAAGAAAAATGCTGAAGAGCATTACCATAATACAGAATGCACCAGGGACACTATTATTTCCTGAAAAAGGCCACTGTGTGTGAAAAAGAAACATCAAGCAAATGTAGCTGTGATGATGTTGGAGCAGTAATAGCTATGGAAACTACACTTTTTCAGAAGCAGGAGAGCAATATTCTGCATTTATATAGCGAACAAAGCCACAGGACAGGCTTACATTGGATTGAAGATTGGATGCATCTTCATTTCATTAATGGAAAAATTGANTTTTTTTTTTTTTTTGAAAGCTATGACAAGCTTGTGAAAAAGGGTGAGAATAGAAGTAAAATCAGCTTTCCTGTCTGGTCATATTATGTATAAAGATTTCAACATTTGCCGTTGGGGGAATAAAAGACATGCTACCTTAGCAGCTTTTCAGTGGTTAAAGGGGAGGGGGAAGAAAAGTAAAGCTCTTAGTAATGCACAGCCCAAAGAAGGAGACAAAGGTCACAAATGGCTTCCCTCCATTTTCATCATCAACAACTACTTCTAATTTCAACACATAGCACTAAGTAGTAACATTTCGGAGCCATCAGTCATTCCCATGGTAACATCCCTTGATATTACAAGCAGTTAATTATGTCGTTGCTGTGTGGTACACCGTGTGGTTTATTTACAGAAGGAGATAAACATTTAATGAAAGCATCTTTGAATATAAGAACAAAATAAAAACTGCTGTTCCATCGCTCTGGTCTTTCCTCATGCTCTATGCAAAGAAAATGCAATATTAGCAGATATCTCTTAAATGTTCTCTAACTCTTTGTTAAAGGCATTAGTTCTGGAAGGGTCCTCAGTATGTTTTTATCAATATGATGGTTAAGTTTTCAGTTAGAGTGGTAGAAGAAAACAGTACATTGCAGAGTCACCTGAAATATTCAGCTAAAAAGTCAAATGACAAGAAGTGAATTTTAATATAATCAAATACAAAGAATACATACCAAAATAAACACTTCCTAGTTTTCTCTACAGGATAAAATCCTGTTTAGAAATCTGCCATTTGCCACATTTTAAAGGTCATAATGCATTATCACCTCAACCTATCATTGTATAAAAGAGCACTAATGTGATGCTGCATTAAAATGTTTAAATAGAGGAATGCCACATGAGAGTAGAGAGATGACCTTCCCTTTGCTAAGTAATCACTTTGCTGAGGCCAGTGCTGGTACAGCATATCCTGATACGATTAACCCACTTCAAAAGGCATAAGAAACCTCTGAAGAATTCAAAGGAAGACCACAAAAATTATTAAGTCTAAAAAGCAACCCCTATAAAATGATTGTGAGTGTCGTACCTCCAAAGACAGTGCTGAGAGACTGTTTAATCACTGTGTGTAGGTAAGTTAAATGAGGAATTTTAACCTTCATATCAAGAATGCTTCAAGAGCCAAAACGCCAGGTGATGAAGTCAGAAAAATTCAGCCTCACAGGAAGAAGTAATATCCTTGAAGTTCAGTGTTCTGACAGATTACAAGAGGAGAGCTATAACTCATCGTTATCTGTTCTGGTCTCTGAAATGAAGCAATTTTCATGGGCAGGAGATACCTGGGGGAGAATCAGACTGGGTACAGTAGCAGCCTCTGCTAACTTTTCCCTTAACCCAGAAATGACCAGTTATGGTTTGAGTTTTATTTTGTTGCTATTCCCTGAAGCTCTGAGCAGTGGATGGACACTGGAGATAATCCTCAGGGAGTGTTCTGTGATGCTATAGAGAATTCATTTTCTTGGATGGCATGTGCTGCTCAGATCACCAAGATGAATGTGATGGACAGATTTCAGGACAGAAGGCATTTTGCACAGGTCAGACCAGCCTGGTGGCTTTTTTCCTGTCTGCTGGCTAATTCGGGGGTATATAACCTCATCATTTTGCTACACGCATAGAAGCTGTGAAGGCTGGTGGTTATCTCAGCCCCTCCTGTGCTCTGTTTATCGTGCATAACTGTTAATCTCTATAGGATTTAAACGCATTAGTGTAACCCAAATTTACAAAGGTAATAGCCCATGATGCTGACAAGACATGCAGAAATATTGTGAAGAAGTACAGGGAGTGGGACTTAGAAGAAACTAGGCTGGAAGGCTCTGAGAGCACTACAGGAGTGCCAGGATGCACCCAGTGCACCCCCACAGCCACAGCTGTATAGGGGACGTCTTTCCATGTCCTGTGAGGGTAACAAACCACTACACAATGCCCTCAGGAGGCTAGTGGCCCTAAATGTTCTTGTTTCTAATATACTTAAGAAAAAGAATGTGATGCTAGGATATTGCCACGAATCTTTTGCTTTCATTTCATGGATCCAGTGCCAAAAGGCAGAATACTTCAAGTGCCTTTGTCTGGGCTTATTCTGATCTCTAGTCCAAAGCTATAGCTGGTGAAATGCTTTTGCTTGTACTTGAACTGATGCCCTTGCTAAACACTTCTCTTCTTCCTTCCTAAAGGAAAGAAACTTCAGCTTTTCTTCTTGACACAGTAATCTTTTCCCCATCCTTTCAGTAAGTAATAATTTATCCCTTATCTCATCAGTGCTCATACACCCTCACAGAAGCAATACAATATATCAGACTAAAGCTGTTGAGGTTAGAGGTTTACACTCAGCTTTTGAAGGCTGTGATTCCAAACTTTCAAATAACACAATATTTACAGCTTTCCTAGGCTCATAACGGTGGCTACTAATACACTCACATAAAAGAAAATGAAGATACAAGTATAATATGGGTTTCACATCTCATCTTTTTCACCTGGCAAACTTAGGTACTTAGTTTTACCCACTGAAAATTAAACTTCAATTTATTTTGCTTAAATGTTGCAGGCTATAAATAAACTGTAAAATTATTGGAGTTGTGCCCCAATTTCTTAACAACAGTGCTTTTTCACATAACAAAATATATTAACTTTTGGAGTTCAGTTCAACACAGTTTAAAAATGCAAAGCGTAGCTAAGCATATTTACACCTGAATTAATTGAATTTTTTTGTTTACTTTCTCTGATTTTTCTTGGAAATATGTAAGTTGAATTTTAGATTGGAGTCTTTGCTGATTCTGTTCCCAATGTATTGACTTCTATCTTACTCTATTTCTCCCGGTCTGAGCAAAATATTACAAACTAGCCAGCCTATAGTAACACATTTTTACATACTGAAGGTGATCAGCATAGATTGTGAAGATGCTACACTTAATGAAAGTGTATGAATTTTATACAACCATCGCTGCACTCACTGAGTAGCATTCTGGGACTGTTGAACTGCAAACTGGCTTAGAGACTGTAAACTTGCATGCTGTGAGCTCCAGCATGTCTCTTGCAATACAAGAAATCTTAGGAACAGACAAATGCATCTACTCTATTTTTTTTGGACCACCAGTGGCTATCATATTCCCAAGTTTAAAAGCATAACAATATAAAGATAAAGTGGTTGGCAGCATTTGAGAGATCACCTGGGTACATCAATTCCACCTTCCTCATGGCTTCTAAAATAATATGCACTGTGCTACGTAAATACTATTTTAGTTCTAACACAAATATGAAAAGAGCCTTTGCAGATATTTACAGGTTAATACAGGTTACTGCACTTACCAAGATGTGTGTTCATCATCTTCGCACAGTATTTGCACATGGCTTCCAAGTCGTTTAGTTGTCCCTGTAGAAATGAAATCTGGGCCTCCAGTTCCTCCTCCTGCAATTAAGAGGTTATTAGCATTAAAAACCACCATTTAATGATTCACAGTAAAACTGGTAAGCTAACCCTTAACAAGCTTAGACATCTTCTAACTTTTCCTATTTCTTTGTTCTTGAGAAAATTTTGGAAAAGAGGAGAGTCGCCTTCAAACTGCACTTATCAAAAGAATTTAAAATTCTCTTGTAATTTCATGGAAATAGGGTTTGGTTTTAATGTTTCAGTGTTTATTAATACTACCCTTTTACCTTCTAAAGTGTCTAATAAAAGTTGGCCTACATTGATCGAAGAAGGGTTAACAATTCACATTTCTTTTACAGACTGGCTCTTTGGTTTTCCTTGTGCATAGTACCACAGCAATGACTGAAAAAACTCACCAAATGAGAAGCATTCTCATTTCTAGCAGAGTAATTTCCACATCAATTCCTTTGAAACCTCAGAAATTTTTTTTTTTTTTTAATTTCAAGGCATGTATTTCATGACACCTAATACCATACCTCAAGGGTGCATTACTGCCACATATTTTGGCATATTTATTTGTGTAACACATCATTCTCTATGTAAAGAAAATGCCCAGCCAACTGTAATTCTACGCAACACCTTGTGTAATAATTAGGCGAAGACTATTTTCAGCTCACATACTATAAAGCAGTTACTCTAAATTATTAAGTTATGTGTAATAAACAGGCATCAAGTGTAGCTTAAAACATGAATAAAAAAAAAAAAAAAGAAGACTATTGATTTTAAGGCCAAGGAAAAGCATTATTATCTAGCCACATGACCCATGTATGTATTGGGAACTGCCTCAGCTAAGAATTTCTCTTTGAACTTTCTTTGCCACTTTACAAATGCATCCAGTCTTGACTTTGAAGACCATTCTGTAGAGAAAGTTCACCACACTTTTATTAAAATTCCTTCAAAGCTTAGTCACAAATGGTATTAAGTAGTTTTTAGTTTAAGTGTGCAATTGAATTCAAGCAGATAAAGGCAAACTAACTTTTTAGCCTCCTGGGGTTTTTTTAGGAGTTTTGCAGTTGTTTGATACTCATGTTTGATGGAGATTGATGAACATTACAGTAGGAATTGCATTTCAAATGAAAAAAAATCCAAAACTGATCAGCAAGAATAAAGAAAATTAACCGATCATGATTTGAAGGTACAAGTGATCATACTCTTCATCAGAAACTGAAAGGAAACTTTGCACTAGTACAGTGTATATCCAAAAGCAATTGATAAATAAAAAGCAATTTAGCTGTAGCATTTTGTAAGATCTGCCAATATCACACTTCCCTTCCATATTTTTTCTTCACATTTACAATCTACAGACATTAAAATCTTTTTCTTTGCTATTTGCTTAAATTAATATACCCTTACCTTACTTCACATAACCTTATACTTTTTGACTGCTTAAGCCTTAAAGGGATTGATTTTATATTGTCAATTTATAGTTGCTGAAAGACTAAGCTCTTTCAAAGTCTGCAGCTCTGTCACAGCCTATAAAAACCTATTTACATTCCTATTTCTATTCAAGTAATGTCCCCGCAGAAGACCTTTTCCAAGTGCATACAGCTTGTGATTGCAAGAAATAACCTACCACAAATTTTAAATTGCTAGTGCACAATAAGTGCAGCTGTAAGATAGGGAAAGGTGACAATATTTGAGTATTTTACTATAAAAGTAACATAATAAAATTCTAAAATCATTAGCCAGTTATTGAATAATTGAAACTCAGTTTATCTTCTACAAGTGAATAAACAAATTTGACTTCTGCTAATAAATATTTCCATGTTTCCAAGACTTTTCTTTAGTTATTCATGGATCAGAACTGCAGTAAATCGATTTTAAAATGCTTTTGGACAGCTCTATCCACTTGGGCAGATCCTGAAACTAACCTTTTCAACCGTACAACAGTACCTCTTCATTTGGTAAGTGAGGCTGGTGCTGAGTAAACTACATTCAGCTCATTAGTTCCTTCAGCTCATTAGGGTCCAGCAAGGGGAACAGAAACATTCAGTAGACTCAGCACTCACAAAGGAGGGTGCTATGGCCAGGAACTCACAGACAGGGCAAGAGGTTTCCTGCCAAGTGGGAACTCTTGCATGAGTTGAGTGAATGCACATGGAGTTCCTGACTTACCTGGCACCCTCAGGAAAGGCACCAAGGAGTGCTGCCAGTGGGGAGTGCAAATAAGCAAGACAGTTCACTTAGCACTTGACACACAAGAGACCCAGATGTGCTGTCTGCATATGACAACAACACCCAAATGGTGATGACTTGCTACAAGACATAACCAAACCCTGCCCCTCCCTGGAGGGAGGTTTGCTCTGCTGTAATTACCACAGCAGCAGGTGAAGAACTGCAAGAAGAGGCAAGTATGTTTCACTGCAATAGGGGTGACAAACTGGAGATTGACAGGATCTTTCAAGGTGTAAAAGCATATACAAGAGACAAGGAAGGCACAACCAAGGCAAGACACAGTAGGAAGAAGACATGGTGGAAAATGGAGGTTGTGGATGACCCCCCCACCCCTGGAAGTATGCAAGACCAGGTCGGATGAGGCTTTGAGCAACCTGGTCTAATCAAACATGTCCCTGCACATGGCAGGGGGTTTGGAACTAGATGATCTTTAAGGTCTCTTCCAACCTAAACCCTCCTATGGTTCTATGGAAGCTTGTGACTTCTGGCAGCAGGAGGGCTGCCCAGAGGTGCAGGTGGGGTGGGGAAGGTGGCAGAGGGGAAGAATAGGCTTCCTCAGAGGAAGAATCCAGGTTGGACACCATATCAGAGCACAACTGAGAGACAGTGATGAGTGACAGTGAGTGGCTGGTGACTCTCTTACAGCCAAACTCAGACTAGGGATGTTTCTTCCTTGCATGGAGCCTCAATTTTCGGCACTTCTGAAAAACTGGTTGAGGTCATCTAATCTTCTGACTTTATTTCTGCTTATTTATGCATATACCAATGACATAGTGATGTGATACCATTTCAGTTCAAAAGTGATTGCAGGGCTTCTCACCAAGGAAGAAGGGGACAGGAATCCTACTGGTGTTTCTCCTTAATCCTATGCCAAAAGAGAAAAGCCTGGAAAGCATACATATGGCTATGTATTTGGTGGTGCTAGTCAGGCTTCAACTATTTCGCTTGTGGGATCCAATTTGATGAGGAAAGACAATTTAGAGAACAGGTCCACAGAGAGAACAACCTTTTGAACAGATTTACTAATCTAGAGGGGAGGACTTTTGTCACTGAACAGGGACCTAACCCAGAAATACATAAGGAAGCAGCACACAAGGACAAGGTGTGCAGAGGGTCCACTTGGCTGAGTAAGGAGCTTCTTAACGAACTAAAATGGGAAAAGCAAATATCGAGATCAAAATGATGGAAATGGAGAACATGTACGTGGAAACAGAGGACAAGCACACAATCATTTTTTGGGCACAGGAACAAAACTAGGAAGAACAAAGCCACAAAACCCATCTGGAGCTAAGATAAATGGGGAATATTAAAGGGTAACAGTAAGGAATTTTACAAGTATGAGCAGCAAAAGGAAGTTCAAAGAAAATCTAGGTCTATTGCTTACTAGAGGGACATAAGATAATGATAGATGATGCAGAAAAGGCTGCAGCACTCAGTAACATTTTTGTCCATTGCTTTTTTGGCCAAGTTTGCTCCCAGATTTCTGCATTTACAGTCTGGAAAGGAGAAGGTTGGCTAAGAGGGGTGTGGTGGTGGTGGTGGAGCACTAGGTTGGTGAGTACCTGAAGAAGCAGTATGTGTTCAAATACCATGGGGCCACATGGGATACATCCATGGCTGCTGGAAGAGCTGATGATGTGATTACAAACTATTATCCATGGAAAATTACTGCTATTATAGGACATCCTTGATGACTGAGAAACATTAATTTTACATCCATATGTAAAATTAGAAAAGTGAGACATCATCAAAAACGTGAGAATGAGGATCTAAGAAATTATATGATGGTTAGCCTCACCTTAGTCCTTGGAAAAACTGTAGAGCATGTCCTCTTGGAATCAATTTCCAACATGTAAAGGACAAGAAAATAATCAGGAAAAGTCAACAAAGAGTTACCAAGAGCAAATCAAGCCTTACCAATCTGGTTGCCCACTATGATGAAATGATTAGTCATGCAGATGAAGGGAGAGGAATGAACGCAATATATTTTTACTTTAGTTATGCTTTTGAAACATATTTTCAAAAGCATTATAATTTATAATAAGAAATAGTGAGGCCTGAACGAAAGGATTGTAGGTGGCCTGAAAATCAGTCAGACCCCAAGCTCAAAGAGTAGAGTCAATGGCTTGATATCCAGTTGGGTGGTTGGAAATGTGCACAGTAACCAGTGGACTGCTATGAAGATGTTGTTCAGTATCTTCATCAACAGCCCATATGAGGAGACAGAATGTATGCTCAGTGGGTATTCAGATGTGCAAAATCAGGAGTTGTGCAGGCTGTGCTGACTGGTAGAACTTAAATTCAGAAACACCATGAGACACTGGAAGCCCAGGCAAAAGAAACCTTTTGAAGATTTCTGGTTTAGAAACTTCAATAAGTGCAAAATTCTGGACCTGGAGAGAAAAACCCCAATGCACCAGTACAGGCAAGGAAGGGCCTTGCTCTTTGGCAGGCCTGCTGAAAGTGACCTGGAGGCTACAGTGGCTGCTGAACTGAATATGAACTAACAATGCACTCTCACCACGAATAGTTTGAACAGTGCATTGGGCTATATACAGGAGGAGTGTGGTCAGCAGATCCAGGAAAGTCATTACCTGCCTCTACTCAGTGCTCATGAGCCCTCACTTTGAATACCATTTTGGACTCCATTTCAAGAAAGATGTTGAGAAACTGGAGAGGGTCCAGTGTTGGGCTACTATGATGATTACAGGTCTAGAGGACAGGCTGAGGGAATTTGTTTATTTTGTTGAAGAGGAAGATAAGGGGAATGTGCTGGGAGCCTACAACTACATGGAGCTACAAAGATGACATAATCAAACTCTTCTCAGCAGTGGTAGATAATACAGAAGGGACTGTAGCCAAAAAAAAATTGCCCTTCAGAAGGTCCAAGCTGGTCAGTAGGAAAATATTTTTCTTTAGAAGAGCAGTGCAGCACTGGAAGAGGTTACTCAAATAAGTTTCTGTTCAAAGTTACTGACTTACCCAATGTTAGCTGCTTCAAGTAGCAGTTTCAGTAGGGGTCACTTCTAACCAACATTTCTAAGACTAATCTTTTCACAGAATCTTTTTAAAATTGCTCTGCAAATTATGAATGTTTTAATGCTTTGTAAAGGTAAGCAGCAAAGTCAAAAAGCCCCTCAGAAAAAAACCCCAACATTTTCTTTCAGTATTCTAAAGTAATATTCTTTAGCAGTAATAGATGAAACAACTAATTTATGGCCAGCATTGTGGGGATGCTCTCAGTTTTTGTCCAGACAGTATTCTCTGTGCTTTTCTCTAAGTGCTAACTTTTGTCTTTCACTGAGAGAGACAGCAAGTACCCGGGATACCATTTTTATTTTGTGTAGCAGTAGCAGTGCTGATTTGATCCTTCCTATGCATGAACAGAGACTTATAAATTCTTTGAACAGGCCAAATGTAAGTCAAGAGAAAAACATTATGGTTTATGCTTCCTTGAGAAACCAACCTTTCAGTCAATCCAACAGACACAGTAACAGAAACATGTGAACAGTCATTCAGACTCATTCAGCTGCTGATCTCAAAGGTTAACCAGTTGACCACAAAATAAAAATCAATCATTTAAATAACTAACCAAAATAAAAAAAAACAATGTCAGCTACCACAGAACATGCCTATAAATCATATAGGCTCAACATTTTCTAATACTGGGAACTGCATTATGAGGAAGAAGAACAAATCAAGCAGCAAATCAAAGGAATCGCTGCATCAGATGAGGGAGACCAAGATGTGCACATTTAATGATGCAATATTGAAAAAAACCAACTTAATACTATTTTCTGAAAATTTAGCGCAAGCATCCTCATAAAACTTTTCCACACCTTCACCATTCCAGATGATGTAGAGCCTTACAGATGATAAGTAATATCTTGAATTAAATATAGGACTGAAAAGGAAGCAGATTATTTGTGATGCAACCTTGACTTACATTTCACCACCAATATAAAGCAGGCTAGTATTTATGTTTCCAGTCAAAACAAGACTATTTGAGTACCTCCATATACACATCTCCAACTAGTTTCCTATTGTGGCAATTCTGAATTTGAAAAAAAAACTTGACTTACATGTATGTTTCTCATATTTGTCTTTCTTTTTATCCACATTCAGAACTTTGCTTACGTTGTTACATTTCCTCTTTTTCCTTTTGCCATAAAAGCTAGTTCCTTTATGATTAATTATTTGCCATTTCTTTGCTATTTTTTCTCCATTCTATACAGTTTTGGTGCTCTCCATTTGTCCAAAGTTCACTCTTCCCTTTTTATCACCTTTCCTTTCATCTATCTTCTCACCTTTACAAAGACAGCTATGGAAATAAATTTTTTATATCCTTCCTTCTCTCCTGTGCGCACAGTGAGATCAGCAATACATCTACCGTACTCTGTTTTTCATCAGATTTTACTGTTTCAGAAAAACAGCTGTGACTAACTGAAAGTGGTCAGCACCTTCAAGTACACACTACAGGAAGCTTTACAGTTCTGACATTGTAATTCTATCCTTTTACAGCTCATCACTTTAAAATCTGCAATAAGGTTTGCGGACATGGGTAAGGGCACTGGAATTCAGCATCCTACACAAGCCAAGGTCTGAAGAAATAAAGCTTTGGCAGAAGGCACCCTTTCTCAACCTTGGTTTTATTAGTTTAAACAAGTTTTTTTCCCAAATACATGACATATAGCTTAACATAGAAGTGTAAGGCCTGGAAAACAGGGTATATGAATGTACATAATCAGGACTGTAACGTCTTTCCTACTAACATTTAGTTTCCAGTCTTAGAGTTCAGGAAATGAAAGAAAAACTGATTTTGTCCATTTTACTCATGTAGAAACTCAAGGAAGAGTAAACTTTGTTGCCAAAGGCTTACAACAATGTATGTCGAAGCATTTAATTCATGAACACTCAGAATGGCCAAACCCCATTAATCTGAAAGCTGAATCCTTCTCCACATGAATTAACTTGGCAGCACTACCAAGTGTTAAGCACGGCAAAAAAGAAACTACCTTCAAAAACAAGATTATTTAAAGGTATTGAAAGTGTTTTAGCAATAATGCCGCAATTAAAACCATAACAAAACAAGTGACAGACTGCGTTGAAGGCACAGCCCAGTCTTCCTGGTATTGTGCCTGATGCTGGTCAATGATGGGTTGGGTAAAGTGTAAGGAAAAAATATGTCATGATGTAAACATGTAAGAGTGTTGCCCAGAATACTCCCTTGAGTTACACAGATTTGTAGACCAGAGGTGGGGATTTTTTTTATAGTTACTAGCACTTGGACTTTTCCTGTTTAATTTGCCTGGTCACATTTTCAATTCTTTCAGTATTCCCAGTAAAAGCACTAAGGAAACATCCCCTGAGCTCTTGGCAAATTGGCAGGGTAAATTAGAAAATAATTCTGATGAGGTATCAAAACATTTAGAGGAAAATAATGGGAAAAATGAGATGGATGCAGGGAAATCCTGAAGCCAGGGACTTGCTAGGACTCCTACCACTAACTTAAGTGCTTATTCATAAAATATACACACAGAGTATGCCTTTTGGATATTAGTGGCATTTTATATGTCAAACAAGATTCAGACATATGGTATAAATTGCCTTCACATTTAATTTTCTCCAAATTTCCCCAGAGTAAAAAGCCCTGGTTAGTGTTTCCATTTTGTGAGAATTCATTTAGTTTTTATTTTTTAATCTGTCAATTAAATACAAGACTTAACCTTTTAATCTTGAACCCCTGACAGCTGAATGTTGCCTGACACCCCCATAATTTTTTTATGATCTATGCCAGCCACAGAATAGTCCACAGCATATGCTGAGATTTAAATCGTAAACCACTGGTTTTGAACGATGAATTACATACAGTGGAATTTAAAACAAAATTTTAATTTATTTAAATTACTAATTTGACCTATCTAATTGTATCACTCATGGGCCATCATCAAGACCAAGACCTCACTCTCCTGGATGCTGTACAAACATAAAGAAAAAAAACTTGCTTCTCTAAAGGACTTAGGAGCGTAAGCCAAGAGAAAACAGATGGCTGCAGACACACATATGGGGAGGACATGGAAACAATATGGCTGTATTAGTCAGTCTTATAGACACGGCTTCAGCATGTTAGCAACCAAACCGTTGTCAATGGAAAGGTGGAATTTTTAGGAGAGTTTTCATAAGGCGTTTGCTTTGCCGATGTTTAAAGAAAGTTTCCTCTAACGTGGAAGTGGCTATGAAATAGATGCATATTCACCAAGCATACCAGAGTCAGCAATGGAATATATATTGTCACTTTTACATGGAGAATTTTGCTACTTGTGAAATGTTTGAAAAAATTTGAATTATTTCAGATATGAATATACTACCCTGGGAGGACACAAAGAAGTTCAGGTACTGCCTTAGGGTATTAATTCCTGCAGAAGTAGAGGCTATGTACTGATTTCCTGTACTGAAACATTACCTGCCAATATTTCTGTGTCCCTGTGCTAGCTGGTGTATCTCCATGCTTAATATATTTCCAAATACACCTTACTTGTGGTTTGTCTTCTTCACATTTTCACAACTGCCATTTTTTAAATTATTATTTTGGATATCCTTTCATCAATGTTAAATATTTTAAGCACAGTATTTTAAGATAAACCCTACAAACATGTTTTGTTCCTTTGGACTGCATGCACAGTAAAGTTGAGTGACATTTTTATTTTACACCATTTTACGTCAGACTGCTTTTATAATCCCAGGATGGTATGAGGTAGCTGAAGTAGGAATGTCTGTCTTTATGGAATTATATTTTTCTTTTTCTCCCTTTTCTCATCTGCCTTATTGTTACTTTGACCTGTTGCTTTCCAACACAGAAATTCTGCTCTGTGGTAGTACTGTATGTCTCAAAATACTTCAGGGGACATAAGAGTAAGCACAAATGAATTAGATAAAAATTAATCCTAGAAGCCTAGGTTCAAAATGAAGTGCCGACGAAGTTAAAACATTTCAGGGCACAACACATCCTCTTTTGCTCAAGGAAGTAAATTCAGAAGAATAATTACCTATTTTAAAACCTGAAACAGAAATGCCACTGCATCATCTTAGTAAGCATATGCCCCTGACAACCCTCTGAAAGGGGTTGGGGAATAGCACTGAGAAAAATAAGAAAATAAAATGAAGGATGAACAAAGGTTAACAAAATATCCACTGTGACTCCTAGGAGCCAAGCTAATCAGGTTATGTACCAATACTGAAAAGAAAAAAAAAGTAATAAATTTGATTTGGAGGGCTCTGATTGAAAACAAGTATCAAAAACAAGAAAAGAATTTTATAATATAGACAAAAATGTTCAACTAGGATGAGACAAAGGCAAATTTGCCAATAAATTAAAATGCTAGAAGGCATTCACCTGCAAAACACATATTTTTGGGCATTAGTACAATCCTGACTTCCTCTCTGTGCTTTCAGTAACAATACAGGGAGGGATGGCATCACACATGCTTTCTCAAGCTATGCACATTCAAATGGAACCAACAGATTATTGGTAAAGTATTAAATGAATAAACAAAAATTTCTGCCTTTGTGTATTTACCACCCTCATAAAACAGCGAACAAAACCCAACAAAACTGAAAGGGTTGTAACTCTGATTCAGAATAGCCAATGACTCAGGAACTCTCTCTTCCAACCTTCAAATTTCTGACACTCTAAAGTTAGCATGTTCAAGGAGACCCACACTTTCTAAATGCAAGAAAAAATGTTTTTCTTATTATTATTATTTGAAGTTGGGTGAAATAAATGTATATAAGTGTGTATTTTAATACATTATGTATCTGTAGCCTCTCTGAAATATAAGAAATAAGAATTCATGGTCAGCTCTTGTTCCTCTTTTTCCAAATTAGAGTAACTATATTTCTCCTCCTTGCCCTCTAGTTTTAAGAAGACAGCAAGGGAAAAATATTAATTTATAATCAATATTTTTTTACAATCTCTAAGAAGATGAACGATTTTGAGGCAAAATGTCTTTTGCATTGTATTGATGTATAATTATCTATTTATTTTTTTTCTCCCAAAACAAAGCTAAAAATATTTACATACACTGACATTTGGAAGAAAGTGAAAGATGGAGACTCAGAGGATCTCCTTAGCCTGCTGACAGATACATTTCATTTCAATTAAAATCTTGAAAATAGTTGAAACTGTGGCTCACAGCTTCTAAACACCAGGTCCTGCTGTTGAATTTCCATCTTAAACAGTTCAAAGTCAATTTACCAATGTCACGCTGCTGGAGTCTGCTTAGTTTGCCACATCCCACCTTGCCTGGAGACATTAGTGGCAAAGGACCATGGGCTTGGATGTTTTCCAAAGCAGCTCCCACTGTCAAACCTGTTACTGTCAAAGCTTCCAGGTGCACCAGTCTCACTTTTGCAGAGCTAGAACCCAGCAATCGTGCTATTGGAGCATGAGCAGGACTTGTTTTCGTCTCACCTGGGTTTATTTTCCTCTTAAAAATACACCACTCCTATGATCAGACAATCTTTTCTTAGCAGGAAGATGGAGAAGAATAAACATGAATACTGGATAAAGCGCTTGCCTAGAGAAAAATAAAGTAGGGATGGAAATAAACCTCTTTTTCATGTAGATACAAGGCAAGCAGGACCTATCTACCTGCTGCCTGCACAAGTCCATCTGCTGGCATTGCTCTATAGGACTGCCAAAAGACAGTTTAAAAACAAAACCTACAAAAAGTTGGAAGATCCACTTTGCGTAGCTGATTATGGATGAATAACTGAGAAACTGAACAACTGAGAAAATCGCTAGTATTTCACTTGCTAAGGGAACAGATAAGAACAGAAAGAGCTGTAGGGTGACAAATATTACCCCTTTGAACAGAAATGGTGATAAAAGGTTTCTCTCAGTGCTTTCATTGACATTCTTGACTTAATCATACTGGAATATTTCTTCACAAACAATATATTGATATATGATAAATGAGACATTATCTTGGATAGTAAGTATTTTGGAAATAGCTCTAAATAAACACATAAGTAAATGGGAATTCCTTTCCTCCATTATGTTTCAGTATCACATCTGATGGGCTTTCTGCCTCTCCAGTACACACACTGCTGGCCTTTAAGACTGTGTAATTGCCCACTACAGCAAATGTAAGAGAAATATGAGCAGAGGGAAAACCCCCACCAAGGTATTTAGAGTTTTAGAGTCCTCTTAAACAATGCTGTAAGTATTCTTGAATGCGTATGGAATTATTAATATAATCTGCAATGAATAAAGGTGTTCTCCATGCTTCAATATTATATTACTAAAGTATGTGGTTAAATGTTGTTGAAATGGTTGATTAGGTGTGATGTACTTATATAATTATGCTTCTTAATTTTGCTGTCTGAATATGTGTTTTAATACACATAGAGTTCAACATACACACACGCCTTTATGAATGACTTTCAAAATATACTCTTTGTTAAACTCATACTCAGGTAAGCTTTTTTTAAGCGTCAGTTGCAAAAGTGTTTCACTAACCCCTTCTCTATTCGGGTTGGATGTATTTGACCTTTGATATGATTCCTAGCATGACTGAGGACATGGACCAGAGCAGCATCTTATTATTTAGGGTTTTTAGGATCTCTGTTCAGAGTTTAAGGAGGATAAAACTTAAGTATAGTGATTATGCAGAAACTGTGAATATACACTAGTTGTACATCATCGTTAAAAGAAAAGAAACACAAGTTTTATTGTTTTTATAGGGAATGATTTGATTTAACCAAATACAGAAAAAAATAAGAATCAAGCTATTAAACACATACCTACAACTTACTTTAGTGGGAAAACATCCTCCCAAACACAGAAATCCTTTCTGCTCAAATCCCGTCCCCCCAACTAAAACAATAGCCTGACTTAGAGAGATGTTTCTTATCCATGTGCATGTTTTTGTTGAGAGTTCACTACAGGTCTCTCAGCTCTTCACAGAAATGGACAGTAATTTTGTGGTGTTATCTTAAAAGACCAGGATGAAGGGATGAGATTTCCATTGAAATGGAAAAAAAAAGGGCAGCTCAAACCACCACCATCGATCCTCAGATGTATCTTCCCTTGCCACTGGGATGCTGAAACATTAACTTCATGGTTAATGTATGGAAAGAGGATGCACAGAGCAAGTCCTGTACCTGCTGCTGGTAACATGATTGCTGTGAAGGAATCATGCTTCTTGGCTTCTAACTCACTTTGATTCTTTTGTAAACATCATTGCTGACAGTCTCATTCATTCATGATTTTAGCATTTTCCAAATTCTTTCTCACAGTTTTGAATGCGTGTCCAATAATTTTAAAAATTCTTACTGCCTTCTTTCAAATTATACAATCCTAATTTGCTTCTGTGCTGAAGTTACTGGCAAGTATAATTCAGTTGCCCATATCTGAATCTTTTGTACCAGACAAAGACACCAGTTTACACTGACATTTCAAAAATCTTCCAAATGGTCCCACAGATTTGTTCTGCGTACATGTTTATTGCCCATAATATGACAGAAAAAGCACTGCAGAGCCACTTGGGTTTTTATTAATTTTTTTTCTAAGCAATTAACTTCCTGTTTTTATCACAGTACAGTTTCTTTTCCCTGAAATGAATCATTCCAAAAAAGATAAAGAGCATTAGGATTCAAAGCTGCCACTCATGAATACAGCTGTTGATTTACTAAATTATCTGAAACTTGCAAGTATTTCTAATAAAAAAACTCTAAAATGCAGCTTATTTTCCCTTGTACTGTTTTCATCTCTTTCATTTGAGTCACAGCATGTTGCGGGAGCCTGAGGAAGGCAACTGAGAAAAGAATCACACTTCCAAAATATCTGAGAGGTTTCCTTACAAACTCTGTTCATGTGACCTGGCAGCATCTCAGGTTTAATATTCTTTTCATCTATCCCTAGAATCAGACAAGCACTGAAGTACTAGGATTTGTCAGGTGTCTGATTTGGCCTGTCACATCAGAGTGAGAAAGACAAATGCCCTACAGTATTAACTGCAGTTAAAGGCTAAGGAACCGAAGTTCATTAAAACTTAATGGCACTGAGAAAAATCATCTCGTCTTTAACTTTAGGCCTAACAAAGCCCAAATACTGAGCAGACAAATGGCTGCTGTACACAGATGCTAACTTGTTCTGGGCACATTTTATGATGCTTAACTAAAAGTGACATTTCATCATAGCATTTTTATTTCCAAATTAATGTTTGTCATCGGTACGTATGGACTGACAAATAGTTCACTTAAAACCTTTTAAAGAAATCTTAAAAATAATAGTCAGGGAAAATATATATGGGAAAAGAAAAAAGCCTCCAAGATGTGTACCATGCATTAAAGACATACTCTTCTTCAAAGTAATTTCTGCATGCATGATTTTTTTGTGTTATTATCTAGTCTGTATTTTATTATCTCTTTGATTTTTGTATGCCACTTCCCTTCCACTTGAGCAAAACTGTTAAGCTTGTAGGCTTAAAATGAGCTTCCTAAATCAGTAGAGCAGGTACCTATTTAACTGAAAATAATGGCATTCATTAATTTTCTCACCTGTAGGGGTACTCATATCTAACTCCAAACCAGCACAGACAGTAACAGTTGTTTCAACCTGCTTGTGGAGACAATAGCATATGTTGTCAAATTTGATTTAATTAAAAAGTCTGTGCAATCAAACCCAGCGTGATACCTGACACTTTTGTTCCTGATTTTGTTGCTAAGAAATGAGGATTCTGATTGACCACATTTGTAAATTATTTTAGTAGAGAAAATAAACTGCTCCAGATTTTCCTTAGAAATGTTTCTGTCTTGGGAATTTTTAACTAACATATCCTCAAAATAGAAAATTTGATTTTTCTTAACTTGAAACTTGTTATGTAAAGATTTACTTATTAAAATACACCATTTCTCCAAATCAAGTCTTTCTTTTCAGTCAAAACCATTTTTCTCCTGTGTTTTTTAATGAAAGTTTAAAAAATGTTTATATTGTCCACCTCAAAGTTCCCTCTCTGGTGCACCTCTATGGCTGAAAGCATTTACAGAATATTCTGCCAAAAAATGAGATCAGTCAACCGTATTTTCCAGAAACAACATCTAAGTAACTTTGCTATTTGCCAACCTCCTTGGGCAACCTGTGCCAGCGCTCAGTCACTTTCACAGTGAAAAAGTGTTGCCTGATGTTTCAGAGGGAACCTTCTGGCCAAGTGGAAGGTCAGGTCTATTGAAAAAATAGAACTGTGATTGCAGACTACAGATGCTACAGACACTGGAAACCTCTGATGTATTAAGGAATTTCAGGGACAAGAGATGGAGATGTTTGGATCTGCTGAGCGTTTGTGCTTCTCACTGAACTGTTTATTGACTTCATGACTACACTAGAAGTTTAACAAAGCAAGTAAATTTACAGGACTTTCCTCTTTCTCAGAGGCAACATGTGCTTTCACAGTTTCATTTCAGGTAGGGTTATGGGATGGAAGCCATAATGGAGATGTTACTCAACAGAAACAGTTGGAATAGCTTATCTCTGCTCTTGCCGTTAATGTGTGATCAGGGAAACATTTTCAAGTGTAAGTGTTTAATGAATGGGAGAAATGATTGCCTCTAACAAGTAATGCAGCGTGACATGAAAGTAGCTTAAAAAGTTAAAGAACTCACCGATTCTTTTCTGCTCATGGTTTTGCTTTGGGAACGGGAACGAGAGATTGTACTGAAAAAGGAATCCTTTTTTGATGCAGACAAAGGTGGAGATCCTGTAAATTCACGCCCTCCAGTGAAGCTCTCTATGCTTGGAGATGAACTGATGTTTTTTGAACTTTGGCCTGTAAAGCAAGTATAAAGGCAAAAGCATTAATTAACAGGCAGTTCTTTTCCCTGTAAATACTTTCTTGTCATAATTGACATTCACTGAGATTCACAGATAGCTCAACACAGAATGAAATGTTGAAGTGTCAGCATGCACTGTGAGATTGAAGGGCTGCTTTGACATACACAGAACATAATTTTTGTATGAGAGAGAAAAATACAAAAATAGAAAATCTTAGTGTATATACAGATATATACACAAACATACACTATCTAGTGTGTGTATATATATGCTAAACAATATATATACACGTAAGTACCATCTC
This sequence comes from Nycticryphes semicollaris, assembly GCA_013400055.1. NCBI lineage: Eukaryota > Metazoa > Chordata > Aves > Charadriiformes > Rostratulidae > Nycticryphes > Nycticryphes semicollaris. The sequence goes on along the minus strand of VXBJ01002849.1, from coordinate 1,511,130 downwards.
AATATATATGCTATTATATCTGTAGACTGAGCATCTTCTCTTCTCTGTGCAGCATAATGAGCAAAAGTACCATCTCATAATAGAGAAAATATCTGATACCACAAGGGAAATCCTTTTTCTCTCAAGAAATAAACTATAAAACTTGGCAAAGAAAGCTAAGAACAAGAACATCAGATTCTAAGAATGGGTTGGGCACTGAATGTCTAGATGACAATATCTAGAATTACAATGGGAAAAACTAAGATCATTTCAAGAAAGAATGTAATTTCTCATGCTTCAAATTTTAAGGCCATGTCCACCTAACAGACAGTTTGATGAAGCCTACTCAGTAGTTACTTATTGTCATACCACGAAGCTTTTCAAAACAATCTAGTGTTGTCTGCTGCCGTAGTGAAGACATCTGGGTAGATGCCTGGGCTGTTTCACCATGACACTGTATGGCCTTAGGCAGTCTTTGATAAGGACCATTTCTTCCAGTTGAGGCCCACAAAGTGTTTTGAAATATTTAACTTAAAATTTTATTTTCGTTAGTTCCAGAGTTAAAAAATCCCATCTACTATGTCAGTTTTGATTAACTTTCATTAAGAAAAATTTGCATTAGGACAGATGCTAGTTTTAAAAACCTTTTCTATTATGTCAATCCATTGTGACTCAATGCAATTCTAGATTTTTCCTTTCAGAAAAAATAAAATAGCGGTAAAGCTCTAGAATTCTCCCCTTTTCTGCTTTTGTCAGCTATTCTGATGAGTCCGTTCATCCTCTCCTGTTGTGCTTTTTTTGGTTTTGGTGCACTTTTCATGCTACCACCTCTAGCATTAGAAATGATGGAATATAGATGGCTTCCCACTTTCTCCTTCATTCTCTTCTTCCTGATTTTCCTCTTCTCTCCCATGACCCTCCTACATTTTAATGTCCTGCTTCTCATACTCCTGTGAACCTTCCTCCTCTGCCTGCCTCCTCCTTTTCTTCACACCCTTCCACATTGCCTTTTCTGCTCCTGCAACTTCCTTGTTCTAACTTTTCCCTTTACATTTTCTCCCCTTCCCACCAACTTCACTCAACTGTGTTTTTCTGTTCCTTCCCAGCCCTTTCTCTAGTCACTTATCACCTACCACTGTATCTGAACAACTTCCTTAAAGTGCAGGAGATGGAGGCTGTAAGATCTCACTTAACTGTTGCCTTCACATTTTATGGAGAGATGGGATATGCATTAATTACATGAACATGAATCTCCAATTCTGTAAATAATTCTAGAAATAGAAAAGGAGAAAACACTGCATGGCAAACAGCGGAAATAATTCAGTCACAAGGAAGTTTTAGAAGATTTCTAATTTTAGGATAAAATCATGTCACTTGGCAACACCATTATCCTTACAGTTGCCTTTATGTAAGAAGGAGACTTTTCATGCATTTCATAGAGGCAATTTACAATGGAAGTGTGGTTTTACAGTAGGTAAAACTTAAAAATAATTTTGGAACAGATGAAATTACATATTTTAGTATTAAAGCGTTTATAAAAGAAATTCACACAGCTAAGCCAGAGCAGCAAATATAAATGCTAAGCATAAAAAAATCTACTTGGTGGACAGAGTAAAAGTACAATGAAAAAATATTTTATTCTGTATAAATCAAACTAAATGGGCTCTTTCCCATCCTAATGATAAGAAGGTATCTTCCACATAGGATCAAGGTTAAAAAAATAAAAAAAATGTTAAACAAGGAACAATGTTATGTTTTGCACAAATTCCTCCACTGCATGGCCTGCGCTTAACCCACTCTACCTGTAAATAAACAGATTAAGTGGTAAAATTTCATTGATAACATTGAGAGAGGGACATTTAAAATATATTTGAGGAATACGAGGAACCCATGCCCATGAAATAATACAGCTTGGTAAAATGAAGTAAAAAAGATTTGTAAAGGGTTTTTTTTCTATATTCTGTCTTTCAGCCCTATGGAAAAAAAAGTCCAAAATAAAATAGGAAATTGAAAAGACAGAGAACTTGTGGCCACCACTTTGCTTACTAAACAGCTAAACTTCAAAAGATGGATTGTATCTGTCCACATTTTGTGGACAGAACAATACAACTGTCCTACAAGAGCTTTGAATAATATGGTTCTTGTGGACTATAAAATATAACGAAGATGAAAAATATAAGCAAAACAAGTTGTAAAGAAATTAAGACAGATGCAGTAAAACAGAAGTGATAAAAACACTATATCTGTATGCTCTACATGCAAGTAAGAAGTTTAGGATGCACCTGATCCTTCTGCACGAATAAGCAAATCTGAGAAAATTATCATCAGGAAATGCTACATTTTTACTCTGACTCCAACCCTGTGAACAGCACTGTGATGTGGATTATTTGGCGATGTGATTAAGAAATAAGCGAGACAGAAAAAACAGCACTTATGAATAATTACAGTGTGTTGCAAGTCGTAAAGCAGAGTTGGATTGTAATAGACTTTTGCAATTTCCAGAGGAGTCATCATTTTTACAACTATAAATAAGAAAGCTGAAAGACAACTCACACCAATCATACATGTTTTCTCTAGTGTAACAAAAAAGCCACCTACAATTTTTCCAACACAACATTTCTTCTTCCCGACACAGAAGTGTAGCAGGGCCTGTTGCAATAGGGCAAGGGGTAATGGTTTCAAACTAAAAGATGGTAGATTTAGACTAGACGCAATGAAGAAATTTTTTATCATGAGAAACACTGGCACAAGTTGCCTAGAGAGGTCGAGATGCCCCATCCATGGAAAAATTGAAGGTCAGGTTGAACAAGGCTCTGAGCAACCTGATCAAGTTGAAGATGTCCCTGCTCATTGCAGGGTCGGGGGGGGGGGGTTGAACTAGATGACCTTTAGAGGTGCCTTCCAATCCAAACTGTTCTATGATTTTATAATAAGTTTAGTGAAGCTGCTGAAAGAACAGTTAATTGAAGTCACTGGGATGGTTCTGAAGTCTTTTGGAGGTTCACCATTGTCCCGGTTTGTTTGAGTGGCCAGTCTGGCCCAAACCACAACCACTGATTTCTCAGACATTAACAACTCTCACGTAACTTTGTAAATAACACTGTAGCACCAGTGCTATTTTCTCTGTTGTGTGTCCCACTAATTCAGCATTTTTCTTCATCAGCAGTATGGCATTTCTCCTCACTCAATAGCTCATCTAGAAGATAATTCAAGAGAGTTTCTAATTTCCTAATTCCTCAGAAAAAAAAAAGAAAAAAAAACCAACCCAAAAAACCAGAACTCTTACCCTCCATGTACAATCAAAATGTATAAAGTGATGCAATAAACTACAGTTAATAACTAACCAAACTCATCTCCTTCTTCTTTAGCAGCTTAATAGGCAACCTGAGAATCAAAACTTTAATTTTCCTCTGCTCATTCTATCAATCTCAGATAAATACATTATGTCTCCTTAAAAGAAGATTAGAGAAATCTAATCTCTTGACTATCTAAGCATATACCAGAAGGTCCTAAAGCCGATATCAAACAGGCTGAAGAAACCACAAGCATGGAAATCAAATAAATGCTTATGAGGCACACAGAATAAATAGCTACGGATCCCTGATGTAAGCAGTACTCAGAACACATTCCTGTGTAGGATGTCTCAAAAACATATATATATGCACACTGAAATGCACAAATTCAGAGGATTGGTATACAGGATTTCATGCATCCCCTTCTGAGGCAAAAAGGAGCAGCGTGACCTCCCCATGCTTCTAACTGGTTCACAGCTTGCCTGTTGCTAATGATACTGGGGCTGACCCCAGCGTTACAAATGCTCTGCCTCAAAACCATCTGGAAAACACGCAGATGTGGCAGTGGGAAAAGGGACTGAACTGCTGGTGTTGCTGGCAGGGCAGAGGGTGGAGACATGAAATGTCTTGAAAGGAAGGAAGAAAGTTTAAATGTAATGTGATCTATAATAGGGATTTATAATTAAGATGATGATGAGAGGAGTGGAGAATTATGGTGAAAGAAAAGCAAACTGCAGGTCTGATGAACTTTGAGTTAAGTTATAGGGGAGATAGTCATGAACTTTGGAGGCTTCTACTAGAATATAGGAAAAGTCAGAGAAGACATGCACAAAAGGCATACAAAAACGATGGCTCACTCCTACAGAGGAAAAGAATAGCTTTCATAGCTATAAGAAGAGCAAGGACAGAGACACCAAGAAGGAACAGAAGTAAGGCATGATCTATAATTCAAAACCATTCAGATCTGCTCATCTATTACTCTGTATTTGCCACAGTCAGGATGTAGAGGATTAAAATTTGCAAAAAGAATTATATAAGTTTTATAAAACTTTTAAACTTCGGATAAATTAGTTTCCTTTTTTCTTCTACACTGAAACTGGAACAAAGGCTTCCAGAGCTTTTAAAATTTATTCAAACCATCTCATCACAGAAATCCCTATGCTTATTATTTCAGGCTGAGGCAGGTAAGCTCCTCTTTAGGCAAGTGAAATCACAGCATTATAGAAGGGTTAGAGTTGGAAGGGACCTTAAAGGTCATCAAGTTCCAAGCTCTCTGCCATAGGCAGGGATACCTTCCACCAAACCTGGTTGCTCCCCATTCTTGTTCCTCAGCCTCCAGGGATGGGGCATCCACAGCTTCTCTGGGCAACTTGTTCCAGTGTCTCACCACCCTCACAGTCACCACCTGCCTCAAATATAACAGCAGGGAAGTACCGCAGCTAAAAGAGACATTGATGGTCAAATTGCCCCACAGAACAAAGTATGAAATGGACTATAGAGTATGAGGCAAATACACATTTTTAACACAGATGGATGCTGGTGTAACAGTGAACATAACTGAAGGGCCCCACACAGCACACTCAGGGCGTGAGGATGTGAAGTTGCTTTTTTTTTCTCTCTACACAACAGTGCCACTCGGTGGATGGACAATGGCAGTGAATGGAAGATGCCACGCATGGAAAAACCCGCGGGGGTGGTGGCTGTGGAGCCTGCGGGTGATGCTGGAGGCAGAGCCGGACCCATGGCGGCCGTACCTGGGAGGGCCGGGGGGTGCTGCGCAGGGCCCGGCAGCCCCGCATCGCCGCCAGCGCCCACCTCGCCTGGGGACAAACAACAGCGTTAGGAGGTTTCCCCAACAAATACAATCCACTGAAGTAAAGAGCTGAGATTTCAGGGCTTTTTTCATGGGAAGACCCTGCTCTAAACACAACCAGTATCGTAAGAGTAGTGTAAGAGCAGGTGAAAACAAATGGGGAGTATTAACAATCAGTTCATTATATGCCGCATTCAAATACGGGCAAAACCCCCGTGTTTTTAAGAGATTGATTTACATCAAAATCTTAACTAAAACCATCAAAACCATTTCTTTCTGGTACTTTACACTTACACAGCTAGTTTGGGAGCATCATATTCTGTCAAAAGAATTTCATAATTACCTAAGAACATGCATGTTACTATGTTTTTTAAAAAAGAAAAAAAGGGTATTTGTTAACCAGTGGTTTTTTACCTTAATTTTTATTCAGTTCTGCTATCAGGAAGGACAACTTCTGTTTCTTTCTGAAAGTTTACTAATTTTCTAGACATAGTTCATAAATAATTCAAAATATGGAGATCATTTCTTTAGGGTATATTTGGTGACTGTGCAAATTCTGTTCTTGTTACAACAAATACCACAGAAGTATCAACTCATAAAACCAAACAGTAGTCTGGAAACTCTTTAAATAGCTGATCATAGTTTTGGCAGAACTTTTTCTTTAAGCTGGTCCTCTAATATGTCCTTGTGATAAATTAGCATCCAAATCAAAAGCCTTTTGGGTTTCGGCGTGAAAGGACCTGGAAGAAAAACTGCTCCTGGCACTACCAGGGGTGCAGTGAAAGAGAAATGCTTTTTTCTGGCAACACATCTGGTAATCAAAGAGTATCCAGTTTCTAAACACTCAAGAATCCAGTGGAATGCAAAGGGCAACAATTCTGCTTTTTTCCCCAGACTTTTTCATTATCAATACTTTTGTCTTTCAACATAATGACCTGATGGTCCAATGAGTCCAAGATTTGAATTTAACCTACATGCCAATGAATTCCCTTGTTGTGTAGGATCAAGACAATATTTTAAACTCTTTTCTATTAGCAGGCTACCTTGTATAAGTAACCAGTAATGATGCCCAATCTTCTTCTGTGCTGAGGACAGGTGAAACAGGATTAATATATTATTAGGAGGGACTGAATTTCCAATTAGGTGTCTGGATACTTTGTCCAACTATGATTTGTGATGTTGAAGGCTCATCTGGAATTAGAGGCTTGCAATTACAGTTGGGTTTTGGTTTGGTTTTTTTTTTTTTTTTTTTTTTTTTTTTTTTTTTTTATAATATCAGCCTGCTGTTTTTACGTTTACATTATCTAAACGACACGATTTTTTTCTTAAAGAAATTCAGCAACCACCAAAAGTTTGGAGTGAGAAGTAATTACCATCGATTATGTAAACCAACCATCCCTCACCTAGAGCACAGCACAAGCTACCCCTGGAGGTGGCAGCAAGAATGACACCCACCACCACTGCTGGCTTGTGAGCAGTAACTGTCTGCGCAGAGCTGTTAGAGCTGGGATAGGATCATTTTGCCAGCCCTGCAAGGTATTTTGTTACCGAGGACTTCTTCACACTTAATAAAATAGTAGAACAGGCATTTAATTTAATCTCTTCACATTTATAACCTTCTATATATTAATTTAAATTACCAGCAATTCTTGAGCATTCAAAACCTGAAAGGTCTAATAAGATACGAGAAAAAATGGTTAACTTCCTTTACTGATTTGATGCCTAGCAGATTTGCAGCACTTCAGTCTGTTACACTGTCCAACCTCTGTGGACATCTGTGAGTATTAGATCAACTGGAAGTGCAAATATCTATCCATTGAAATCCTAAATCTGTGCCTCTGCCTACCTCAGCTAAATCACCAAGATCCAAGAGGTTGAGGGGAGCTGAAAACGCAGTGAATAACAGGAGCAGAAGAGAATTAGTGACAGCTAGTCAGTTAAGCCTTATAGTTGAGCCTTATAGTTACAGACCACACCAGATAGCTTTTAGATACTCAAAAGCTAGAGAAGAATCCAGAGTTTGAAAAAAAAACCAACCCACAAAACAATGCAGAAGGTAAAAAAGCCCCTTAAGAAATTCAGCACAAACAGGAGTGTAATGAGAGCTTCTCAGGGTGTGAATATGTCCTAAATCTTAATGCCTGGGGTAGAAGTATGCACAACTTCTCAGCACTTTCTTGAGGTGGTGATACTGGCCTTCTGCACAGAAGTCGAGAATTTATTCTCGCTTTTAAAGTGAGATGGTGCAGTGCTGTTTACAAAGGTATCTGCATCATGCTTCAAAAGGGTCTTTTTAGCCTGTCTCTGCCACAGTGTCACTGGTAATAGGGATTTTTTTTTTTCCTTTTTTGCTAAGCTAATCCTACATTTAAACTTACTTCAGAGAGAATTCACTGGGCAGCTTCTAAGAGACTTTATATTTCCATTGCCATTTGGACTTCTCTTTAAAAACATTCATTACAGCACTTGTAACCATAGTTAGCTGCTGTCATTCACAATACCTATCCAATGACAGGCAATATAGCATTAACTGTACAGGTCTGGAAAAGAAGCATGGCACTAACATGTAAACCAAAACTCACTATCACCTCAACCAATTAAAAACCCAGGATATTTACCTTTTGTTGCCTTCAAATTACTTCTGCAAGTGTTGTATCAAACATAGACTGAATATGGTGAGAGGAGCTGCAGGTACTGGAGTGTTGCAGGATGTTGTACCTCCTCTTACCATGAAAATTCTGTGTGCCCTACATTGTTAATTTGCTTCGTTTCTTAATAACTTATACCAAATCTCCATTCTCCTGTTGATACAGAAATATATGCATGGTTTGTATATGACTATGACCAAACATAGCTACAAGTTTTCTATTCTTTTACTTCCAGTCTAATGAACAGCATTTACTGCATCAAGGATTTACTGCATTTCAGTTTCATGTTTGCTGTGTCATGGACTGTAAAACCCTTGCTGGAGCAAGTGCTGAGATTATTCTACGATTCTGAGAGAAGCTGCATAACTGGATTTTGCCAAGCAGCTGTACTGGTCCTCACAGAAGTGCCTGCATCTCTCTGCTGGTACCTTTCAGTTCTGCTCAGCTGGGCATGGAATGCATCATGAAAGGATTAACTTTGGACCATATGGTTGCCAAAGGAAAGAACACCACCTTCAGCTACACTGTGTTATTTCCCATCTCTTACACTTTCAAGTCTGGTGAAGAACATGATGCTAAATCCTACCTAATAGTTCCGTGCAACCAGCACCAGCCCTCAAACTTATAAGCACTATTAAGGATGAGTTTCTAGAAGCAGAAGATGCCATAGAACTCTGTATGTTCCTTGCAAAGAACACACTGCCACAGGCTGTCTGCAGATGAAAAACAGCAACACACCTTGAGCCTGGCAGAGTATAGGAAACAACCACCCAAGCTGAGTAGTGCCTCTGTTGTTTGAATAAACTGTCCTTGAGAAACATAAAAACAAGACTCAAGAAAAAGAATGAGTATTTACTAAACAGAGAAAGTGCAGAGGGCCATCACAAACTATTAAAAGGCAAATACATGCTATTGTTCAAGTAACTTCTCAAATAAGCTTCACACATTCCAAAGGGAATAAGATTTCATTTATTAAGAATTACCCTGTAATTGATCTAACTTCCTTCACTCATATTTAGCTAATATTGTTACGCATGGGATTTGTGCCGACTGACTGAAAAAAACCGCTATGAAATTAGTCTTACAGTTAAAAATATGTTGCATTTAAAAGACTGAAAAATTAATTGGCTAATGGTTATGGTAATGATGTAGTTTGTCGGTATGTCTCATGTAATTTTCTGGTTAATACTTTTTTAAAGGCTCAAAACTTCCTGTAGTATTTGTAGATTCTTAAGATAACATCTAATTCTGTATTATATTGCAAACCTGCTATTGTGGTTAGCACAGAGGTCCAGCTTAACAAAAGTCTGTTTATTCTGTGTCCTCCAAATATGCACCCAGGGATATAAAATCAATAAAAAGACTTTCTTCAGTCCTGAAGGTGTAGGGCAAAGATTCTCTCTGTCGCGACACCGCCCCAGGTTTCACCTTTACCTTTGCCCAGCTGAACTGGCATGCTCTCCGACTTCATCATCCTCTGCTGCTGTGCCTGCTGGTGGTGGTGGTGGTGGTGGTGCTGGGGGGTTTCCACTGCGCTTCTGATGGGCATGGCAGGAGGAGGAAAGCTGCTCCCGCCTGCAGGAGCGCCCACAGCCCCACCTGAAGCCATGGCCGGAGCAATGAGCTTTCGGCCAAAATTCAGTAAGCTGTTGGAGACTTTGTTGATGTTCAGTGGGGCAGCCTTAGCACTGGCGCTGAAAACAGAAGAGGAGAAATCATCACATCCTGTCCAATGGTTTGGACAGACACAGCAATGGGTGCGTTGTTCTTCAAAAATGGGGGGGAAAATCCCAAGGTTTAAACATTACACACAGGGCGTTTTACTACAGTTGCACTGGAATATACACAGGAACCACAGGGACTGCATGTGGTGCAAGTTCTTCCCAGCCAGCAGAGGACAATTTTTTTTTTTGGCCCTTTCTTCCTGAAAAATTAAGACTAACCCCAAACAAAGCAAGTTTGTACCAATGCTCTTAATGTGCCTTTTGAAAGGAAAAAAACGAAAACATGGCAGGGAGCAATGCAGGCTTCATAAAACTGACTTTTTGCATTTCCGTTTCAAAGACTTCTCCAATATTTACTTCTGCTAGATTAAATTATTTTAAGTGTTTAAAATAGCTCAAACCCAAACTTTTTTTTCAACAGGCAAAACTAACACTGAACTGTATTTTTAGGTTGGCAGAGCTTGATGTCTCTTGCTTTTACTTCACCTTCTTCCCAGCCCAACCATTTCAAGTCAAGCGCTTTTTAATGGGAATCCTCATTTCAAAAGTGATTTTGGCTGAAAAATGGCTTCAGGATATAAAACATATATTGGATCATGATCCTTATCATTGTTACTTCTTACTTTAAACTACAGTGGCTATTTAATTCACTTCAGTTATATGCAACATTAAGATTGAGGAAATTGTTGGACCATTTAATCTGTCTAAAATAAAGAGGCAAAGAAGCTTTGAATTCCCGGTAGAAGGTTTCACATAACACAGGGAGCAGCAAAGCCACTCTTATTTGTTCATGCAATATTTTCCTGTTTTGTATAATTAATGCTTGAAATAACCTTCACAGAAATATATCACAATCACAGAGACCTTTCCACTCCAGAGGTTTTATTCTGCTGATTTGTACTTCAGTGATATAAATAGCTGTCTTTAAAAAATTTGAAAAAATACATGCAATTAAAAAAATCATTGTACTGGGGGAAAAAATAGTTTTGCAATATTTTGGGGACGTTTGACTAAAAATAAATTACAACTGAATTCATATGGGTGATTTGTAACTTGTGCTGGCACCTGGAAAAGTAATTTTAATTTTGCTTTTTATATAATTTCCCTATTTGTCTCCAGATACATTTTTTTTTTTAGAATTCACAATACAAACACACGCACACATATAGAACATATCCAGAAAATAACAACAGCTGAGTTGTTTAGACTCAGAATAGATACAGTCAAAATGAAAGCAGAAGAAAGTATGTGAGCCTGCACACTCCCAAGATGCAGCCCCTGCTGCTATATACTGGTGATGAAGAAAGAGCACGTAGCATTTTTTAGGAGGATCAGCAGCACAGAGACTGGGACAAAGTGCTGCTTCCAAGTTTATGGAAGCTGGAAAGAAATGACTGCTGAATAACGATCAGAGGATGTTGCTGTGCCTCCCTGTTTTATTGATTGCTGCTGATCCTACAAAAAGTCTTTCTGTAGCCACCTGAGAAAGACTTGACAAAGTCACTACAAATAGAGCATCTTTAGAACTGTCAAATACACTTGCAGGAGTCTCAAATGGTTTCAAATGCAAACTGAGTAAGTCCTAATGACTTTAAAGAGGACATAATAAATGTTTATCACTATGAATTTTTACTTGGCTATTACCTAGCAGATTCAGTTACTGATCAGTTCCTCAAGGTATTGTAGAGACACTTAAGGGGAAAAAGAAAAAGGGAATCTTTTCTGTTCTATCACATATATGTGGCATCAGAAAAGGGCATTTTGTTTAATGTGTTCTCCATTCCAGGAACAAAACAAAGATTGTAGTGTTTAAGGTGGAAGAAAGAAATGCCAAATGCTGGCTTAGCAGATATCAACAGCTTGCAATGGGTCTAATTACATCACTGATTTTGGAGGTCATACCAGTAATAACTTGGTTGAGATTCAGAATCCAAACTCTAGTATATTGGGCATATTTTGTCCCTCAGTCTACTGAAACTGATCCCAAGCGTGAGGTGGTATAGATCACTCACTCACCTGAAACACCACCTTAGAAAGAAGAGAATGGCTTGCACATCGAGTCCTAGGTTTGTGTTGTCGCCAGGTCTAGAGCCTTGACAGTCAGTAAAAAAAATCCTTTGCACAAACTTTGCACTAAAAACGTTATTTACTGGGAATAAATCTTTTCCTCTGGCGGGCTACCCAAGCAACAAAGTCACTGGATGCTTTGAGCTAATGGTGTCATTGGAATCGTGATGGTCCACAGACGCAAGAGACAAGGCTTATATAGAGGCTCGAGTATTTGTGCTCACCAGCTTGTTTGTTTGGATTTTTTTTTTTGGTTACACATTGCTTTATATAAAGTATCAGTTTTTCTTCTACACTGCTTAATTTGCTGCTTTGCTACGTATGTAAACTAGGAGAAGTTAGTTTATTTGCATTTTTCAGATGGCTGGAAAGAGACTTTTTGAGAAACATCACTTTACAGGAACACCAAAAATCTTCTCTAAGTCATGATGTGCAAAATATGATTTTAAAAAATGCTTTCAACAATAATGTGCAAGAATGTTTTATAATTATTTCAGAACTAGAAAGGATACTTATCAGAGATCCTAATACCTTTGTGTGATTTGGTTCTGCTATGAACTGACACTGCTAATGATCAGCTCAGAACACACACATGCACACATACGTGAAAAATAAATAATGATGCTATATAAGTTTCTTGTAGAGAGGTGGTCTTAATGAAAGTATTCTGAAGTAAAACTTATTGTGTAATTTCTCTGAATCACAGCTTCAGAAAATGAACAATAGTGAGGTGCTAGATCTCTGGAGGAAGTATGTTAAAATTGAGCTGAAGTTCAGGAAAATAAGAACAATAAGAACAATTTCTTACCATTTAAATTTCTGATATATTAATGTGAAGGATGATTACAGCCATTAAACAGAGATCAATGTCTACATTTTAGCCATCTAAATGTACCAGACATGCATAACAATTACAAGAAAAATGCTGATTGATTATGTTGTAGTTATCAGCAGATGCATTTAAAAGTAAGGCATCAGTTTAAAAATATGAGTATCAAGGAGACGTGAATTCCATCTATGAAGCAAACAATTTTGTTTCATCACAATAAGCATCATTGACCTCGACTGTGAATGGTATATTTTTAAACTAGCAATAGGAAGATGATTCAATCTCTGCAGTTTTCTGCTAAGATGACAATGTTTTGTTTTAAGCAAGCCTTATTCAAAGGCATTTCTTTCTTCAGTAAGTAGCCATTATGAGAGATGAGAGACAAATACATGAATATGATGGATTAAAAATTTTTATATGTAATAAAATAAGCAGTATTAGAGATTTGCCAAGATACTTTAAATATACTTTAAAGCCTGCAGAATTAAAAGACAAAAAAGACCTGGTAGCTAATCTAATTCATGTCTTTGCTTGCTGAAGAAACATTTCCGAATATTACATCTTCCAGTTCTCACTTCAGTCCAATCTTAAACAGATTTAGCACATTTGACCTGCTCTAAATGTTCTCATGTTGAGACAAATTTATCCCAGTTATTCCTTTATTTGAACTGTTCTGTACAATTTCTCTTCTTGGTGTGCATCCTCTATATACATGTGTAAGGAGTTTATATTCTTACATATATTTTATGGACATTTGTTTTCTCCGAATTTAGATTTCCAACAGGTGTCATTCTTGTTTGGGCTTTTTTTTTTCCAAAACACTGGAAATGTTTCTTTCAGAATTTTCAAATAACTTATTTTTCAACTTTCAGCAACTCTTGAAACCATTTTTTAAAAGATTAAATAATTAAACATTAAGAAAATGCAACAAAATGCTGTAATTTTTTACACCCTTTCTCAATTTAAAAGCGTTGCTTAAAAAAAAAAAAGCTTTTGCATTCACTCTACTCAGCTTTAATTTCTACTCCTTTCTCCATGTTAAGAGCTTTTTAATCCACTCCATTTTAATTTTAGCTAGCTTTTAAGGTAACTGATTTAAGCAGAATTTGACAGGGGTGCAAATCCAGCAAGTTCCTATGAACCAGCAAGGCACAGTAGAGGCCATGTGCAATCCAAGAAACCACCTGTGATAGTATAAAATGAAGCAGGGAATTGTGTCTTGTGCTGGCTTGTCCTGTAGCCACCACCCACCAGCAATGGGCACAGGCACCTCTACGCTCATGACTACCAGATAAAATGGCCTCGACAAGGAATTTAAACAGTAGCCATAAAAACAGTTTCTAAAACATGGGAATGTTGTAAAAAAGTTTAGTAAACATTAGTTCAAACTGAATTTACATTAATTTACAATTTTACATGGAATTAACTTACACAGCTTCTGATACATGGATACTCCAGATTGTGAATAGATGTGCTATCGGAAGTCGTTCAGCTACAGAACTCACACTGGCAATGTTCTACCCCTTGCTTTTACTATACACATCATTGTGTACCAATGTTCTTAGCCTTAAAAAAATGCCAGTGAGCTGAGTGCAACACTGTAAAACTTTTTTTTTTTTTTTTTGGTGTAATAATAAGCAAGGTAAAGATTCTAAATAAATGCCATGAAATAAACACACGTGCTTCTAATACTGCTTTTTAAATTCCTGTTCAGGATAAAAGTGATTTCTGAAATGTTTTGTTTATGTATGGTCTTACTTCAGCGGACACACATTCAGAAATAGCTTACCGGGTTTTGTTCATCAGGTCTGCCCCACGTGCTTTGTAATAATCTAAGTTTTGTTGGAATTGATGAGTCACTGGTCTTGGATTTCTCTATAAAATAAAATAAATAATAATAATAAAAAACCTTATTGGCATTTTCAAAGAGATTTAAAGCAGAGACAAGAAGTAAGCGCATTAATGAAGACTAGAAATTTAAAGAATGATTTCTTTTCCCAGGATCTTGGTTTCTCAAGGCAGTAATGCCAGTTATATAGAAGCGAAGTCTTAAAATACTTAAAATAATAGCAACTGTTACCAGTAAATCCACTCCACGCTCACAGAAACTAGTGTTCTTCCACACAGCGACAGGGCTGTCGGCTGTAGTGGTAACATCTCTAACTAAAGCCCTAATTCCTGGAAAAGTTCAGATAGTGACATGATTTCTTCCGTTAGCTCCGGTACAGAATTTTACCACCTCCCAGCTAAAGTGATATGTTTTTAAAGAAAATGGTGAGAGTAAGGAGAAACCACAGCTAACATTTTGAACTGAATGTGTCGCCGGCCGTGACTCAGGTAAGCAAAGAATTAAATTCAGGGAGAAAAGCTAAAAATTGCCACTAGATGGCACACGGAGCCTTTTTTTTT
>VXBJ01002849.1:1454393-1491915 GCA_013400055.1 Nycticryphes semicollaris | reverse complement strand
GGAGAAGAGTATGACCCTATATTCTGTAATGACTGGAAGGTCAGCAAAGGTTTAGCTTTTCCTTCTGGATCACCTGTGCTTCCTTCTCCAATAAAGATGATACAAACATGGCAAAAATTTGGGCTGGGGTCAGAGCTGCAATATAGCTGCTGAGATGTGGATAAGGAATACAGTTTGTTCAGCTGGGTGGCAGTTTTTCTATTACGTGCTAATAATCAGTATGAAATGGATACTAATGATTACCTAATATCCTCATTTCACAGAGAATTTCACCTTTCCTCTTTTAATTCTTTTGACAGGTATCCAAGCAGCTGTCTCCACTCTATGACTAGACTTTACACAGTACAAACAGTGGCTTAACTTTACATAAACAGACCACTGTTTTGTGTACTAAATGACCACCCCACCCCAAACTCTAGAGCACCCAAAGCAAACACCATTCTCCAAATAAAACTTTCCAACTTTCCTTTCACCTTGTAATTTTCCTCCTCCCTAGTTAGACCTTCTGTAGAACAAGCAACCTGCTGGAGCGCAAAAAAGTATTCCATCTACTAATGAACCACTGGGTAAAATGCTTACTAAAAAGTAAAAAAAAACAACCCCAAACAGTGAGACATTAGAGGATATAATGTGCCAATTCTGAAGTGGTTCAAGGCCAATAGCTAGATATTATCCAAAACATAGTATACATCTATCGACCCTCTGTATGACAGCAGCACAACATGAAGAGTATCCTGCACAGAAATAATAAAGAACTTCCCTTAATCACGGGAGTCAGGAGATCCGTGCACTAACACTGGTGTTGGCAAATGAACAACATAATCCTCAAACTGGGAATAATGCTTCCTGTTTACATTTTTCAGAAAGATGTTGTGGGTCTCAATCGCAGAGCTCGTTATTTACAATGCAATAACAGCATGAAGAATTATCATATTTAATTGTTTCTAGAGAAAATTAGGGAGTACTTCTCTTTTAACAAAACAACAAAAATTCCCAGAAAGAACTGAGAAGGAAAGAAAATTCAATTAATTGGGTCAAAGCAGGAAGAAACCCCTGAACTCCGATCAAGCTGAAATAAATTATCTCCAGTTTTGTTATGTGACAACCCTCCATTCCCCTGGCAACTAGAAATTTCAGATTCCAGGAAGATATTTTAAATACTGTGCGTTATAGTCTGTTTTTAACTTCATACACACATGCCTTCTCTCACATGGGCATTCTATGACAAGAACTGAAAAAAATGACAAGTGAGATTTAAAAATGCTTCAGTGACTTGACTGAAAGAAAATTCTAGTTGTATATTTTGGCTTATTCTCTTAACCAATTGGAAAGCCTTTTATTTATTTATTTATTTTCATTTAGAGGTTTACAGCTTATTGAATTTTAACAAGTAGATCAAATCCTACCAAATCAGCTTTTATTGATATTCCAGACAAAAAGACTCCGACCTGCCAACGTTCAAGTTCATAACCTGTGTAAAATCCCCATCTTGCATCAACGGAATTGCTTAAGTACCTTTTAAATCTGCCTCTTAATTTAGTCGCCTATTTTTCAGCTGAACCCTTGGTTTTAAGAAGTAAATTAACTAAATACCAAGGTATAAATCTGACAGTGTTCAGCCCTACCCCGTGACAGATTTATGCTCTGGCATCTTGCAGCCCTGCATGGTTAGGAACAGGAGTTTTACAACATCGTGGAGGAAAGATCCAGGCTTCTGAAGGGAACACACAGCAAGCCTCGCTTTATACCCTGGAATGCTCCAAATTATGAGATATAAATATGACATCTTTATGTACAGAAAAGCTACCACATTATGGTTTTATTGGCACTCGTTTTGGACAACCTGCATAACTCACTGATGACTTTGTGAGTAATGCAGTTATCCGAAGCTTACACTGATAAAACCCTTATAACCACACTTGTATCTTCTCCAGATACACGTTTGTACGCAAATCTCATATATCAGGGAAAAAGAAGAACATTTTAAGGTGCTATTTGGTTATTTCTGCTACGTGGAAAAGAAACAGATTAATTTATGTTCCGCATGAAATGTGCTATGTAAAACAGTTAAAAACGATCCCTAGGGAGGGTGAAAAAGGCTCCAAGAGCCTCATGCACACACACCAGCAAAAGGAATATGACGTCCCAAGTCTTTTCCTCTCAAATGCAGAGAGAAGCTAAGACCCTATTGCTGCAGGACAAGCAACTCCTTTCATGTTGGAATTCCAGTAATGAGGACACTGCAGAGCCATTTTGAACACTGCTACTCCTTGAAAAGATAAAGGACAAAGAGTCCTACCTCACATCCCCAAACCTCATTTTCCATAAAAAGTTACTGCAAAGGATAAAAGGTACCATTCTCACTTCTATCTAGAAAGTATATTGGTCTTTCAGAGAAGTGTTCCCCAATACATGACAAATAACTTTGTATACAACAATCAAATACATTTATATCTCCTGTAAAATATGTCAATACACTAGCAGTATATCTACATTTACATGAGAAGAGACTGAACTTAAACTCCATCATAATGGATTGGATATGATTCAGTAGCTAATCTTTCATACATTATTGAAAAGTTATGAATCTATTTTTATATAATTCAGTTTGTGCTTTGCAAATTTTAGTCAAATAAATAAATTATGATATGGAGAACTTTTGATTAGGTAGAATCAAAGTGCTTTAAGTGTTTTAAGTGCTTCCTTTTGATAAACTACCTTGCAAACTAGAAGTGATTAATTGAATTGTCAGGTTGCATGCGAGAACCATAAACACCTCATTCTAACACTGTTAAATACATTTTATTAGTGTAATTTTATAAATAACTTCATTACTCTTTAGGAGAGGGTCAGCAGCTTTAGATGACTTTTTAAACAGAAGTAAACCAATCATTTGAAAGAAGCAGCCCCAAGAAATTCACAAGCAGTAAGTTTTATTAGTAGCTAAAGTAATTAAGAGCTTGAAGTGCTTCAGCTTCTTGCTTTAGCATCAAGTACAATCAGAATTGCTTTTACTTTTCTGCTAAGGATATCAACTTGCTCAAAGCGCAAGCACAATTTAAAGTTTTGGCTTCTAATAGTAAGTTTCTCTTCCATCTTGTCTCTCCAAAGTACTTGCCCTTAACATGACAGAGCCTATGAATTCCCAGTGAATATTATCGGGAGCACTGATCAGCACAGGAGAATAAGTCCTTCCCTATTTCTAAATTTTCCCTGATCGCCTCTCTGGCCTCAACATGGTGCATCTCATGCCTTCTCTTCCTGATTCATAGGGAAGACAACTCGGTAAAAAAGCATAATTACAAAAGCTGCAGATAAGATTCAAAAATACAAACACTTTTTTGTTTTCTTTGTGTTTGCAATTCTTAGTCCAGTTTCGAGTTGACTGATCATTAAGGAGTTGCCTCGACTATTAATTGACTAACGCATATGTTACTTGCTTTTCTCTACAGCACTATTATATACATGTTTTAATATTAGTTGAAAGGAGAAACTATAATTCCTAACTCGCCTTTAGTTGTCTCTTCAGAAAGACTGCATTTCTCCACCCACACAGAAATCACCAGCTCCACCACTGACTCCTGACTGCCCTCCAGGCCAGCAGCTCTCCTGCTGGGCCAACACAAGACTAGCCATGAGAACAACAAAGCCAACGTGCCCTCCTGGCCAGGCTCTGCGCTCAATGCCGGGAGAAGGGACCGCAGCACCATCGTGCCCAGCCCTATGCAAGAACCATCTTACCACTAAAGAGAGAGCAACGACAGAGAACTGCAGTATGACTGGCAATCTAAGAGATCAGCTCTCTCCTTCGAGTGAGGACTACTGCATTACATACGATATTGACAAACGAGAAGGAGTCTGAAAGATTTCAAAAAGTCTTGACTAGATGACTAATCAAGCGCTTTCCAAGATTTTTTTCTGAAAATATTACTTGTGACATACAGGATACTTTGAAGAAGATGACTCTTTTATGGTGGGATGACTAAATGGATACCATATCTGGGCAAATTGTAGTGGGAGAGACGAGAAAGTCATTATACTGTGAGTATTGACCATATAGCTTTTGGTACTTTAAAATGCATCAGTGCACTGGGAATGAAGGTTTTAAAACAAATGTACAAAACCGAAGATTTTTAATTCATGGTACACTTACTATTTTTACATGGTACTATGGCAACATGGTTATGCCAAGCAATTTATCATTAAACTCATAGCTGCCTCTTGTACCTTATTCTATTAATGAAACACAATAACTGACTATTTAAAACAATAATTCTTAGAACAAAGCATGGCCTATCTCCTTGGAAAGCAAAAGTTCCTGATTTTAAGAACATGAACATAAACAAAGGACAAGTTAACATCATAGCTTTTACATGTAAAATAAATGCAATTCTTAGTTATGCAAACCCACATTGAAAGCTTAGCATGCAGTTACAGAAAAAGCATTGATTTATTCAAAGTAAGGTGTTTAGATTCCATCTGAATGTAGTGTATTTTCAAATGGGGAATTTAGACCATCAAAATGCTTGGGCTCACTACAAGGAATTGAATGTGATTATAAAATCAGAGGTTTATTTGAAGATCCTGATACATTTTTGTTCATAAAAATCTATCTAAATGTCCATGATCTTAATCTCTTGGAAATTAAGGCAAAGAGAAGTTCTCCGTGAATCAGTGAAAGTAAATGTATTTCTTTTTTGTTTCTCCTCCTAATTCCTTTACTTCCAGATGAAGAGACATGTGCTTAGCTTTTCTGGAAAACCTTGTTTCCTTTATCATCCCCTGCCAAGGTAACTCATCTTTGAAGCGTAGGTGACTTTACTCCTACCACCAGCTCAAACTGCGTTGGGATATCCATCACCCCACATTTCCGACACTTATTTTTCATACACAACAAATTCCTAAAGTATAATTGCGAATCTCCTGAAAAATCAAACACATTCTTCATGATCAAAAATAAAAAGCAAAGAGCAAACGGTGTTCAGGGCCCCCCTCCCCCTTGTTGGTACCCCTCTAACAACATGGACTCTGCACCCCACTCAATGTGTGCAGGTACAAATTAATGAGCTGTTAATGCCCAAACACTGCCAGATCCCAACTTCTGATTGGCTGCAATCTGGTCATTAAAGAGAGGTAATTAATGCCAGATTGCACACACAATGCTAACAAACAAACAAAACAACCCCAAACCTGCTTTTCTCCTGCCACAAACAGCAAAACAAACAATACTGACATAACGGCAGCTTTCAAAGGACAGTTGCAGCTCTGCAGCAGCACCTCAGTTAATGAGTGTATAGAAAAGAATTTATCTGAAGAAGAAGAAAGTGAAACTCAACAGCCTTTCAGGCACACAAAACTAGCTTGGAGAAAACTCAGAGAAGGTGGCAGCTACTTAAGAAGAAAATTCAGCTGAAGAGAAATGTACAAAGAGTTTGGTTCAAAATTTCAGTATTGTGTTTTCCCCTTGTCACTTATTGCTCAGACTGTGAGAAGTGTTAAAAGCTGGAATGCAGATTTCTCTGACTAATAGTTGTATGAGTGATCATGACCATGTATTACTGCTTAAGTTTTCCGGCAGTACTTGTAATTTTAGTCATGATGAACTAATAAGACTTCTTTGAAATATCATGTATGCTTCGTCATGGATTTGGTTAGAAATTAATATTATTATACGGCCACTTTCAATGTCAGCAAATAGATTAAAATACAATGTTAAGAAAGTAACTAGAATATTATTAGCATAACTAACAAATTAATTCCCATCAACTGAGCACAGTTGCTTGCTTTCTTCTTTTTTGCATTGATGGCTTATGATAAAAGGTGTCTCCACTGAACTAAGCTCCTAACTACCTTGCCCAGAGTGTAAGGTAACTCATCACGTTAAAAAATCTGAAAGCTAACTTATTTTACAAAAATATTAAGAATAAACATAGCAAGCTTTCAGACAGAGGTTGGTTGTCGGGTTCTTAGTATGCAGTGTAAAACTGTAATATTCTATGTAGTGCTTTAGTTTTCTAATAAGTCATTGTGATAAGGTTAACGTTTCAACACAGAACAACATACAAATAAGAACACCCAAAGATGAAAATGACTTTGCTTATGTTGTTGTATTAGAATTTTATTTGCTAAAGGGTGAAAACAGATTTGCAAAATTCACAGTTAACTTAAAACAATAGTTTTAAACCTTTTATTCCTAGCCCTGGCTGCCTTCAGGAAGGAAAGAACATCTGGTTATTTAAGGAACACAATATGTTCACATTTTCTATGACTTTTGTTTCTAATTGGGTTTTTAAATTTTTTTTTTTATTTGAACAACTCTAGTTAGAACTATGTTTTTTAATCACTTTATATTTTTCCACTGCCCTATCTCCATATCTCTACTTCTTAATTTCACAGCCTTTGCTTTGAAAATTAACATGCTCAATGGTTTTGATAAGGAAAAAAAATGAAGAAAATCAGACACTCCTGGGATATTAAATACACAGAGACACACCTTCAGTAAGTGCTTCAGGATATACACAAAAAACCCTTCCCTTATTTTCTCAATTCACATATACATACTTTTAATAGCCCACTCTTCCATAAGAAGCTCTACCTCTATATTCAGAAAGACTCTAAGTGTGCAGAAGTTACTTTCATATAAATAATTGAGGTAATTTTCTGGTCAAAGATTAGAAATGGTAAACAAACACCCTGCTAAGCAGGTTAACTTTATCACCCTATGCCAAGAAAACAACACTGATTTGAGCTTTGCATTGTATATTTTCCTAAGAACAAGAGCTAGCCAAATGCAGAAAAGGCTGAAATTCAATTGTTCTGCACTGATTCATACCCATGCCTGTAAAATTAGTATTTCTCAGGCCCCCCTTCAGAGACAGGTGCCACTAACTTGTTTTCAGCTATTATGGAGATGTGCATTTCTATTCCGTGGCACTGGAATATATCAGGGATGTGGTATCTAAAATGTCCTCTCATCCCAGCTGCTAACTGGGGTTCACAAAGTGAAAAGGAGGGCAGTTGCATGCATTGGATTAATGGCAAGCACTAAACACTTTTGATATTATTGTTATTACTGGATAATGCTAAGGCTTCTGCTGAGGTTTGATTCCACAAAAGGTCAGGGAATTGTATTTGTGTATCAGTAAGAAAAAAATGCCACCTATCTTTTAAATCAAGCTTTCTTTTTGACATTTAGATTGCTCTCCTGATAATGACTGCAGTGAAAAGAAGCAAATAAAACATGACAGGTTCATCAAGCCAAGGTTTAGCCCTCCTGATGGTATACAAGAAAAATAAGCAAGCAGGAGATACCTGTTATGTCAGACCAAGGAAACAGAAGAAATAATGGATGTCATTTGACACACAAACCCAGATTATCTTCAGAATTGGGAGTTATGGATGAAAAGACTGTATCAGGTCCATCTTAACCCCTTCACCATTTAGGGCAGGATTGTTCCTTAAGAACGTTTCAGTTTTATGTACATACAACCAACTTTTCTTGGTCCAAATGTCTCAGTGAGACTATTTGGCAATTACCTAGTTGCAAATATAGTCCAAAAGACAGTACATATTAATAAACCTGCAACAAGCAGATTCCTGTTTGTCCCTGTTCATGACTTCTAAACCGCATTTGTTTAAATTTGAGATTTAAAGCTCCAAGGGGCAGAGAGCAAGCCTCTCTCAGATATTTAGAATAACACCAACCATTCTTGCTGTGTTCAACAAATAATGAAATAAGCCACTGGACCATGCAACAGTCTCCCACAGAAGAGTTCCTCAACTTACATACTAAAACCTAAGCAAAATCTTGGAAGGAATGTCACACAGAACAATTCAGACCTGGCTCAGGAGATCTAAGTTGCATTGAAACAAACGTAATTTCCCATTAGAAACTAGAAGTACAGGAAAACATCAAAGGAGAAAGAAAAATCATTAAGCACTGACTTTGCTAATCATCACTTACAAGTTACACTACTGACTAAAATCTCCTTGTCTTTTCTTCCAATCGCCTTTTATCTGCTCAGGGAATTAAGGCACACTGAACTATCTTTATGCAGACAGCAAAAAAAAAAAAAAAAAGGAAAAGTATCATAATTCTCCCACTTGTATTTGTACATAATCTGTGTACTGACTTTAGACTCCTACAGCACCCATGATACCTTGTTGAGTCTTGCCTTTCATTCTGTGTAATAAAAAGTTTTGATGTTCTTGGAAAATTTTAATGTGTAGGTCTTATAGAATAACAAGACTTGCATTTCCGAAATACGTTGGATTGAACCAACATATACTTAAAGACGCATAAGGGAAGCAAAAATCATACCTAGGGGAAGATAAGAAACAGGTACTCGAGTCACAGCATTGAAAATACATTTCCTTCTCAGACCAAGAACTATTTTTTTCTTTTAGAGTCATCCTTTAGAACAGTTTAACTGCCTTACTGTAAGAAGTCCAGATCTGTTTATACAGTCTTGATCCAACATAAAATACTCCAACTTCTAACCTTCAGAGTACTTCCCAAGCAGGTAAGTACAGCTCAGAAACAAGGTACAGTTTTAAGTAACCATATTTAAATTGACAAAACAATTAGCAGTCTTTGCATAAAAGAGCTTTAAGCACTCATTCACCTGAGTGAAGGGAGAACTACCTGAAAGACAGTAGGAACTACATCCAGTATTTTCCCAAAAGGTGTTGGAAGCACACCTGAGAATGGTAACTAATAGTACACTAAGACCTTAATGAGCCTGACAACTTCATTCTGTTGGAGACAGGAACGTACAGAGCAGAATAGTGATGAAGCTTCTTTCACGGGAAGCTGGTAGTTTATTTTTGCCCCCTTCAACTGGTACAACATCTTGTATATTGCCTAGGGTGTTTTGGAGGAAAGCTGAATAATTAGTAATTATTCTATCTTTTAATATATACCTTCAATAAATGACAGATTACAAATTGGATTGAGTCTGATATCTTAGCAAAACTTTTCTCCCTGTGTATCTTCCCTCTAAAAAATACTCCTATCTTGTTTTGCTAAGAGAGTACATAAATAAATGCTGGGCAGTCTGATTTCACAGACTGCAGCTGAAATCTTAAGAAAGATTCCTGAGATCTAACATTAAAAACTTTCTTACACACTGAATAGATGATATTCTTTACTTGTCATCATGAAAGAAATCTTTGTGCCCGAGAGGAATGAAGAAAGCAGCTGTAAGGATGCAGATTTCTGCAAAAAACTGATACAGAAACAAAGAGAAATTTCTTTTTCGTAATCCATAGAAGTGTAAACACTCGTACTGAATGAAATTGTGCAGAAGGCAGTTAGAGTGCAGACATGATGAATTTTTCACTTTCAAAGGTGACGTGCATCAAGAAGATGAGGGATATCAGACTTTACACTGGCAGCCTACTAATGGGACATGTACGAAGACAGTTCAAAACCAGCAGCACAAATTCTGCTATCTGCCAAAGATCTGAGTATGGCAAAGATTATTGTGTACTGCTTCATCACAAACACTTTATCCACTATACTGTGGGTATCTGCTGTACATTATAACCACACATATACACACGCTATTCTAAAAAAGCAAGAGGTTCACATTTTTAGTATAGGTGAGTATATAAGAAATTGTATGCTAGTAATATGTAACAGAAAATTTACGAATTTATACATTTTATTCATGTGAATCTTTTCAGACTGTAACAGAAGACCCTCATTTTTAAATGAAAACCATCACATAGCTAACGTAAATACACAATATAATATAAATATTGGGCAAGGGTGGTGCTTTAAGGATTAACAGTGATTAATCTGCAGAAATCCCATGAAAAAGGTCTTACAGATGAAATTGCATGACAGTTTCTATACAGTTTACTAGGATATTATATAAAATATTACTGTTTCCCTCAAAAGTATACTTCATTATGAAAGATATCTGTACAGAATAACCAGCAAAAGTATTCTAAAGAGTATAAACATCTGCAGTTACCAGACCTCCTGGGTAACTTTAGCAAAGTAGTAGGATAGTACACTTTAAACAGTAAAGGAACTAGTTTCTACTCTTGATTACCAACTCTTTCTTTCAGCCTTTTTATCAGGTAAGACGAAACTACAGTTTAGTACCCAAAATGTAGGTTGTTATTAACTTTGTAGTACTTTGAAAATTTTATTGGAGAGATTTATTCCCTGTATTTAAACAGCGAGCATCTCACCTTTGGATCTCGGAGAAAAAGTGCTCTTAGGATAAGGGAGTGAACATCTCCAATAGGTGGATAATGCATCAGAAGTCCCAAACAGGTCTGATAATTACTTGAAATCACTACAATGAAAATGGAAAAAAAAAAAAAAAGAGAGAATAAAAAGTGAAATATTACTGTCTTATTTTGATATTCCAAAACAGTACCTTTTCCCATAGATACATGACAGTTCAGATTCATCTGTCTTTTCCCCACAGTAAGACTCACAGAACTCAAGCAGTGCTCAGTCAAAGAAGATATTCCATAAGCAACACATAAGCCTACAGACATATATATACCTATATGCAAAATGATGTCAACAACTCGTGTTTACCCATAAATCAGAACCTATTAATTAAATGTTCAGGAAAACAGTGAGATTTTAACTTCATAAATATTTAAAAATATAATATACATTAACTTAAAAAATTTTTTTTACTTAGGCGATTTTCAGCATGCATTGATAAAATTTATCATTTTGTTATAATTGATTCTGAATCTAAGTAAGTATAATCTATGGTTCTTTGCTTGTCATTGTCATCTTCTGTTTTGCTTTCGTTTTGGTTTTTTTTCCCAAATCAATCTAATTATGAGTGCAATTATTAAAGACATCTTTTCAGACAGGTCTATGTAAACTACTTCATTTCTTTTGCACCATCTAAATCCAGGCAATCCATCTGCCACAGCTGTCAGAGTAATGCCTGTTAATGATGCTTGAGCTCTACAACATAAAGACAGCCTCCAACAATAGTAATTGTAAATAAATTTTTAACAAATTTTACGACTCTGAGAACTTTAGCTGTAGGAACACATACTTTTAATTAATCAGGCCTCTGCACCAGAAAAAAATCATTGCAAACACAAAATTATTTTGAATCAATAGAAGACAAAATAAAGGACGGTTTTGTGGACAGAAAGATTTAAATGTTTTATTTTTTTCTTTCATGTGAATAAGCCTCATATCCTCCTGTACCTTTCCTCCCTCAACAAGAGGATTATGGGGAAAAGATGCAGGACTGGGCAAAATGAATAATTATAATCTGTGTAGGGAACCACTTTATCATCTTCATTTCCGTTGCTGATCCGACAGCTTGTAATTTCATACATCTGCTTTCATTTGTAAAGCACTCACTTATCCTACTCATTCTTTATCTGTTCTGCCAGTTCTTTTTCTACCCTTTGTTTTTCTTGCTCACATTCGGGTACCTGTTTTTTCTTCTTGAAGTCACAAAGCTGGCATAAAGAACACAATACAATGGTCTCCGTCAGATATCTTTCAGAGGGCTATAATACGAGCACCACGTAGTACATACCCAAATTCATACGTAAGTCAAATTTGAGATACTGTACTGCAGTTATGATCATGATACCTTTTTACAAAAGCAAATAAAAATACTGAAAACTGATAGTAAATTCTAAATACTTTTATAAATGGTAGGCAGTAAGACTAGTGCATTTCTCTTTTGAACAGATCATATGTGTTTTATTCTGCAATGTAAAATGGATTAAAATTATCCTTTTGTTATTATTGTTATATTTTATATATATATTATTTTTGTCATTTTTCCTGGAAGTTCTTTGCTCTCTCCCAGATATAAAGAAAAATGAATATTAAAAAAGGTAATTTATTTTAATAGTGCAGGATTGACCAACCCCTGACCAACAAATTTTATTTTCAACATGACATTTACTCTAATTATTAATTTTTTGTAATGTACAATAGTGAAGCAATAGAGTAAGAGAAAAAAAAATAACCCAAACTGTTGGGCAATGAACTCTCCCTAAAAGCTAAATTTTAAAGCATAAACTTACCATCCAAAGACAGTTAAAAAAACTCCAACACTGTAATGAGGAAGGCCTGCTAAATTTTATATTTATCGTTAGGGTTTTCCCCAAATACTCAGCTATCCCCTTTTCATGTAGAAATCTTTACAGAAGAGAACATTGTTGTCAGTGCTCTATTTGCTTGGGAACCATGGGTTAAAGGGATTACTTTGCTGGACCACCTCTCAGTATCCCTTGTTTCAGAGGGATCTGTATACTGCCCATGGGCCAGCAATGTGCTCTGGCAGCCCAGGTGGCCAACAGAGTGGTGTTGGGGCATATGGCGTAGGGAAGAACTTTGCAGAGTGGGGTTGATGGTTGGACTCGATGATCCCAAGAGTTGTTTCCAACCTGAAAGATTCTATGATTCTATGTTGTCTTTAGTAGGCCCTAAATTGAGTTAAACATAGATAATATGAACATCTTGCACTGTTAACAAACAAAACCAAATCAGGTCTTCTAAGAAGAGGCTGTGACTCCTTTATTTCCCTCAAGATATTCAGAGCATTTTCAGATAAGAACAAATATATCCTAACAATGGCCATAGCTAGTCTTCAAGTGGGAACATGACAAAAATATACTGATCAGTCAAAATCAGCTTCTGGTGCAATAATGACATTAGCTTACTATGCAAAATACAGACAGGTCTTCCAGGTTTGTTCATTTTTGTCCTTCTTGAAGGGAAGGGAAGTATATAAAATATATATATTTTTGCATGGCGTCCTCTCCTCCATTCTGATTTCAACAATAACTGCACATACACCCATACTAGTGAAAAAGTAACATATTTGTGCTTCTAAATGCACAGATCTTAAAAAAAAAAGTTTGTTTTGCATGAAGTTTTCTGAAGAAACCAAGCAAACAATTTCTTAAAACTCATTGACACTTTGGTACACAACCCTACACTTGGCTTGTGAGGATTATCTATCCACAGATAAAGCACTGCTTGAATACATCTGTAAAACTGAACAGAGCAGTTTACAGAATGGCTTTGTATATTATTATGAATCTGTAATCTCTAAAATGTATAAACAATAACCTAATAATCTAAATGCTCCCTACTCCTTCAATAATATACCATTTGAGTAACAGGGGATTTCAAGACTAAAATTAAAATAAAATGAAATATATAGCAGAAATAATACTTTCTTAAAATCATGTCCTTGAGAACATCATAATAAAGCACAGGAAAAAAATCTATCAAGTCCCAAACCAGCAACTTCTCCCCCATCCCCAAATGTCTTGGTATAAATGAATCTGCATAATTTTTAAACTTTCAAATGCCTTCAGTATTATATTGTTATCACTGCTTATGTTTGGCATTTTTATAACATAACATCTTAGAAGCTCTATTACTATTTCTGTTGCTTCAAAATTTTTAAACTCAAAATTTCCAGACAGTTTATTTGTAGATGATTAACATCATCAAGTGTTTTGAGTTGCCATTTCCTTTCACCATATAAAGAGAAAGTTTTAGAAACTTATTTTATTTGAATTTTTTTTTAAAGATACTACAACAGAACTCTGAACTTCATTCAAAACTCAAATATTATCAGCAAAAAAAATAAAAAAGAGGAAAAATGGAAACCTTTGCTATTACAAATAAATAAGACAAGCTTTCTTTTATCACATCTAGACTGGGGGAAATCGCTATAGTTTCAGCTTGACTTTGAAAATATATTCACCTTTTGTCTCACCATTCTATTATGCTTAGGATAACTAACTAGGTCCAACTATAGAACAAAACTTATTTACTACAGTAACAGTAGTGTGTATACATAGTCGTATGTATGAAGTTTTGGCTGTCCTGATGAGATGACTTTGCATCTCATTTGGGCAAATGCACTCCATTTCAAAGGTATTTACTACTTTATTTACTAAGCCTAGGGATTTCAGAGAAAAGAGGGAGACTGATTTCCATCAGATGCCTAGAACACATTTTTAGCTGACATGAGCACCAAAAAACAAAAGAAAAAAACCCCAGAACAACCTTCCCTCTCCAAGAAGAAAGAGGGTGCTTAGAAACACAGTTCTGAAGTGTTTTTTAAAAGGGAAACAATGACACAAAATTAAAGACCAATGTTAAGACACATTTTTACATGCATCCACACTACGTATCTACACCAAAAGAATTAAGATTATTTCAATTTACTGCACATAAAGAAGCCAGATACAGATTGCAGAACATAAATACCTGGAATCAGATCATCCTGAAACAGCAGCATTAATTTTGAAGTGTCTAAACTGAATTAAATGCCCACTTCTTTGAGAGGAATGTAAGGTACCTCTATATGCTGCATATTTATTAAAAAGTAATTAAAAAAAACCACATGAAGGTAGGCAGTGGAATGACAGTACGTGTTAAGTACATGCACGGTATATTTTCAAGATTGGGCCCTAAAATAGGAACCACAGATGTTGAAAATTTCACGTGTCCTAGAATACAAAATTGTGTCAAATATGTGACCTTGTTATAACCCAAAACTTACAGATTGTATATAATTAACTCTGAACAGCATGCTACGGAATCCATATATTTAATGACAGACATGCGTCTTGATACAAAATGCATACTTTGTTGTGGCAAAGTTTTATATAGGATTTTTTGCAAAATACGACGGGATGGAAATAAATACCTCAATCATTACATATCTTCCTCTTCCCATTCACAATTATCTAAGCTAAAAACATTTTCTTGGTTTCTTGTTGGCCCCAACTTAAAGCATTCACTGGTAAGAATTCACCTTTGCACATATTTCAGGCATACTAGAATAAAATAAAATGGTAATTTTTTAAAGATGCCACTCTTGCATAGAGTAAACATATTTTGTAATTCTTACTCATCTCTGCATTTAAATTTCCTTCAAGATATATCTTTCGAAAATTATGAGTCATTGTCTTGTGCATTTTCACATTTCTCACAGCAGAACAGCGCAAAAATATTCCCAGTGTCAAAAGGAGGCTTTACTCAATTCATCAGCTTGGTCAGAAGGTGGAGCTCTATACATACCTGTGTCACTTACAGCACCGAAAATCTGCAGCTCCATGTAAAAACACAGAACTACTCAGAAAACAAACCTGCATTTAACTCCACGACACAATTTGTTTCATCAATACAGCAGACCGCGTCTGATAATAAATGGCTCCTCTTCTAGCATTTGGAACAATTTTCAGTATGTTAAAAAAGTCACAATGAAATGTAGCGTTTCTTAGGTTCTCTTTCTCTGAAAAATAGCTTTGCATTGTTTTTAAAAAGTTGTAAGATAGTTGATACTTACAGGCATCTCTAATATACAACAACATGGCTACAAAAATGTAGTCAACTAAATTCAGGGTGATACTGTCAGCAAATAGAGCATCCCAGACAACCAGAAGGTCCTGAAGTGGGAATTCACGTCCAAACAGGAGCCTTACCCATCGCCTGAAAAAAGACAAAAGAAGTTACTTGTATTTCTCTGTTTTGCCAAGTATGGTAAAGTCAGGATACATATCCCAGGATCCACTACAATAAGAAACATTTTACCAGAAAATTTTGCAAAGTCTGAAGATCTGTGATAACCACTTAACTAATTCTATTTGTGGAAATGCTACTGCATCTACACTAAAAAAAAGTCATACATTACAGACTGTAGAAGCTTAACTGACTATTATTATGTGGGTGAACCTCAAAGGACAAAACACATCAATCCTATATACCACATTCTTGAGCATTTAATGTGATAGTGATCTAAGATGAAAGGGAGAAAATGTTACACAAGAATAGCCTAGAACAGCAAAAAACAGAAGACTGAAGCCGGTGATTTATGAAAAACCCTGAAAAGCAGAGTCAAGTGAAAGCCAGTTCAGAGGCAGATGCCAAACAGCAGTTAAAATGGACCGTGTGACTCTTACGTTAAGAGGCTTCCTCCCTGTTATTGATGACAGTGTTTGCAGCTTCATGTAAAATATCCTATCCTATGGATGCTATTTTGGTTAAACGTAAGTTAAACCTTTACCAGATTTAGTGATAATCTGCATGTAGACTATACAGTTAATTCCTGCTCATATCTTTGGTGTTTTCATACCTAGCAAAATGTGAAAATCTGTCTTATTAAAAGCAATATTTGCTTGAGGCTGGAAGCTTGAGATGCAGTAGAAGAAAATTATTTCTTAAGATTTCTTCCCAGTTCCAGCTCTTACTGACTTGCTCACCTCAGGAAAGGCACTTCCCTTTCCTATTCCTGAACAGACACCCTGGCTTTGTACCTTTTGAGATAGGATTATCAAAGGTTATATTTGAAAGAGCTAAAGAACAGTTAGTAACATTAATCCTAAAATAGTTATTACAAAATGGACTTAAAAATAATGAATTACATTTTTAGCTAGGATATGCAAATTACTATGCACGTGGAATCTGTTTATTCAGTGGCAAGAAAAGATTGATTGCAAATTTCTGCTAAGCAAATTAAGTCATTCTTTAAAACTCACAAAAATTTCTAAAAAGGCAACTAGAAATTTCTTCAAGATTAGTTTCACTTGTAAGAATTCATGTTTAACCACTTTTGTCCCAGAACTCACTGCTGCTTTAAGGCATCTGCTTTTTTTTCCTGATTCCAGTAATAAAAGTTCATTTCTCGACAAATTAATGCCAGCATATCAGCTGGGCACAAGCTTTTAAGATTTTCTTTCTTTTATAAAAGAAATTCAAAGGGACTGTTTTATGAGTCAAGTCACTTAAACTTTTATTCCCCCCCGCCCCCCTCCACTGGAACCATAGGTATAATTTGCAAAAAAATCCATGGTACAGACTTAAGAGAATTTTTTCACCTGCAAGACATGTTTCTTTTTAAAAGTGAAAATACACAATTTCAAAAGACAGCATCATCTCATCCTTACATCAAACATTTACATTCTAAGGTCGTGTAACTTTTTATGTTAGTGTCATAATTATAAAAGTAGAAATATTAGCTATGACAAAACACAAACTGTGCATTTCCCTCTCTGATCAAACCCCTTTCCTATGAGGAATTATTTTCAGGCCTCAGAAAGAGAAGTCAGAAGAATAGTAAGCACAAAAGCAAAGCTTAACTACTGCATACCACGTCTGTTCTACCTAAGGGATTTTACCATATAGTGGCACATTACCCTACAGTGCTTAGCCTTAAAGGAGACTATTAGCCTATGGTGACACAAACAGCACCCAAACTCTGCGTGAAGCCTATTACTTGCAGTAACAACCCCTCCCACTTGTAAAACCACAACTTTCAAGTTAT
The DNA here is from genome assembly GCA_013400055.1 of Nycticryphes semicollaris. Lineage (NCBI taxonomy): Eukaryota > Metazoa > Chordata > Aves > Charadriiformes > Rostratulidae > Nycticryphes > Nycticryphes semicollaris. Next base: position 1,474,612 of record VXBJ01002849.1, on the reverse strand, counting down.
GCAAACTGTCAGGCAAGAAATTTCAGCTAAGCTTGAAGCATTTGAGCTGACTTTGCTTGCTACTACCCAAATCTCATTCAGAATCCTTTCTAAAAGTCTAATACACTTCAAGGGAAAAAATGCACCACGGTGTAATGGGATTTGTTATTAGTCTTTTATTAGGGATCTCTTTTGCTTCTTTACTACTTCATTATGCAGTGCTAATCGCTTGTAGATGCAGGTTCATTCTGCTCAAGCAGAAGTCATTCCTTTTTTTTTTCCTCCTGCTTTTATATTTTCTCCTGGGAAAATTAAATCTCAGTCCCCCGAGGTATCACGTTTCACAGATGTAGACTGCTGAAGAACAACTGGACTTCCTTTTGCAACCATATTATTACTGTTAATTATTTGAACCTTCCTGTCTTAAAGGGAGCAAGCAACTCATACTGATGTAAATACATATATGCTAACTGCTCTCTTATTTTCTTCAGCAGTACTTAGCTCACAGCATCTATAAACCCAGGACCCTATTGCCTATGAACCATGCTGTCATATGGCAGGACTTTTATATTAATAAAAAGGGATCTTAATTCCTTAAAGTAAGTGTCCACACTGAAAAGCTGTCTTTCAAACTAACACGTTTTTATTGCTTTTACAAATATTTGCAGAGAATTTAAGGCACACTTAATAATTGCATTGGACATGATAAACCTCTCCTTTCTTTGCTTTTTTTTTTGTTTTTCTGAGATGGCTGTCTGTGGTTTAATTATTGTTCTGTCCTGTTAATCTTGCCTTACATCTGTTACACCTGCAGACTGCAAGGCTCACAATAGTATACCTTTTATCACATGCAGTAATACAATAATTCATATTTTACCAGGCACACTTAGCAATTAAAATCTACAGAAAAAAAGCAACCAGATTCTTTAAAGCCATAATACACTAAGGTACTACTACCTCCATTGCAGAATATGTAACTGTATCTTCCACTTATGATTCCTATATAATTAATCCAATATTCTCAAGAGATCAGTAATTACTAGCAATAGATAATGATTCATTAATGACCTTACAATACAGGGAAAATGGGAGAAAACTGTGCTCTAGTAAAGCCATTAAATAAGTCAATGATCCAGCCTTACCAGTTTTAACCACAACCGTTTTGACTGATATTTACAGGACAATTCTCCAAGCATCAATAAGATTAACTTAAGTGATGCATTACATGTATTTAGCTGGTTATCTTCTCAGTCTTCTTGGAAGGCAAAGAATTATTTTAAAAAAAATTAAGTCTAAGAAATGGTTACAAACAAGGCAATACAAAAAATTTAGGATTGTTTATGAGAGGTGAACAACATAATTAAGTCGTAAAGAATATGCAAACATTAAGTTCAGGAACGGCAAAGCATGACTCTGAAGTTACTTCTAAATTACTAGGTCTAGCACCTAGTACTTGACAAGTTGCCTAAAAATTCTACTGTAAGAGCCTGTTTTCAGCCTTTTACTTTTAAAGCCTTCATACTTCTGCTACACTCAGTCTTCAGTACAATTTCCACTCCAAGCATCTGCTCAAGTCTTGATTCATTGACACCATTCATTAGAACAACGCTAAAAAAATTTCTGCTCATGCTTAACTTATTTTTTCCTGAAGCATTTCATTAAGAAGGTCTAGAATAAAAACAGTGAGATCTCTGGTATTTCTTTTTTGCTGTGTATATTAAAAAAAAATAAATAGAAGCCAAATTTGATAACTCTTCGGTGGACTTAAACACAGCAGAGCACAGATTTCCACAGAGTACATTCTCTTGCTTCCTTACTCTTGCTACCAACCCAATGGTGCATCTGTCACCCCGTCCTTCCAGTATGGGTAATGGGAAAGGTACGTATCATCCACTGGCAATGGCTTGTGCTGCTTAGTGAATGTGATGGCAGAGGATGCTGTTCATCCATTTTCTGATGCTTCCAAGAATCACTAGTGGAAGTCTTGCAGAGAAAGGAAGGGTCAATAGGATTTTGAAGGACGACACTTCATCTTCAATGTGAGTTTTGACGCTTTTTTAAAAAATAAAAAAAATATTTAAATGGACTCTAAGTACTGAAAAGAACACCATCTTATCAAAACTAAGCACTCGGAAGCTGAGAAATGCCAAAATTAACATCAGTTGTTTACTGACTGAGAAAATGCTATGTAAGCTCTGTCTCTTTAAACTCTGTCATGAATTATGTTCAAGCAAACATTTGTAGCCAGTGCAATTTACTATGTAAAGTCATGGTCAATAATTTAGGAGAAAGGGTAGACAGACTTGAGCTGTGATCTGCTTGTTCAAAAATAAGATATGGAAAAAGGATGAGGAGCAGAATTTGTATAATACTTTCAAAAGAACTTAAGCTATACAGAAGATAAAGAATTACATAGTTCAATGCCAGGCAGTAAGCACTGCTCTGGGTAGACTTCATGCCTGCACTATCATTTCAGATGTCTGTTTCCAACCTACGGGTAACGGGTGGGCTGAAGTCAGAACGTGGGCTGCACATCTTCCTGGCTGTCTGTCCTTCTGCAAAGGTACCAGCAGCAGGCAGGGCTAACACAGGGGCTAGTGCTCCTACAGCAGCACTCTACCAACACTCGCATAGAGGAGAAGAGCAAAGATAGCTGTCATGCAAAAGCATGCTCAAAAGAAGACATTTGACACCAGAAACTCTCCTGGATTTGGTAGATGCCACAGGCAATCAGAGGGAAAATCGACAAGTTCAACCAGAGGATGTATAAAGTAGTTTACTTTCTTTTAATGAAAGGAAGGAGACCAATCAAGACAAGCTTTAGCAACGTTCCAGCTTAGACTTGTTACACAGTCCATTTCTCCAGTGTTCTGTCTCCTTTCTTAATAAATCTTGTTTTTACTAAGACTCCCGTGGCTTTATACAGTTCAGGGATTTTGTATGGAATGTCCTAAAGAGATTAATAAAACCTTGAAACGATACAAGACAGTGAAGGAAACGTGCCTGAAGTATGACCACAACTTGTTGTTTTAGCTACGTTTCCACAAGGGCAGTACTGCTCATGGTGCCTGAGAAACTCTTAATGATCACAGATGAGAATAAAGGCAAAAAAGCTAAGTGTAACAATTAACAAATGACATTTCTAAAATAAACAAAACCTTATTAAAATCCAGTATTTTGTCAGAACAGAAAGAAGCATGTGAAATCCCAATAAAGCCAAAAAACTGCTCTAAGTAGTTATGTGGGAAGCTCACCAGACTTTGAGGGATTTACAGACACTTCTGATGTGTTCGATCTAAACACTGAGCATTTTACACACAGCACAGCCTCATATGCACACCACCCATAAAGGATGTACAGTGAGATATTGTTACAGCATATGTTGCATTTTTTGCCTTAATCTACTTAACTTGTGAAGGGAATGAAAACAGACATCTTGCTAGAAGATCTGTCTACTTCAACCATAAATTCAAATGTTAATTCTGGATTTATTCGATAAAATTATGTGGCCTTTGTCATTTGAGCAGGCGGACAAGATGATCAGATTTTCCTTAGGCTGTAAAACATTTAAATATTATAGATTTCTGCCACATCGTCTCCAGCCGCGTATGCTGATTGTGCAAAAGCGTGTGTGATAAGGAGGGAAAAAGTGTGTGCCAGCATCCAACAAATAATTCGGCTTCTCCTTAGACTTAGAGACAATAGAAAGTATAAAAAAAGGTTCTTCTTAAATGTGCTCATACACCGGCCTTACCTGTTTCAGTAATTTCAGGTTTGTATGTGAACTATCGTTTTGCTAGAGAAGGACATACACACCTTGCTGTGACTGTGGTATCAGTGGGATTGTCCTGTCCTGCACTCCCATGTGGAGTGTCCATTTCATCCGGCTTCTCCTGCACTGGTTGCATGAAGATTTGGTGGATCACTGAACCAAATGCAGGACTCGTGACTCTGCTGCTGAGTGGATACAGTGCAGGGGTTCACAGGTTTGGGGTTTTTTCCTGGTTTAATTCTGTTTGGTTTGTGGTCACATACACTTATTTTTTAAGTTTTGCACAGCTATATTAAAACCCCCTCAAATTTAAAAACTATGATAAGATCCACAGGCTTAGACATCGTGGCCTTAAAGAGTAGTTATATGCAAAGGTAAAAATTATGGTGGTTTAAAAAAATACAAATAAAAGTGAAACCACACATTCACATTATGTATTATATGGGTTTCAAAATCTATTATGCATTTTTCTGTCAGAAAATAAATATTTACATTTAAATAACACTACAATGATAACGAACATTTATTAATATAAATCTACTCAAATTTAGGCTAAGTGATGACCAAGAATCCAGTACACAGAATACTACATTGCTTTCTTTCCACCGGGGAAAATGGTTTTGAATTGTCCTGTTGAAAATTCCTGCTCTTCTACATACCCCGAAATTTTAAAATATGAATTACTTTATCATACACAGACTAGCATACCTCTTTAAAATAAATACCTTTAATTGTATTTTTACAAATGAATTATGCGACATGATCATTTCATCGTTATCTGGATTATATTTGGTGTCATTAAGATCATTGGCAAAGATTACTCAGTTTTGCATTTCTTTCCATGTTGGGAAGACTCTACACACTTCCTTATTAAAAAAGGTTTTTCTTTCTAAAAAATGAGATCCTAATAATTATTTACCCCTCCTTACTGTAATTTACCCACCTTGGCAAAAGCCCTTACTGCTGTCTTACACCAGACCAATTGTAATATACTTACTTTTGGGAATGTGCTTAATGAAAAAGGTGCCATTGTATCTTCATAGCGGTAATATTTTTAGGAATGTACTACAATAAAACTATTGAACCTGTTAGCCTGCTTTGGCTGGGTTTTGGTATCAGCGCTGCCCTTGGCTTCAAATTTTCCATGGCTGCTGCTGTCAGCTACTGCTGCTCCCCACCTACCACCAAATTCTTGGGTGATACCAGTAACTGGGTACCCTGGGCAAGTTCACCAGAAGTGGTGGTGACCTTCCCAGAGGAAAAATAATTTTATTTCATGTTCTTGCTAAGGTCTTGGTGCCCATTGTAGTTATAGCCTGTTGTACTGTTCTTCATGCAAGTTTATGGGTATCCATTTTATACTGACAAGAATGACGTATTTTGCTCTTTCATGAAGCCGTTGCAAAGTGCACAATTTTCCTGCCACTTCACCCTACTGTTGTGTACACTCCAATAATATGTAACTTTAAAACAACTTTTACAAAGAGGATCACTGGTAACCATACTCGCTAAAACCTATCCCCGATTTTAAAATTCTGCTCAATGTTTCTACTCTAAACAAGGGCATGGAAAAGGCTGAAGTACTGAATGCCTTCTTCGCCTCAGTATTTACTAGCAAGGCTGGCTTTCAGGAATCCCAGGTCCCAGAGATGGTGAAACGCTAGAGCAAGGAATGTGTACCCTTGGTAAAAGAGGACCAGGTCAGAGAATACGTCAGTAAGCTGGACGTAGTTAGATCCATAGACCCTGATAAGGCACGAGTGCTGAGGAAGCTGAGAGATGTCACTGGGAGGCCACTCTCAATAATCAGTGATTGATCATGGTGACTGCAATAATGTCCAAAGACTGGAAGGAAGAAAATGTAATTCCTATCTTCAAGATGGTTAAGGACAACCCAGGGAATTACAGGCCGGTCAGCCTCACCTTGATCCCTGGGAAGATGATGGAGCAGCTAAGCCTGGAAACCACTGCCAAGCACATGAAGGATAAGAAAATCACCAGGAGGAAGACTAATGATATGCAAATTCATACCAGCAAAAAGACATATAAAATACATGCCAGAAGATCACCACAAGTTCTCTTTCCTCCCGCCAGCCATAATAACCCCGTAAACAAAAATAACCCACCTGCTATGACAAGTAGACTATTGCAGAAACTGGCCTAAAGATGTGGTGGCTTCCCATGCTGGAATCTTTAAATTCTGATCAGGTTTTATTACAAAATTCTGTTATATCATGTAAGATTGGATCTGATTCTGAGATTATTTGATAAATTACTATAAAGGCAGGATTTTGACTAATTAAACTCATAAAACTGCATAATCTTTGGTTGCTGCTCGAAGTCTGCAATTTATCTGATTGATCTTAATGCAAAATTCCCAATAGCATGACTGGCTGAAACAAGCTCTTAACCTGTAAGTAATTGCTTCACCTTTTCTTTACCTGATGGATGAACTTTTGACTTTTTTCCCTGAGAGAACTCCAGTTTCTCTGCATATTCAAATATTTTTTACTGAATTTTTTAAAAGATGGAAGTTTTATACATTTGTCAAAATTTTTAAAAAGGTGTTTCATGTTGACAACAAATATTGCAGATCAATGTTGAGGCACTCATTTATTAAATGTGAGCCAGAATACAGAGGTAACAACATGAAGGGTCCAGCTAAAATGTGCTTTTATTCAATGGAAAAAGACTGAATAATACTCCCATGTTCCTGCAAAACAACTAAATTTAAACAGCTCAGACAATACCCAGATTTAAAAAGAAAAGTTCAGCGTGATAAAATCATGATGATAAACAAAAAGGACCAGAAGGGGCTCCTACGTTCTGCTGGAAAAAGCCTTTTGAAGTCAATGATAAACACGCCTTAGATGCAAGGAATATAGGAGTTCATCTCTGATATGTATCTAAAACCTTAATTTAATGACCAATATCTGCATTCATAAGAGAAAAATGTCAGACCCTGAAGGCGTGCCTACTGAATTCTTACTGCTCTTTCCCTCTCTGAGATTCAAACCCACAGTCTTAAATACTGATGATGCATGTGCATTTTGTTTTGAAAAGCACTGCAGAGTAGCAAAAACATTTTCTTTTTTTAACAAAAATAATTACAGGTGAATGATTTTAAACACTGTTTGCTGCAATAAACCTATTGAAACAAAAGAGGCACTTCTAAATTAGTGAAGTTCCTACTGATATCAGCTATTAGCAATTAGGAATTCCACCCCCCAACTTTTCCATCTTTAAACAGCAATGATTAAATCTGGTTTTAAAGTGGAGAAATTATATTAGAAAAACAACTCTCAGTGTTGTAATTAAAGCACAGTTCTTAAGATGATAAAATAAATTTGTTAATAGCTTTATCCATTGATTCAAGATGTGTGCAGCAGGTTTAAAGGATACAACCATCCTTTTGTACAATCTCTCTATAAAAGAGCAATCAATAACATTTTACTGTCCCATATTGCTAAATCTTCTGTAGAGTTATTACATTTCTTGGACAGAACTTAATCAAAAAGATGTATAAATACATTTTTAAAATAAAAGGAAGAAAGATAATTTGTTAATAGTTCTAAAATAAACAAATAAGTACTGATAAAACATTACAAAGTTTCTATTTTAACATTCTGTCTCGGAGACTTTCCTATCACAAATATTAAATAAAATACCTTTTCTGTCCATAAAAAAATTGAAATCTACAACTGAAAATTCTTTCTGTTACTCTGTACTGTATCAAAATGTTAAACCAAATGACCTTTTTCAAGAATGCTAAATAAAACATACTAAGTATTTTGAGAGATTTAACTTCTAAATTTTTTTTTCAGAAGTTATCGGCCTGTGTCTAGCAATGGAACTCCTACTGGAAAACATGTTGTATGCAAATCAACAAGGCAACGTGCCTGTGATGACTGTACCACTATTTTATCGATCCAGGTTAGTCTTTTTTTTTTTTTTTTGCCTTTCTAATCCCATTTCTCCACCACTGGTGGTTTTTTGGTGTTACAGAGAATTCAGTTGATAAGAAAGACAGTTTTAGGTTTTCAGAGTAAAATTAAGGGTGGCAGTATCTCCAAGAATATGCTTTATAAAGTAAAATGGTAACTTTAAGCTAATTAAACTATATATCAGATTGACTCCTTTATGTCATAAAGCTGCATAAGTATATGTCAAACATATCTGAAGTAAAAGGACATGGCCTTTACAAAGTTATAATCTTTCAGCTGGGCTTAAAGCATAAGAAATTCAAATTGTGATACTTTGATATGAAAGAAACAAAAAAACTTATTAAGCTATTTGGCAACTATGCTTAGAATAAAACAGGCACCAGTAGTGAAGGCTTTATTAACATCAACAAAATCTCACTACACATACCTTTTGTGGAATCCTTATTTTAGTGTTGGGAAAATTCCTGCTAATTATGCTGAATATGAACACAGGGGAAACTAGACCACCACAGAGAAATACTTTTCCAATGAACTGGTAAGAAAAATATGTAGAGATAACAGGACTCCAAAAAAGATGCACAAACCCACTAGCGACATACTTTAAAGTATTATTTTCTATGCATCCAGGATTTTGTTTGGGTATCTTCCATGGATGAGGAAGGAACTCTACTGGAAATTCCCTGTTTGAAGCTGCTACCCACAGTGTTCAGACCACCTCCACAGCAGCCTTAAGTGGGAAGAGAATCTGACTTTCTGTCCTTCTTTTCATCACAGTCCAATAGGATGCCTTCCCCTTGACAGTCAAAATCAAACAGCAATAAACCTAAAATGGACAGAATTCCTACCTATCACCTGAACTGGGGGCTTACTTCTGCAAATCTCTTTCTAATTAGGTATATAACATTTCAAAGTCTCCTTGAGGCTCTCAACTCCAGAGAAGAAATTTATTTATTTTTTAAAATGAGGAGAGAAGATTTATATCATCACTGAATTCAATATTACATCTATTGTACGCTCTAAAACTAAATTAAGAAGCTGTTCAGAGGCCATACATGCAGCAGTCCATTTCAATCTATTAGTCTGGCTAAATGCCTTCATACATCCAGTGAAGGGAGTCATCATCATCAATCTGCCAGTTTTAGTGACCAGTCAACTACATGTTGATGCATGGACCGAGGAAACACAAGCGTTTCCTCCCTGCTGTCATATTCCTAAACGTAAGAACCAAGTGAGGCTGTTCCAAATAGGTAGCACACAAAATGATGATTTAGCTCCTTAGTGTAAGTAACTGTTAGAACCATCATTGTATTTATAGCCATGGTTCAAAGGCAGAATATAAGTTTGGAGCCCAATTCTATTATCCAGCAGGGTAGGGAAAGTAAGAGTTAATTTCTTTTGCCTGGTAAGTTAATTGCATCATCTTTACCCAGGGCTTTACTTTAATTTAAACTCTTAACCAAAATAAATGCACACTTTGAGGCTGTTTTATCCTTTTTGTATATACTTTAAGAAAGCTGGTTTACATATTAGCTACAAGAACCAGAACTTCTACTTTTGTCAAACAAGGTGCCAATGACGGGTGGAGTTTTGTGTTGTGTAGCAGCAGCCTTTTGGGAATACCGCATCTTTTCCGAGACGCGCAAGGGCTTAGTGGTCTCATTTAGCTACCTATGTGCCCCTGCAAAAGCCCTGCTAGCAATAAAACACTCTGGTGGCAAACAGCTAATTCATTAATTAACCACAGTATTTGCTGGAAAGGAAAGCACTAAACAAGGCTGCACAGAAAGTGCAACTGCGGTTGTTTCAGGTCCCTGTCTGCAGTATGTGCGGCAGAGGCGAGCAATGCCTATGCTGTTTCTAATTATTCCAATTATCATGGCACACTATGAAAACTTGATTAATAACACTGAAGATATTGTTGTGGCAATTAGCCATATGGTTGTGGGACTTTATTCTGTCACGATTTAGCCATTAGCATCTACTTATGTTTGTCAGAACAGAGCATCCGTGACAAGTTGGAGTTGCGCTCACCTTGCCGAGTCCCCGGTGAGCAACACCAGAGAAATGTTTATTCCTGAGAGCCCCACGCCTGAGTAAATTTTTCATGTGGCATCCGGTCTGACTGGGGACAAATGTCAAGAAGCTTACGCGACGACCCATCACGCCGGGCTCTCTCTGCAAACGGTACCTCGTGAGTGGCTTGTCACGGCAGAGTTCTTTCAGGGGAGGATTTGACCACTAAAATTAGTGTCAAATGTTTTGTATTCAATGTTTTCAACGGTTAACCATTCAGACAGCATGCACCTACCCTTATTTAGACATGATGAAATGCTCTATTATGATTTTACACACCTATAAGTTACGTTTTACCGTGTGCATGAAATGTTTATCTCCAAGCAGAGGGACCACAGGGCAGCACTACTGTCAGGCTGGTCAGAGGAACTGACAGCTCCATGAGCTGACAATTTTTATGAACCAGCTTTTAAACCCACAAAGTATACGTTAAAAAACAATGTTTATTTTAATTGTTCTTTCTTTTCATTTTGTGGTCAGAGTAACTGCTTATCTCTAAACGTTCACCTCTGAGACAGAAGTAAAAGCTTAAAAAAGTCATTAATAACACAAGGCTGTCTTTTTTAGCTCCTGAAAGCATAGCCGTAGTCTTACCACTTCTCTAACATTTCTTGCAAATCAGTTAATGCAAATGTGTTTATATCAGCATGTCATTCACAATCAAAATGTTTGCAATCAAAGACAACTCCACACTTGACTAGTTGTCCACAGTTAGGCATCAACAAGTTAGTCCCTAATAAAAGGAGTAAGAAGCCCTAAAGATTTTGCCACACAGGGATGCTATATACACAACTGATGAAAGTGTGCTTACTCATTTTGGACATGAGAGGAGAAACCAAGAATCCAAGTTTGTGGAAATGACAATAAAATGACAATATGTAAGAAATTTTTAAGAAGCACAGAACTTTAAGAAACCCCACAATATTGTAGAAATTACTGTTTCTATAGGGCTACTATTAAAAAGAACAGTAAGAAATGCTATTTTTCATCTATTTTTCCAATAAATCTACTTCTACCCTAACGGTAGCTTTCCTTTTATAGTCACTATCTTCTGTTTGTATGGATCTTTCATGCACTATGAGGAGACGGATACATCATTTAAAACCATAGAAACAAAAATAGAGGACTCTGAGCAGGTATAGCATTTTTAACTAAACTCTTTTAATGACATGAATTTTAGTTGACAAGACATCTGGGCATAAAACTGGCTGACAAATGTTCATGTAAGCAAACAAGAATGATGTGCACACCTCACACAGCTCGCTAATAGGCCTCGATTGGCAAAATAGTTATCGGCAAAAGGTAGGTATTGGATCTGCATCTTATCAGACATACCAACTTTCAATGGAGAACTAGTTCTAAGGCTGAAAAAAAAAGGTAAAATCAGTAAAATAATTTTTCCATTTATGCCCTTTGATTGAGATGATTAAGTTTGTTTTTAAATAACAGCGTTTGTGGAAAATGATATACTGACTGTCCTAGCAATCCCATCTGTGCACATAGACATTCATATGTGGAGGGGGATCGGGTGTAAAGGAGGGAAAAAGAGGGAAACAAGAAGCAAATACTATGCAGGAAAGAAGGAAGAGATGAAGGCTAGACAACAGAGGGAACAGACGCTTTAGGTGGAAGGCAACTATCAGTGAGGATTTTTTACACAGGAGCTATGGAGGAGAAGTTGGATAACCTAAGGGGTAGTTTGCATGCAAAGTGGGCGCTGGGCTCAGCCGTAAGCCTGTGCTGTGGATTCAGCTTTCTCCTTAGCTGTAGGGGGTACTGGTAGGAGGTGAAAGCGGCTGCATATGGCCTTGCTCAAAGTTGAACTGACTGTTCTCTCCAAAGGGGACTCTCCCCCTGCCCACCACATTGCTTCTGAGACTGAGAAGACCCTGCAGCTGGAGACGTAACGCTGCAGAGTAACCTTTCTACTTTGCAGGCCATCACAAGGATACAATTGTGATAAGAATGAAATGAATAATGAGACTGCAGACTACATGGTCTGATGGTTAAGATGACGCATCCATTTTCTACTTGTTATCCAACCACAAATTTTCAACACAGTATAGTTGAGTATATGCTATATTTTCAGGTAGTACTGATACTCAATATTTAGAGCACCCTAGGATGATGAAAGAGTTAAAAACTATGCTATACATGTCCAAGGTGAAATCATACCTGTGCCTGAACTGCAGACAGATCAGATGAGACCATAATTGCTTGTCCTTGGCCAAAGTAATTGTCTGCTAAATCACCATTCTAGGAACAACCTCCCTCCTAGGAAGAGATTTTTACATGTGCGGCAAGGCACTGTGGGATAGGAGATGTGAGAGCTTGGGTTGTCTGGAGAGGTGGCAGACTTTCATTGCCACACACATTAGGGACCATTTGGGCCATATGGGCACCAAAAGTACAAGTCTTACAGCAAGGCATGATTTAAACAACTCTCGTGTCCCAACTCCTGCAAATGTTGTAGAGAGACAATGGGGTCTGTTTCTTCTCCATTTCTAACCGATTCATATGGGATTAACTATTCTTGGGAAATTTCTACTATGTATATGTGGGTTTCTCATTATCCTTCACACTGCAAACTTGGCTGGAACTTCTAGACCCTATTTTTGTCTGCTATGTTACTGTTTTAGATTTACTTATTGTTATATATGGATCAAAACCAGTCTCAATGAAAAATATGCCAGGTTTTACAGTGGTTTCTACCTCAAACAGGTGCTCCATTACAGAAATGAAGAAAGTACTTTTTTTTTTATTTGTTTCTTAACAACCACAAGTATTCCTCCAGCAGAGAATTCAGGTTCCAGTGGTCTGTATGCTTCTTAGAAATTTCAGAGTAGAAAACAGACACTAAAAATCCCTCTCTGCCTTTCTGACAGAAAATCCGTTGCACACTTAAACGTTTGAAATACCAGGTAACTCAAAATGACACTAATTCGAATTCTCTTGTCCTCTTTACACTTTGATCTGTTTCCTTAAAACTGTATTTTAACTGACTTCTAAAGAGAAATCTTTTTTTCTGAACCTACCACAAGTGCTAATGTGAGAGGGGCACAAGGGACATTTCAGGACTGTTTTTAGGCAGGTTGAAAATGGACCTGACATCCTAATCCTTTGGCATTTCCTACGACTGGCAAATGCAGATGGGGAAAGTGTCAGTCTGATGGGGTAGAGGTAAACGCCTGTTTCATGGGAGGCATTTCCATGAATGTGGGTAGGCTCTTCTGCAGGCTGCTCCCTAGCTTTTAGAGAAATGGAGATATGGGGAGGCATGTGATCAGATACAGGATAAATGTTCCCTAAAGGGGGGTATGAAAAGGAAGGGCTGGAGGCTAGCCATGTCTAAAGGCTAATTTATCTGACCATACTCTTCCATGCTCCAGCAGAATGATGCCACAACGAACCTGAAGGGTAAGAAGCCAGAAACGTGCCTGGTGCTGCATTTGGTCTGATGGAGCCAAAGGCATTTGTGTGTTAAACAGACCGATCCCAGGCAGCAGAGCAACGAGCACTGGAAACCTCCTGGCAGACAGGCTGTCTGTGGGAACAGAGCAGCACTCCAAAATAGATCCCACTGATTCCTGATAACCTTAACAACTCCTCGAAGCACATCTTCTTGTCTGAATTCTTGCTTGTGATTGTTTGGGATGTAGATGGTATTTTATTTGAAGGAAATTATGCTACTGAGTATTTAGTTGGCTGTGACAGGTAGAATGCATCCTTTGAAGAGGTGGCATCTATCTCTGTCAGGTGAACCATGCTGTGAAAACATTTGCCAACAATTATTATAAACTCTCTTACTGCCTTGGATGGTATTCCACTGTCTTAGATACATGCTTTAAAAAGGTCACTGCTCAGGACACCAATCATTTACGGATTCTGCCTTCATACAGAACTTACACGGTCTCCAAAGCATCTGTTCACAGAGATTTTAGCAAGCTTTTGGTGTCCAAAAATGGGCTGATTGGAAGATGAGCATAACTTTCATCAAGTACTGTGTATTAGAATCTTTATCAGTGAAACCCTTAAATTAAAAAGCAGTTAACATTGTGATAAAACAATTGTGAATACCATGATATGTAAAATGGCCTTTTTTTTTTCACATCAAACCCAGAGGCTGAGATTCACATGTACAGAGTATATTCTTTTCTTGGCACTGCCTGAGGTGAGTGACGGTAGTATTTATCAGTTAACCTGTCAGTATTAGAAAACAATAAAAGGTCACATTTTGATTCTGAATGTGTTCTTCAGAAATACAGATTTTACATACACATATCAAGAAAGAAAGAAGCTGCATATCTGAGCCAAGGACATAATGCAAAGTATAAGACACAATTTTTCTGCTGGCAAAGAGGCCCATTAATGGCTGATTGGTCAAATGTAGAGATGTTATTTTGGAGACATTAACAAGTTTGAAATAATAAAATTAAAAAACTCTACACCTAAAAGACACCATTTTTATGGCACACTATACTTTCTCTCAACCTTGTATTTCAAAATCTGTAGATTACTTCTCTCCTATCCCTAGTCAAAAAACACCCTACCACTTGACTGTTCTATTAACAAACCTCTACCCAGCAGGTATCAGACACTTTTCAGATTCACTGGCTGATAACTTACTAATTAAATTCAGAGCAATAACCTTAACTCAAACTTAGGCTTTTCAGTTTGGTCAGTCTACTTCAGAGTTGAAGAAAAGCTTTTGTGCGTGCAAGCCTGTATACTTTTCAACCATAATAGTTGCCTTAATGAAAGGTTGTATTACTACTTACACACCTACGTTATTAGCCAACCACGTCACTATGAACTGTTTAACTACTGGTATGAGTAAATGAAGCATATACCTTCAGGCACGTAATTCTTCTATTTGGTCAGCAATACTAGCCAAGAGATGACAATACCGGTAGTAAAGAAACATTTTCCCCTGGTGTCTCAGAAAACTTCCTGAAGTACTGATGGTTAATCTCTTTAATGTCTAACGATAAATTTATCTCAACAAAACCTTTTTATTGCCTCAGTCAGAGAAGGGCTCTACAGAAGCTGAACTTGCACTGAAACTACTGTCTTACCGTCATTGCCTTAAAACTAGACATCCTACCCATAGGGGCAAACCGAACCTTTAAAGGGATTTAATAAATTTTTCCTAAACCAGTTGGAATTTACAGAAGGCAAAATGGTTCACTTATTTGTTAAATTTTTTTGATGTTATGCCCCTTGTATGACCTTTTGACTACAAATCCCTTTCAATGTAAAGTATTAAAACTCAAAGGCATTGAACCAATTGCTGTCAGTTGTGCCATTGCACTGGCATATGCAAAATTATTAATTATGTGAAATGCAGATTTACTGAGATAGTAACTAAACTCTTAATGGCAAGAATATAGGTGACTTGGGTGCTAATAAACTTATGCACCCCAGATGATTAAAAACTGGAGCGAAAGGAGGATGACAACAATATGTTCCATTACTATTAGCAATTTTGTACTTATTGATGATGATGCAACTGAGACAGTGTAGCTGCAAACATGACATATGTTTCCAGGAACTTAGGCTAGAGGAGGTGTTTTAACCAAGGAGGTACAGGTAAACATCTCCCAGGTAAATAAAGCTCAACCTGCACTACAAATTGGGCAGAGTACAGAATCAATGGGCTAGCAGTGGCTAGTAGCTCCTAACTTTGTGGAGCCTGATGACTTCTCTATTCTATAGTATAACATTGAGTCTCATTACTGTGCCAAACTGCTCCAGTACAATACTTTCAAGGCAAAGAAGAATGAGGTTTCCAAGTGGAAATGTGAAGTTACACAGTTAAAACTTAGGGAATGCATACACCTAATTCCTGTCACATTGCGAAATCCTAGTTGTACACTTTCATCTCCTATAGTTCTGATTTTTACCAAAATATGCATAATTATAACACTAATTTCTATTAAAATATGCATCATAAAACATAGCAGATGCATACAGACAATTAACATGTTGTATTAACTTCTATGTTTTTTATTCTTTACTGAATCCTCTGTATTGCATTAACTTTCTTTTGCATTTTCTTTGTTTTCCTTTCACTACCATAAAAATAATTTGGCTTTACTAACGTTATTCTAAATGGTTTCAACTGGATCACTTATCATTGGGGTGAAAAAACGAGGAGGGGTCAGCACGTACCTTAGCTGCTGAAGTCAATTTTCTGCTAGACTGAGTCAAGAGAGCAACACTGCATCTGTTTGTATTGTTCTCTATCGGTAAATGAAACTTTCCTTTTTTTTTTTTTTTTTCTTTCCTCAACAAAAGCTTGGTATTTGCAAAAGCTGTAAGACTGTGGAGACCATAATCTAAAATCATGAGAGCCACAATTTTTATGACTACAATCTTCTTTTCCTGGTGTTCAGGCAGTGGTTTTGGGGTGGATTGCGCTGCATGCGTTCTGATGAGACATTTACAATCTCCTTTATGCAAATTACCCCAGCAGCTGTTTAAGAGCTGTGGTTGTCAGACCAGGCAAGGAGAATGTGATTTGGTATGTCACAAATGGGGCAGGGCTTTATTAGGCTCTGCTAGAAAGTTTTAGCAGATGCCTTAGCACACATTCAGTGTGATCCTGTAACCCCATTATAACTTTATCGCTTAGGGAAAGGAAAACACAAAAAAGCTCCCAAATGCTGTGGGGATTCTCGAAAATAAGCACTTCACGCAATGCCTGTTTCTGAATTAAGTGTAAATAATAAATGTGAGCTTATCATTTAGAATGGAAAACCTACAGTTTTCCCCAAAGAAATCATATGCAGCTGAAGGAATTTTCCTGGGGAAAAACCTAGGAGTAACACCTAGCACTAAGAGAAAATTTTACGAGTAACCGATGAAGATCAGTTTTCATCAGAATGACTCATCATCAAGCAAACGCTACCATTTACAAGTATAAACATTACGATCCTTTGATAAGACATTATAAATGCTACATCTGGATTAACACTGGACATCTCATGCTCAGGAGACAAATTAAAAGATCCACAGAGGATTGTCTCAAGACCAAGAAAGCTCCATCTCATTTAGTTCACTTCCCAGTGATTATGAGTTAACGTATTACAGGTTTGCTTTCTACTAAGATTCATCTTGTACTGATGTTTCTTGTTTATATTACTCTTGTCATCATGCAGCTCCAGGAGCTCACTCCTATTAACAGGTAGCTGTAGCATTCATATACAGCCCCCTTACAACTTTCTGATATTTCTAGATACCAACTGTATCCTTTCACCTTCTGTTTGACTTGGCTTTATAAGTTAAACTCTCTTAAGCTCCTCTTGAAAAATGACAAAGATGATCAGAAGAACTGGGAAGCTAGATGCCAGCAGCTATACTTCAGCAGTTTGGATTAATCTTTCTTGAATGCATTTAACCAGATCTGTATATGGCATTTCAGATGAGGTCTTACCCATACAATGGCATCAACACTTTCCCATCTCTTCTAGACACACAGGTAGCCTGACAGCATTTACACAGCACATCAATTTCGTGACTCCTAAATGTTGTGATTCACTTTTGTCCTGTTATTGAACTTTTTAGGGAAGGACAAAACACAGCCCCATTTTATTCTGCTCCATCAACCTTTATTCTGCCAGTTTTGCCTCATCTGGCTGGGTGGACAGACATCACTAATATTGTCACCTAGTGACAATTTATAACATAAGCATGCATTTAGAGGGGAAAACTATTTTTGAGGTTTTAAGCCCTTGTAAAAATTTCTCAGAATACTCCAGAGTTGTTTTTTAAATGGCAATAAGCTGTAAATTCTAAGTGCTCAGAAAAGTAATTATTTGTATTTATTCAAGGACTGAGAGTAGGCAGACTTTGAATTTTACGCAAATACCAAAATGAAATACTTCTAGAATATAAATGTATTTCATAATTTATTTGAGTCTGTAAATATGACTACAGTTGTCTGCTATTCATCTAATGCTAGTTTTAGCTTTCCCTTAGTGTTTGGGTTAAGAACAAAAGAGTCCAAGGGAGATGACTTGGAGTGAAGGACCAGTGAAAACAGTTCCTTGTAACAGACGTTGAATTTTGACCTCAATTACATTATTTCCTATGCAAATATTATAACATATATAGCAGACATAATGAAAAATCTTGCCGTTTGCAAATGTTACAACAATAAACTATATATGAGAGAATTAGCCAAAGGATAAAATTTTGTAACACAGCAATTTTACGGGAAATCCCAGTACAGTAAGTGTATTATCCATAACACATATGTGCTGCTTAGGAGGACACACTACATTCTTTCAAGACTGCAAGTCCACGCTCTGAAAATATTATCTCCAAAAGATAATGGAAAAGTTAAGGAAAAAAGAACCTGAATCCACTTTCTGTGTGTGCCAACACACAGTGCAGTCCTCCTATAACCCAGCTGCCAGGCAAACACATTAGACCATAAACTGATGGCTGACTTTAGGACACGGACCACTCAGAAGAATCCCTAACATAAGCATGGGAATTGGAATATTTTTTTCAGAATGTGTGTTTTTCCACAAGGAAACTAGAAGTAACTGCCCCAAAGGGCATCAAGACAGTAAGACTAAACCCAGCAAAGTGCAACAAATTAGTTTCACCTTTTCACGGAAGTGTGCAACCAGAATAACCTTACATTAGCTCAAAACTGGGTAGGGATACAAAAGATCTGGTAAACCTCCTCTATAAACTACAACTTGAAATTTTCCTTTTCCCCAAGGACACCTTTCTCCCACAGTTCTTGTACAATAACCTCTTCAATCATTTCCTCTGATCCCCCAGAAATGCTGACTTCCCAGTTACAGCAAATTCTGGAACAGTTTGTGCCAGCTTTATATAGAAGGCTGTCTATTTGCAATTTAGCATCTGTCAGGACTGAACTGAAACTGTCCACAGTTTTCTGGGATTACTTTTCTTCAGTCAGGATCCTTTTTGTTCAATGCTTGTCTGAACCTGGATTGTTATCTTTGAAAAAGTGGCCAAGTATAAAGAACTACCATCTTGAAACGACCATTATAATGAAACGCTGTATGGGCTTCCCAAGGCAGTTCTTTGGATGCCCAAACATAGTTGCTTTCCCCTGTGCAAGACTTCTGCACTGTGAAGCAACAGAACTGGCTGGGCACTATCTAACCAGGTATTTCAATTTACCAAAAATTGCTCAGGCTTTCCTCAAGCCTAGTTCAGTGAAGGTGGCCCCTTCTCCATTCACACCACTAACTCCATCCTCACTCCCTCTTCATATAGCCATCTACCAGGAGCTCTAACATCCCTCTATCCTTGCCTCTTTAGTAAGAGTTGTCTGTTCAGGGGCTTCTGCCATCTGGAACATTCTCTTTCTCTCTGAGACCTAGTAACTAATCTCATGCTCTGTCCTATCCTCTTCTTTCTGTCTTTTCTGCAAAATACCAAGTTATTGGCAGCTTTAAAATCAGCTTGTGAAAACACCTGGCCAAAAAGACATCACAGAACTGAACCAGAGTCAAATTCAAACTTTTGTTAAAATGATGCATAAGGAAGAACTCTGGTGGTTTGAAATATTTTCACCAGTTTACATTATACCGAGTCTACCTGAATGGGGAAGGAAAGCATAACAGCCCTCCTGCTCTGCACAATAGAAGGTTCTGCAGAACGCCTTAGGTCCCTAAGAGCAGACGTCCCACCACTTGGCCTGCCCATCTCTGAGTAGGTCTGGCAGAGGTAGGTCACTAGGAGCCCTGGGGGCTTCCATGAACTGATCACAAGTGCCCGGATGAGGAGTTTCTGTCATCCCAACCATGCTGGCTTCACCTCCATCAACACCAATTGTGACACATGAACACCAATTGCTACTGTGGTGCTCTTAGTGAAAGGTGGTGGTACCACTGACGAGGCCAGAAGGGTCAGGGAGGGAATAGCAACAAGGGCATGTTCCCAACTGGAAACATATGCTGTCCTTCCCGACGCTGGTCGTAGTTTGGGCTACAGACCTCTCTGAGGTTCGTTTTGGCTTTATGAGTTAATCACGTCAGGAGAAGTCATTTTAACTCACATGCCGTTAGGAGTAATTATACATTTAAATGATTAAACAAATCAGGAAGAAAACATATCTACTGCAGAACGAAAGCAGTTAACATTGAAATCCTTTTTTATATTAGTATCACAAGTAATTTGTAAATAACATGCTCATTTTAGATATGTAAGGAGTTCTGCCATGCCCTGAAAAATAAATTATATTTTATTGGTGCCCGGGTGTTTCATAACTTCTATTTATTTGCTGCAAGAGTGGAGAATTAAGATAGAGTAGTTTATTTCACCAAAAGACTGACAAATGGCTCATTAGACACTTATGGAGCTGAAGCTAATTGTACGATTTTTTGTTGTATTAATTGTCACTGCCTGCTTAACTGGCTAACATTGGTCATCAATATAGACCTTTTTCCCTTCAATCTCCAAAA
>VXBJ01002849.1:1349902-1445071 GCA_013400055.1 Nycticryphes semicollaris | reverse complement strand
TATATATATATATTTAATTGCTGAAGCTTCTACAACTTTAGTAAGATGTTGGAAAGAGGTTTAAAAGGTCATGAAGAACTACTATCCAGCTCACCCATTTTAAAAGTTAGGACAGTCAGTTGCATTGTTTTCAGGGCAGGACCTTTTCCTCTTGTATGCAATTGCAATGCCGCCATGTATTTATCCAAATCAAGAACTCCCAATAAAACAACTGCCAGAGAAGACTCAGAACATATAATCTGAATTATACAGGTTGCCTGCAGAATTCCCCATCCTTCTCCCTCCACCCCATAACTGCTCACCTCAGTGTATAACACTTAGACTGAAGAGGGAGAGAGCGCTGTCTCTAGGGGTAGAAATGGCTATCCAAGAACTATGCTTGGTAGCTGCAGTGGAAACAAGTAGCAGACTGACTATTACTTTTCTGGGGAGAAAAAGCAAAAAAGAAGCACTCTTACCAATGCTGACACTATACTGGCTTTCATTTTCCAGATCAACTGCATTCCACTGGTCAATCAGACGCCTCTACAGAAAATGCAGACTGGCCATATTCCTACAGAATTACTCTTCACTAATTTTCAACATTTTCATTAGGGATGGATTCTGGTTTAAGAATGTAATTTTTTGCTGAAACTAAGGACTCAGATGAAAATGACCCCGAAGAGCTAGATGATTAACATGCTCTCCTAGGCTGAGAGAGACTCAGACTGAAGACTGTGCTATCCCTGAAGCTGATGTCCCACCCCTTAAGGCAGTACACTAACTACTGGTTTTTTCTCAATGCAATTCCTCATCATTCTTCTCCCTATCCATGCAAGTGGCCTAGTTCATTCTGACATGGAATAACACCAAAATACTAAAAACTTTGAGTTTTTAAAGAAATTCATCTCCTCTACTTCCAACAGACTTACATTGTGCATTGAAGTATTTCATTCTCATTTGTTTCAAGATTTAAAATAAAACTGTTTCATCTGCACTTCATCCCAGTTGTGTTGAAAGATGACAGTATAACTTGAAATTTTGCAATTAAGACACTAAATTGTGTTTACTGCCTCTTGCCATTGCTCTTGTTGAGGCTCCTCTTTGCATTCCAGCAGAGGCTCTTCTTTGGGTGGCTCTTTTTTATGCTCATTGAAATGACAGAGAAGAATCAAAAGATTCTCAGGGCAACGTTATATCTGTATTAGTCTTCAGACTGCCACTGGATATTGGCTTTTATCTTAAGGAATCATGACAGGATGATCTTTCCATGCTGGATTGTGCACGTGGTTCTCTTCATTACTTTATCACCTCTAAGGGTATGTCTTTGCAGGAAAATAAAGGGCATTCTCGTAACATATGTTTATCCGCCCATATTAACTTGATTCACATAGATCAGGTAAGAATATACAGTGAGGATGAAGCACTAGATAACCAAAACATGAATTATCCACAGGCCTGGATTCCATGGAATATGCTTTGGTTGTTAGCAAGCTCTTAAGTGCTGTAATTTTGTCTACTAACATCATGTTATCATGGGCATGTTAGCACAGTTTAATTTTTTAGGCATATGCTTAGACAATTGCCTTCTGCAACAGTCACTTGACATCACTATTGCCTTTTCTGTACCAATTTCCAGTATGGGTTTTCTAGATTAAATTCTGTGTCATTGAAGAAAACAAAATGATGTACTAAATTAAACAGTACTTGTTAACCTGACCAGTTGATGTGATTTAAGTATGAAGAAAGCAAAGAAGAAGTAAATACTTAATATGTGGCACCTTAAATTCCTTATTAGAGTAGAACTTCTCCGTTCATTGTTCAGCTTTTATTGCCAATAGCTATTGACTACAAAAGAAAAAAGACAAAAGCAGCCTTTCAAACACCTGTATGTCCTACTAAATTCATCACAGGTTTCAGAAGATATTTTTTCTGTTCAAACCCACTGATCTCTAAGCTTACTTATGTTTAATGCCGCCAGATGTTTTGGTTTTTTTAAGGGTATGTGACAAAAGTAAAAATGGAAGCTTTCTTGCTTGTTTCTTTCCCAGGTAAAGATAATTCCCTGTACTTCATATGGAAAGCACATCACCTGCATCAAGGAGCAACATAATGACAAATCTGCATTCCAACCTCACAGCCATCCAGTACTACTCATTATCATCTCAGCACATAATTATGCAGCAGGAGAGTAAAACTCAGATGAACACTTTTGACACCTCAACCAATCCTTCATTCTGTTTACAGAGTGGGCTTTTACATTCTGTACATGTTAAAATCTTAAGTCTAAGGTAAGACTAAAATACTATTTGTGACAGACAGGAAAAAACCATAGAACTGAAAGTTCATCATACTATCATTTCCAACCTGATATGCAACAAGAAGTGGCACAAAATGAAATACACATTTTTTTTCAGTCAATGAACCAGAAAGCTTTTTGGAGAAACTTAACAATGAGCAACAGATATCTATCGTTCAACAAAGTGGAAGGGTGAGTAGACTCACTTCAAAACAGAAGAAAAGCAGCTTCTAGAGTTAAGTAGGATTTGCTTACTGTCTGAAAGCAAGATACCTACTCTGATGCTTCAAGACTTGTCCACACTTATTTGCACTGGGCAAATCCTTTCAGTTAGTAAACCATCACAACTGGTATGTCAACAGCAGGTGAGGCAATCCCTTTCTCCATCAAAATATACTGTAGCTTTTTAAATTAGCTTCAGATATGTTTTCTTCTGTCACCTAAATTTGAACTTACAGATTTCTTCTTACAATACTTTTTTTCACTATGCGAGAGAGAATTCATAGTAAAGTCCTCAGATGTCTGAGTCAGCCCTCAAAAGCTTTATCTAAAAATTCAGCACTGTATCTCCTCTTAATTTGTGGGACCAACAGAGGATGGTAACCTTTCTTAGAAAGGCCTGTTCATCTGGCATTAAATCCTTACCAATCCCTCTACTGATATACAAGCAAGGATTTATGTTCCACTGAAATCTGCTTTATATGTAATGCTTTAAGTCAAACAGAAAATAATTACTGGAAGTCAACCCCAATACCACTTACTAAGTTTAGGATTAATTTGGTCCTGGACATTCAAACGAGAATTATTTGTTCAGAAAGACTTTGTATTTGATTACTCTTAGCCATTGCTAGACACTCATTTATTTTAATACCAAGGCCAGATTTTGTTTGTCCCCCTACTACACGCACAACAGCTCAAAGTTGCTTTCATTGTAATAGCTGTCCAATTAATTGATGACAGTGGATTAAAAACTAGAGAGGAATGGTAATTGGTCATATATTATCTCTCTCATTTTTTTTTGGTGAAGTGTGAGAGTCCAAAATAAACCCAGGCATTCTGGATGATCTGTAAAGTTCTCCTTAGCAAGGGTGATTGCTGATCTTTTATCTACTTTTTCTGGAGATCATGAAGATTTCTTATTCTGGTGACTAGTGGGAAATTTTATTTTTATTTTCTCTGGATACAATGCATATGATTTACGTTCCTTTACTGCACAGGTAAAATCCTTTAAATTCTCCCTCCAGAGACTAATATGGTTATGGAAAAGAATACTGCCTGGTACCGTAATGGCATGGGAGAGAAACTAAAACAGGTGGATGCCCCACAGCAGTGCTCATAGCAAAGCAACTAAGAATAGTAATAGTGGAGCAGCACATCTGCTGTTGACTTTGCTGTAACATAACCTTTCTAATGCTATCTTCAAATCTACACTTGTGCCTAGTTACCCTGTAACTTAGTTTGCATCTTACTTTTCTTTTTGGTATTTTTTCCCTTTGCTTCAGGAGATAGTCTTCTTCCTGAAGTACAATTGTGGTATCAGCCTAAAGGGCTGAAACTGCACCTTGAACTGCAGTAGGCAGTACGTCCACCTGATTGATCATCATAAAGCAGAGCAGCAGCGGGAGGCAAAGTCATCGGCACTGAATGTTCTAAGAAGGCCTTTTTTTGCACTGAGATTAAGCTGTCATGAAATATTTAGGCTCACTTCTGCATGCACTTTATTGTCTGTTGGATATGTGCTTAGAAAGAGTTTGCTTAACCGATATAATACTGCCATCAGTGTTACGAGGCAGAAGCCAGTGAGTTTATGCCAACAGTTAATTTCTGTTCTTAAATAAAGCTTTTTACACGTATGCCTTGTCATTACCTTTGGGTGCATTATTCCTATACAACCGTATCATATATATTTACCTGATCTGCCTGTATTTCTTGCATGCAGTTATATGAGGACTTCATTTGATGCAATATAATTCACTTTGAAACCCACAATACGTAATATAAAGGAGTAATAATGATATTAAGTGGAACTTTTCCAACTGATTCATCTTTTCAATGAAATGTAAAAGAAGTCCTCTACTACAAATTACTATAATTGAATGAAAATGTCCTAAAATACAGATATTTGAAAGCTTTGCTCAAACATTGTCCTTTCTCAAGCTGAGAGCACAACCTGCTTAATTTGCCGCTGCAAATGCTGGCCACTGCAGAAACTGCAAAATGGTTTTGCGATAATTATTTTGTACTTTAACATGAATTAGATGTAAGGGTCAAAGAAATTAACACTAGTACACCATTTAATCTAGGACATTAATCATTGTTAACTCATCTCATTTTACAATTAAACTGAATATTCAATGTATCAGCCCTTCAGAGTATCCAATCTTTTTGTTCAATCTTCGCATTTTTTTGGTTTTATTTAGAAAAAGTTTATTATCAGGAAGCATGTCACTGAACTGTTAATGTAGTCAATTCCATTTTATTTTCAAACCATTCTCGTGCTTTACTTTACAAAGTACAAAATTAGATCTGATTAGGTAATTATTATAGTTCAGTTGGACTGTATGCAACCTGCGGTGCTACCAGGAACGTGAAACAACATTATGCTGCAAAACATTATCTTGGGGTCTGAAAACAAGCTAGAGACATGGCAAACAAAAAAGACTGAAGAATGATAAGGCACAAAGCCTTTATCTCTGTATTGCTGGTTCCACTCTGGCTGATATTAATAGCAGCTGAATAATTATCAGAGGGATGGATACGCAGCAGCTGACTGCAAGTGAATGAATGTGCAGGCTCATGAAATTGCCACCTACAGAAATTCCTGTGGTAAGGCTGCTACTGTATATGATGACACCAACTTGATGACCAGAGCACAGGTGTATAGCATAGCCAGGTCCCTAGTATTCCTTGCTATATCTAGCAGGGTTCTCCTTCTGATTATCAATGAAATGAGATAGCCAGGTGATGCAAAGTTTGCATACTGATGCCCTCGAAAAAATAAAGAAATCTACTCCCTTGAGCTAAAACTCCACAAAGTGTAAACCACCCAAATAAGAGATTTCTTCCGAACTGGCAGCACCTCCCAGTGCGCAAGCCCAGCATACCAGGCTGAAGCTACTGACACCACGTTTGCAGGAGACTAACTGATTAAGAAGTAACAAAGATTGCTCACATTGATATAATAAACACTATAATGAGTATAATTTTCCACCAAACCAGCACACAACCTTTGTACTTCTGGACAGCAACCCAAATTAACAAGCTGTAGCATGCATACTGAAATGCCTGTTAAAATTGGTCTTGTAAGCAGGTAGGTATAATTTCGACAAGTGCGTAACCACATTTTATCTTAAAGGACAGTTTCCAAACATGGAAATGTGCCACAGACTAGGATACCTGACTACCTAGCAGAACAAGACTCCCTTGGGTTTGAAAAATACTATTTGTTAACATCAAAGGCTGAAATCAACTGTATGAGTAAGAATTGTTTCTGCCTTGCCCCAGAAGATTACAGAAAGGTGGCAAAGTATAAAATGCTACATTTTTAAATAAGTAAATTGTGTAAGTTGTACAGACTAGGGGAGACTGCCACTAAATACAAGCTTTTTGTGTTGCTACTTTTCACCAGGAATGCCGCAATATCTTTTAAGAGAAGTTCCCAGTCTCCCTTTCACCATTTGTACATTGTTTGAGTGGTATCAGGGCTGACAGATGAATATTTATTGTTGGCAAATCCAACAAACTTCAGCAAAACAATAAACTCCAACAAAAAGCTCACATGAATTCTGCACTTGGGTTAGGCTTAGCAATTATTAATAACCTATTAAGTTTAAGAAATGCTGTTTCTAGTTCAAGAAATGCTAAATACAGGAAAAGATCCAGCATCTGAGACTGTCAGCTGGCTCACTACTAGAAATTACTATTCTGAAGATTTCAGACATCATTAAAGGTGAGAATAATACAACACAGTCATGTTCCTTTCCTTTTTTTTCCTTCTGTCCTCTGTATTAAATCAGAGATCAGAGAAGGATATGACCTCACAGGCAACCTACTTTCCTCTTCTGCCAATGCAGCCTCATTCTCTGTCATACCACCCATTTCTGAGAGCTTTTCAAAGACTGTCTTCAAAACATTCTGATGACTTTTCCTTTGTTAATTTTGATATATTATTTTACAGTCTAACAACTCCCTGTTAGTAAGGTTTTCCTGATAGCCAGCCTGAAGCTCTCTCTCATAATTCATTCCCTTAACTGTAAATTTCTTTATTCAGATTCAGTTCTATTTATGCCACACCAGACTTCACTGTTCTTCTGTTATTATGTTTTGAGCTAAAGTCTATTTTTTTCTTTCAATTATTTCTTTTACCGAGAGGAAAAATCTAATAGGGAATACCTATACTACAAATTATTTTTGCTCTAAAATATCTGTTTGCAAATTTCTGACTTTTACCTTATTTTCTCTGTGTTTTCATAAGACTTCATATAAAAAGAAACACTGTCTTTTCATTTTCCTTGATATTTATACTGCCTACTTATTCATTACCACCCCTGAAGTTTATTAGGCATGCCTACTTTCTCTTCCAGACTAGTCAAGATATTAAGAAAATATGCAACTCTAAACTATGCCAAAAATACACTAGTAGGACAACCTGTTCTCTTCATAGTCTTATTCACTTGAGTTTACTTGAGTCGTTTTTCCTCTCCCTCTAACTCATTCCTATCAAAACTATTTAAATAAGTTTTGTAGAATTATATATATCTTCCTAAGATATGTTATTTGTAAGTCTGGGACTACTACTTAATCTTAGTTCAACTCTTCTCTTGAGGGTTTTTCCATTTTACTGTAATATCAAATTAGACTTTAATGTTAAGTATTGCAGTTGTAGCCTGACATTTACACAGTCACCTTTTCTCTCCCTTTCTACATTTTCTATTGAGTTGTTAAATGCAATTCACAATTACATTTGGAAATTCACACCTTTAAATGAAACCTTTTTTTTACATTTCATTTAAGGCAAAGCCAACCTTATTTTAAATCACTGCAAAAAGTAAAAAAAAAAATGTTAAGGTGTAATTTTTCTGTCACTGCCACTGCACATATGGCTTACCAACTCTTTAAGGAATGATCAAAATGAATCAAATGTCTAGAATTCCAAATGATGAAGGCAAAATTCTTCCTCAAAACCACAGTCAATTCACAGTTACTCATAGTTCATCCAAGTTGCATGCCCTGTATTGTCCCAGACCGACTACAGCAGCCATAACTGGTTTGGATGCAATGCTGTGTAAACATGTGGACAAGGCCACATCCAAAGTCACACCTGGCCCAATAAAGCCCCCTGGAATGGAGCACACAACAGTCAGCCAGCTGCATGGATCTGAGGCAGATGAATGGAAGAGGGAGTACCTGGGCTGACTCCTCATACAGACACTTCATTACCTCCACACCTTTTTAACATGCCCTACCCTACCGGTGTTGCCAGTATCCAAAATCCCATTATTGCAGTAGGGGTTCACTGATACTGAACTGGTCATAAAACTAAGTTCATAAACCATTCAATGCTAATAATTTCCCCGTTCCCTTCTCCCCTCCTCCCCCCATGCCCTTTCTTTGTGCCCTGTTATCCCACTTACTCTTATCAGAAAAAGTCACAGGTAGAATATATGTACTCAATTCAGTATGCACTTCATCACTGCACTGGGAGTCTTCGACAAGTTCTCTAATGTAGCTGAAAGGACTTTATCTGCACTGGGAACACCACTGTCACAAATACAACAGTGGGGTGTCGTTTAATGTAATGCTGTCAACTGAGTAAGTTCTAAAAGATAAGAAGGACTTCTTTTTAGCCTCATTCCTCTAATCCTAAACATAAGGAAAAAAATCTCCTAATATAATGATATAAAAATAGAAGGAATTAAATTAAATAATGCTTTGCAAGCACTTACAGTCCATAAATCTGTGGAGCAATTTCCAGTCGGTTCAGATGCATGTAGAGCTCAATATCATGTTTCTTCAGCAGATGATCCTGAATTTGGTTTACCTTTGCTACAATAGCAATAGATGGGCCTAAGTCCTGAGGCCTTGCAAATGGCATAGGTGTAATCATCACATCTTTCTCCTATGGACACAGAAAATGGGGAAAAAAAAGAACATCCCATGAAGCCATACTGTCTAAGGAGTCTGTCTGTAAGAAAATTGATTTGCTGTAATCATTGGCTTCAAAAGAGACATAAAAATATTAATAACTTATTTCTTTTGCAGCAATAGAGGAATCTCAGGTATCCATTTCTGTGGAAAGTATTGTGAGATTCCCCCTCCCAGGTGTGACAAGGTTCATCTTCTCATTCTCCACGTCAATTCTGATGTGTGTGCTTTACTTTTTATGCTCTGACAGTGTTGACAGCTTTATTTTAGCTTTAATATCAGCAGTCTGTGTCAGTCCAGAGCAAAGTAAATGAATGGTAACTTATTAGATAATATATACTCTCAGAAGACAATTGAATGAGTACCAAATAGGAAACGGTGGTGCGCTTCACCAAGAAGGTCAGGGGATGACCAGAGTGCCTGTGATATGTTTGTTGAATCCTTTCATGCAATGTGGTTGAGAAAATGACAATACATTTAGTCAGCTGAAATTGTTCCAAAAAATCATATCAGCTGGTGTGAAAGAAACTGCTCAAACAGAAAGATGCTCAAATAAACTAATACACCAAGCCATCAAAATGTTTAACTAGAAATGACTCAGTGCCTGAAGCCAAGTGGACAACATCATACTGTGCCCCTGCCCATATTCACTGCATGCTAAGCTGCCACAAGACAAAACACCCGTTTTCATTTTGTGAGCTTTTAAGTCTCAGAGAAGATCTGAGTGCATGGCTTTACTCATCTACTGCTAACATGCAATGTGAATGATAAAACTCAAAGGAATGTGATTCACAGTAAAAAGACAAAAAGAGGGATAGCTCAGAGCTGTGCTATACTATTTACAGGAGAGCATCAGGTTCATCTCTAAGAACAGTTTAACAGTATCAGTGAAATACAGCTGAAAAATTGAGATCAAACATCAGGAACAGAATCGCCAAATTCTGCAACAAAACATTACCTACCACAACTCACGCTGGAATGGCTGGAAGTTGATACTAATACAATTTATATATTCACGCATTTCAGGAACAAATGTTACAGCAGTAAAGAGAGGCTAGGACATAGTACAAGTATAAACTGCGGACAGATTTCTCTCATTAACCACTAGGGAATGGAGTAGCTGGAGAAGCTCCTCTAATGGCAATTGGGAGTAATGGAACCAACTGTTAGAGGCTGTAAAATGTAACATGTCTCTCAGAGCATACGCTTTCATTGCTTCCTTTGTGAAGATTCAGACTTTATTATGTAGCCAATCCTCAAAGTCATGATTGTAAAAGGCATACGTACAAGAAAGGATTATTAAAGATTATACATGTTTGCAAAGAACAAGAACAAACAACTAGATATTAATCCATGCGCTTTGCATTGTTAATTTTTTATGCCACAAAAGGACTGCAAAGGGCAATGTAAACTTTCACCTTCTACCCAAACACTGTAAAACTGTAAGCAGACCTAGTTACTTCCCGGAATAAAGTTCAACCTCAGACTTCACCACCTCTGTCACAGAAAATGGAACAAATACATTAGAATACTGAATTCTGAAAAGCTGCACTGGGAGAAACACGTCTCACAGCTTTGTTGTTGGTATAAAAGTGACTATGTAATAAGTTCATAAAATTTGTATCTCATATACTTTATCTGTAGTTACTGAGAATGATGCAAAAACCCAAATCCAAATAGTAATTTATAACTGTAGATAGCTGAGGCCAAGATGCCAATGCTCCATGTCTAATAAAATATATATACAGATACATTTAAACATTTAAAGAAAATAGAATTTTTTATGTGAGTCTTGGGTGAAAGTTTTTTTCTTCAACAGACAGGCAAAATCTGCTTCCAAACTAGTATTCCCTAATTACAGTTTGCAAATATAGGTTTTGGTGCAGAGATGTGGCGATCCAAACCCAACCAAATTCTTACTAATTTTTTGTTAACTCTATATGCTTACACAATGGTCCATGTGAAAAATGCTGAAGTGAATCAAGCTGGAACTAAGTTTGGAGGATAACCCTTTTAGGATGTAATACACTGAACGTCTTGGCAATACCTGTCATACGGCTATGTTTTGCTACAGCCTTCTACAAACAATCCATCGCACAATTTTTCAGAATTAAAAAAAGAGAAATGCAAACAGAGAAAGAGACAGGAACAAAGTCCTCAAACGAAATCTTGAGCAATTGACTGAGGCGAAATGGAGAGGGAATTGTCCCTCACGGCATGCATGGAAACCAGTTGCAGGCAAGGCCTAGATGGTCCCTGCAAAGAAGAGTTCTATAGAACTCAACTCACAACACAGAAAAAGTTTTTCCATGAAAAGCAGCAACATACTAAATGAAGTGGCATCTCTGTAGCTACACAGGAGATCTGAGGGCACAGACATTCCCTCCGTTTGAATACTCTAAGGTCGAGAAGGGAAAAAAAGGAAGAAAATGTAACGATGAAGTCAGAAAAAGATGCACCCCAACCTGTGATGGAAAGCCTATGATCAAAGTCTTGCTTTCACAGCAAATTGTTTATATTGTAAGCAGTTTAAAACAATTCAAGTATCAATATGTTAAACAATGGCTATGTGCATTTATTTAACATGACATGTGCACAGGTTTTGGGCACATAGATATACCTGTCACAGGCCTTTTTTGAATGCTACACACCAACATCACCCAGACATAGGAGAATCTGTGTTTGTCCAACATTTTAGAGCAATATTTACCTTCTGACTGTCGTGTTCAAAAGTTGAAAACCAATGTTCTGCCGTTTTCATAAGATGGGTGAACATTGCACTGCAGGGGAAAAACCCAGAAACTTGGTGTTAAATAATGTATTACAAATAAGAGCAAATTAAATATAAAGGAAGTTGTTAAAACTTACTAGGCATCATGTTCCAGATATTCAGGATTCAAAAGAACTTTCATTTCCTCGCTGAAAAAGGCAACAGTGAACAATCCAAATGTGAATGTTTATTTTTGGTCAGTGTTCTGCATGTACTATTATGTATTTATAAGCCAACTTTCATATAAAGTGCAAATGAGAAAACTAGCCTTTTTAATTAAAAAGAGCAACTCCATTGAACAAATGAAGTCTTTCCTTTTTACAAAGATCAAAAACAAATTAGCTGCCTTGTCTGCACTACAATGAAGTAACCATCTAATTATTCCAAATAACAAATTACTGAATGTCACAATGTATTATTTGAATATGCTTGATCTAGAATAATTGATTGCTGCACAATCTATCACTGTTTGTCCCAAACAAAAAAAAAATATGGTTACTGGTCAAATATGCAGTATCAAAACATTAATTTATTTTGTTTTAATAGCCTGTGTTTTTATTCTACTTTAACAGCAATTAATCAGTGACAGCACCTCTTTTCCATCTACTTTGCTGCTTAGCTCTACTTTTCCATCCTGACTGAAACAGAATGCTGTGCATAACACATGGTTATTTTAAGTTACTTAGCAATCAAGAGCATTTTCTAGGTAATTTCAGGATATCTAAGGACAGATAGTGAATAAAAACACACACTTGTAAGTAATCCCCACCCTTTTACTTAACTGCCTTTGGACAATCACACTGAGGGGTGTTAACAGAGGTTGTATTACATAGTACATGTAATTAAATTGGATTTTATTCACTGTTGGACTCCAAAAGAGAGCGCAGAAAGACACATGAAAAGAAATGATGTAAATATCACAAGTGATACAAGAAGGAANTTTTTTTTTTTTTTGTGAAAAAACCCACTTCACCTATAGAGCAAGGAAAAGAGCATCTGAATTTGGCTGACAATCATATGTGATGTAATATTTTAAACATACGTGTCTGATTACATGTACACATACATGCAATTTGAGTGAAATGGAGAATCAATAACTAAACTTAATGTTACTGCCACGTCAAAGGACAGTCAGATATTGCAGCTACAACATTGCAGGCGATGGAAGAAATATCAATCACAACAACTTGTCTTCATTGATTTTTTTTTTCTCTTTTAAGATATGAGGAAAGAGAGTTGGTAACACGTCCGTTCTATGACTGCAGTTCTCCAATCTGCCTCAGCTCTGCAACAACAAAGCCTAAGCGATTTCTGGCAGTAAGAACGAGGAGAAACAGTAAGTATGTAAGATTTTGGTTAAGGTTTTCCTTTACGTTTCTTGTCTTCCCTTTTTTTGCCAGCTAATATCTGTGAAGGGGCTAAAGCCCACCCTTTTACTCCCCTTTCAGAAGCCATGGTAGGGAAGATGAAATAGGGACATTTCTATAACAGCATAAGGATGCAACCATTTCTGGTATCAATTTATCAATTACAAACAAAGGGTTAAGGAATACATATTTGTAAGTTTACAGCTCAGCCAACATCATTTATTTTTTTAACACGGCCGATTTTTAACATACAAATAAAACATAATGCTTGCCTTGGTTGTGCAGCTTCACTGGCATGTGAAAAAGCTTGGTGGTCACAATGCAGGATAAAGACAATGGGAGCTAAAAGTTCATGCATACCCTAAACATAAAAAAAAAAAAGCAAAAGCAGAGTAAGATTTTCCAGTCATATAATAGCCCATAAAATACAGCATCAGGCAGACAGCAATAATAGGTGCAGACTAACTGAAAGCAGGAACATTTACATTCTTAACAGGACAGTTTCATAATCAATAGCTTTTATCTTAAATTCTGATTAAATCCATGTGTTTATTCTTTTATAATATACAGAATCAAGTTATTCTCCCTTTTTCTAACACAACAGACAACACATTGGCAATGGTAGTCAACCCTGCACCTGGCAGTTTACTCCAAGATCTATGTTCATAAATATGAATTTTATTTATGATAATTACAGTCATGATCCACAATACAAAGATCTGCAATAGGGACAAATTACAAAATTTAAAATAATTTTTTATTTGATAATGTTCCAAAACCAGCATAGCAGTAGCCTTTAGAGGAGACAAGGACAGCTATTTGGGAAATCAGAAAATGAAACTTACATTACTACGGACATGAGAATATATATATATATATATATATATATTTTTTTTTTTTGTAATGTTTTAAATATAGAAACATGCATGACTGGAAGACAAAAAAAAAATGATGGATAGTTGAGGACTTGGGCCAGCATTAGAAGCATGGCTGGGCCACCCAGGCCAGTCATCGATGCTTCTAACTGGAGCTTACCAGGAACAAAACAGGAGGCTTGATTTGCCTTGATTCACCTGGGGCTTGTCAATTTGTTTTCAGGAACCGCAACTTTAGGAATCAAGCAATCCAGCTGGCAAGCAGAAGTATAGCCTCCAGAATGAAACTTCAGCAGATATTCAGCCCCTTCCCTCAGATTATATCAGGGAAAAGGAGGATTTGGGGTATCATAACTGGGGAATTTGATCATGTCAGGAGAGTTGGGCTCACAGTGGAAGACTAAGATGACAGGTAAGAACTATGCAAGCTACAGGTTGGGGTGGGGGTCAGCGATACAGAAGAAGTGAGGGGAGACCTTCGGTGATGGGAGAGATGTAGGACTGATGGGTTGAGACTTGACTGGCTGTCTCTGGGCACAGGGATCGCTCCAAGGGGAGGCAACTCCTGATTTCAGTGCAAAACTACCAACTACAGCCAGGGCTCGGTGCCAGGCACCCAGGCTGTCCCTGCTGGGTCTTGCTCTGGGTGGAGTTTGTGACCTGGTGCAGGAGGAAGGGTTTGTTGCCAGCAGTGCTCCAGTTCAAAGGTGCAACTGCTTCACCAAGTGCAGCCTCTGTCCCAGCTCTAGGTGCATGCTGTGGGCAGACATGTCCAGAAGACCACCTTGTCTATCCCGTTGGCAGAAAGAGCACTGAGGCTGGCTTATCAAGTTCACAGACATTTCAGGCTGCAGCCAGAAGTCAGATGATGGGTCCCCAGACAGAAGCTGTTGTACCCATATATTTGCATTTCCAAGCTAAGACACCTCTCAACTTGCTTTTCCAGCCCTTTCAGTGATGGACAGATGTGAGCAATGAAAGAGTCACACGCTTGTGCAGCTACCCTGCTGCTTTGCAAGCTTTTGCTTGATATTCTATCTAGCCTTTGAGGAGTATTCAATACCAGTAAATTAGCTTATCAGCTTCACAGGTATCAAAAAGATCCATTAATTACTAAAACTCTTGAACTTTTATTGAAGATAATGGGAATTTTCCTTAAGTGGTCCAAACTGAGAAGAGAGGTAGATATGGAAGCCTTCACTAGATGATCTATTTTTCGTGTGCTCAGATGCAGGTTAATGAATCTTACCTTTTCATAAGAAGAAATTCCAATATCTAGCAGTATTGAAGAAAAAAGAAGAGGCTTTAAAATTGGTCTGTGGCTATTAACTGAAATCCTAGGAAATTTTATTTTAATTTCTTCAAGACTAAGACGACTTAAAGCCTCACCTGTAGGGTTGCAGCAGTAGCAGTCAGTTGACTGGGCAAAGCTAGACAGCAAAACTACTGAAGTTTGGAGTTTTTCTTTCTTTTTCTATTTCTGAATCTTTAGGGACTAGTTTGAAAGATGAAGGCTTAACAGAAACTCAGTCAGGAAAAAAAAATTCAACCCAATGTAGCCCCTTGATTTCAGGAGCTGATGTAAAATTCTCAAACACAACAATATGGGTTAGATTTCAAATCGACAACTTTAGATTTCTGAAAGTCTTACAGTCTTAATTTCCATGAAGGAAATGAATAGGAGAAACAGGCATATAGGTCCATGATTTTGACACAATGTAAGTGGCAAAAATATTTAAATAAACCCTAGATAACCCGTGTAGCACTTTCCTACATACTCACAGCCCTCAGTTAATTAACAGCTCAATGTCTAATCTTTTATTCACACTGATATATTAACATGAAATAAGAGAAATGGAAATGCCAAAAACTTGACTATCTAATAAAACTACCATCTAAGCTGTAAACATATAAACTGAAGAAAAAGAAATAGGATATAAAATAAGAATTAGTTATAAAAGATAAAAGCACATCATGCATTCTTCCAACATAATAATATATCAAATTTATAATAAAGTAGAATCATAATGTGGCTGCCCACATACAACAAAACCAAAACAAACAGATGATGAAATATCAGGATTTCAAAAAGATATCTCTGATCTTTCAGTTACAAGAGTACTTCAAATGTTTAGAGATTTTTAGCTTGGCAAGAAAAGCCACCAGTGTAATATGCATACACATATTTTTTCAATGCTGCAGTTTACTAAAACTCTTTAGTGTTAATAAATAAGTTGACAGCACTCAGATAATTTTATGACACTTCCCAGCTACAACAAAATATTGATTTCACAATGCAGTCTATGGTTTAGAAAGAAAACCAGAAATACAGCATTTCTACAATGAAAGGTGAATCAATGCATTTCAGAATTATATTGACTTTAAGGGCAATCAAATAGCGAATGAACAATAGTTAGCCCAGTGATTTAGCTTAATTGTCACTATTTCTTTTCAGTGTAACTAGAATCAGAATTTTTGCAACACTCTTATTTTTACATATTCTTAAGTACAATATACTATTCTCTTTAGATTTTTCTTTACGTTTAAAAGTTCAATGATCACAGTAAGGATTCTGTGATACAACTTCACAACATTCTACTCCATTTGACTAGGGACAGAAATATCTTTTTCCTCATCAAATAAAATGTTACTTCACGCTGGTCAAAAAACCTCAAACCCCACTGCAAAGGTGAGTTTCATGCATATGTCTGTATTAAACAAACATTACTGATTGCTTCTTGTAAGACTATATGCTGATGCTATGTCATAGTTTCAATAAAACGTTGTAAACCTCAGGTATGCTTTATTTACATTTACAAGGATGCAAATTGTCATGGAAGTAGAACTTTTTCCAAATATTTTGAAAGCGAAACATCTGGTTCTGTACAGGTGTTGACAGACAGAAGTATAAGTCTTCATTTATTGGCCACGTGTTATAATTGCTATAGCAAATGTAGCTCTTGTATGTGGTCATACAAATGAGACAGAGGATTCTCATAGAGAACAGCAGGACCAGTGCCATGATGGGTACTGAATATGAAGACGAACACCTTAATTTGAGCTTTGTGCTCAGGTCAAGGTGGAGACAGCAACTTGGAGGTGATCTAATACTGAGGAATTAATGGTAATCTTCCTTATTTTCAAGAAAATAGGCTAGGCTTTGATGCCGTGAAAATTATGAGAAGTGGGACATGAGTCAATGATAAATACGTAATCAATAAAAACAGTAGGAGAGGATGGTTGACTGCAATATAAGCATTTGCTAAAAGAGGGAAAAACCTATATCCTGTTGCTACCACAAACCCTACTTCCCATTAGCTAATTCAGAGACAGGTGCTGATAGATATGAAAGAAATGTTATCTAAAGAGACAGGGACATGAATACAAAAAAGCAGGATTGTTACTAATAAGCTAACAGGAACATTTATGTAAAAAACCAAAATCATGCTTTTTAAAATGAGGTAAGAGAAAAGAAAAGCTCCTAAATAAATGTGACGCATGCAGAGAAAGGGAGAAAACCCGCCATATGTTTGTGGAGCGGCATAATGCCCTGAGACTTGAGTAATACAGTGAACACACCTCAGAGAGGTTAAATCAACAGTTCTTTGTGATCCAATGGTTTTTTTCTCATTTTCTGCACTTCAACTCTCCCTTTAGTCTTGTGGCAACCCCCTCCTAAAATTACTGCACTACTGATGCAACACCAGTTGAAAAGTGAGGTAAAGAAGTTTTCTTTGTCAACAGCCTGTAGGCTCGCAAAATTGAACCTGTTCTTTTATCTGCCTATGTTCATTTAGCCCACCAAGCAGTCTTTATTAAAGCTGAGGCATCAGGCAGTCAAAGTTCATTAATACCATTTATATAATCTCTGCAGTTTCAATTAACTCAGCAAGACATTCTACTACATGATAACAGTCTCATTAATTCAATAAAATCCCATAACTATTAACAATATGGTCTATGTTAAACGGGGTGTCACCTAGTAGAAAATAATAGCTTTAACAGCTTGTGATGAAACTCAGGGCTTTTTTTTTTTAAATTTGATCTGGATAAATATTCCATCCGTATGTAGAAAGGTATTATTTCTTCGTAAGGAATCAAGAGGATTTTAAATATGAGCAGAGGGTAATTAAGTCCTTTTAAGTCATATCAAAGAGTAAAATAATACTTCTTGTTCAATAAATGATAGACTAAATTAGCTGGAATGTGTTCTTCCATTTTCCCATCATCAGTACTCTGGCCTACATTCAGTAGAAATGGCAGGCTGAATACTGTTGAAGTGTTTTCTTTAGCCGTGCCCTTCAAAATACAGCTCACAAATCTCATTTTTTCATTTAATCATGCAAGAATATTCCTTCCTCACAGTCTGTCAAACATGAGAAATAACCAGCTGATGGAAATTTGATTAGTTTGATAACTATATATTTGATTTTTGATATCATCTGTAAGACAGTTCTTTAGAAGTAATCGTTTCTTCAACTCATACATGCCATTCTTTTCACAAAACAGCACTAATTTCCTGGCTTGAAGACAGGGTGGTCACAGACCATGCCTGAAACATATAGTGTCTTTTAAAAATCTCCACATTTACTGAACCTCTGTATTTTTGCCATGATTTTTTTTGCGTCTATGTGAAGTTTGCTGCCCTAGTTTATCCTTTGCACACGGTGTCCCTCAGTCTGTCAGTCCCTACTCACCCTACAGTTAATGGCCTGGAGAAACAAATATGCCAATAACTCTGTATATTGGTAACTCTGTATATTGGTCTTGCTACACTAATTTGCTGTAAAGCTTATATTCACTTCAAAACTTCCTTCAGTAAAATGTTAAATTAATTTAGCCTGCATCCCATATGGATGCATAGTCGGTGCAGCTTTAAGGCTTTCTTTACTGTTTGACCAAAAATGGTTTGAGCAGGCTCTCCTTTGGGTAACACTGTGAAAGTGGTATCTGTCGTACCCTTGTCCTTCAGTCAAGAGGCATTTGTCAGCTGCACTGTATTTGGATGCTACAAATCTTGCCAGGGCTAGATTTGCTAATGTATCGCACAGCTTTATTCCTTTGAGGGAGAACTTCAAATAGTAACTTTGCCTAAATTTCAGAATTCACTATTTATGTTTTTTGTTTATTCAGTACCATTTTTAATCCTGCTGCATACTTTCCTTCTTCACCTAAGCACAGAAAACTTTTCTTTTTCTTTCTTAAACAACACTGAAGAAAAAGATGTTTATTAAGAAATTTGAAGTTAGACAACAAAAGAAAACAATTTGAGGGACTGCCTTATGAGGAAAAAGCATATGTTATTCAATGAGCTTACTTTTCTTGCCATCCAGCTGACAAACAGCTCTTTGATTACTTTAGCACTATGATACAACTTCAGATACAACAGAACTACATTATTGTCAAACCATATAGAAGATGTTGAGTCAATGAATGCCACCTGTACAGTATTTTCATTACCTGTTTATAAAGCAACTGCTCATTTTCTCTGGCATAGCAGAACAGAACATCTGTAAGAATCTTCCTCACATTCTCTTGCTGGAAATACTGCATTTCAGGAAAGCTGAAAATGAAGAAATATAGTGAAAGTAAGCACAAAATCTCAGTTGCTGGTCTTCTATAATGGTTTTAGGTAAGACAGCACCTCCATTTTCTGCTTTCCCATTGCTCTGTGAATTGTGGCTGCTACTAGAGTAAAAATACTTCTAAAGACTTGTTATATTTGTTTTGCAGTCAAAATTCCGAACGGTGTTCTGTAATATATGATGATATCACCAGTTATATTTAAATAAATAATTTCTTTTAACATTATTTAACATTATCCAAATGAAACAATGCACCATATGATTATGTTTCCAACTGGTTGAAGGATCAAGTTTCTTTCCTTCTCCATGTCACGGAAACAAGTTGACTTGAAGCAGAATGAGAGGAGACAGAAAGAGAGGCAATGACTGAGGCAAAGATCTACCCTCTTCTTCCTGTACACAGGGTCTTATTGGCAAACCTAGCAGCCCAGAAGGCTGTTTTGGTCCCAGGTGGCACAGCATCCCAGTAGTAAATTAACTCCAAGACTGTGTTCCACTGATTGTCAGTCCTTCACCCATAAATCTACATCTTGCTAGGAACACTTAGAAAAGGAGCTTGTTCAAAACCACCAAGCAGACACGTCTTCTCTCCTAAAATAAACAAGTCAGTTAAAACTGAAACTGTTGTGAACAGTTACCTGTTGATTAATTTGATTCAGGTGCTGGAAAAATAAGCACCAAAGATCAAATCTCCATAGATAAAAAACATACTTTATATGACATACTCCCATTTTTCCATGTTTCGTTGGCAACTTTAACTGGGTCATCAGTCGGCCCTGCAGTTTCATGAACAGTGCTTAGTCCTGCTCTTAATTTTATTCAAGATGAAAGTTGGGCAAAGGAAGAGTACAAGAGCTACAATATGTTAAAGAAGTTTGTAAAATCTCCAGTTCTAAACTGGAATAAAATGGAAGAAAGAAGAGTATGTCAGAAGAAGCAGATGCACAAAGGTTCAATACTTCATGAACATTTGAGAAATTATCAGCATCTTAATGACAAGATTATTAAAATATCTCATGAAAACCCCCACAAAACCTAGTATCCTCATTTTCTTGAGCTCTAAGCAAGTTCCAATATATCTTACAGGCATCTGTTGTGATGCAACATAATTAGGCATTTCACTGTCCTTAGTTGATGTCTCAAACTTTAAAATTATGAAAACATTCAACACTCTGGCAGGGCAAACAGGCTGTAAGTGAAATAGAATGAAATGGAGCTAGTGGGAGAATAAGGGAGAAAAGCTAATGGGAAAATCCAGTTATCTGCATATAATCCAGGAAAATGTAAATATTTAAAATCTGTAACTATATTGAAGCAAGTCCCCCTCTGCATCCTGCTTCTTGACAGCTGGAAGTAGGAAATAAAGTGGTTAGGCAGGACATACTTTAATGAATAAGTGCTAAAGCAAGAACATTTTCATGCGTACTGAAGAAGTAACTACATTGCAAAAATTGTTTTATAAAGCAACTACGTCAAACCACATCCACCTACATGGAGCAATAACAAATTAAACCAACAAATCTGAAAAGGCAGAATACTAAAAAGAAAAGAAAGTTGGACAAAAAAACCGCAGAAGAATATTTAAAAAGACAACAATGGTAGGCCTCAGGCTTGATCGTTGAAATAAAGGCTATATATAGTATTGTCAGTTTTAAAATGAAATCACATGGATTGCAGATAAGTTTTCTTTAAGCAAATTTAATTTTTTCTGCTTCCTAAGTCAGGGCTATGATGCTAAACTTTAGATCACTTATATTAAGGCTGTTGTAAAGTCTGTCAAGGAGAAACAATGCAAGTAATTATAATTATTTACTTCAGATAAAACTATTAATGTTAATAATTACGGTGGTCATCTCACAGAGGTGATGACAGGTAAGCACAGAAACATAACTAACTAAGGCCAGAAAGACGCTTAGAAATCCTCAGATGAAGGACCTGAATCAAGAGCCAAGGCAGAGAGGACACTGTGGCTTGGAGGCAGCAATGCTGAATTCCTGAGAAAGGCATCGGGATGAGGGCTGTAACGTTTTCCTGGCACCTGGTGGGGGTAATGGTAGACCAACATTTGGAAACTTGTATGCACTTGTACTAATCACATTACTGTAAAGGAAGGACACAG
The DNA here is from genome assembly GCA_013400055.1 of Nycticryphes semicollaris. Lineage (NCBI taxonomy): Eukaryota > Metazoa > Chordata > Aves > Charadriiformes > Rostratulidae > Nycticryphes > Nycticryphes semicollaris. The sequence continues at coordinate 1,423,933 of VXBJ01002849.1, read as the reverse complement.
CTGAGACCAAAAGTGCATTACAGCAGATGGCAATCGACATAATTTAGGGGTTTGAAGAGATTATTTCTGAAGGACTGTTATTCAGGCCTGCCCTATGAAGTTTAGGAAGGGAAGATTAACAAGAAAACTCAAAAATACACAGAGATATCTGTGAGAATCTAGTAATACCAGAGATTGTGACAGAAAGGATAATAATGAACTCAGGAATAAGCTGCCTGAAGTATTAATTATAGTAAATGTAAATACAAGAGATCATGAGGGAATGATCACTTCAGGATGGATTTTTATGGAGAATGTCATTTTATGATTAAAGCACTGGTTTAGAAATACAGTATCCTCAAATCAGGCAAGGTAAGAACACTTTTCATGAACACTAGAATATTAAATTTAATTACATTTCTGAGAAAGGGACATGGGAATTTTGCTAGACTGTTTTACCACAACTGCTGCAATTAAACAATGGCACATTCAAGTCCCCACTTTCTGAAAGTGAAGATCAGCTGAAGTTAGTTATCATTTTTCAAAATACTCCCTTAGCCTATTTAGGGGCCTCTACACCAGAGGCAGCCAGACTTTGACACAGAAGAAACCTAGGCTGGCAACCAATAAAAGCATGCATGAAAACTTTATGAAGCCACATAGGTGGCAGCCAGAAATGAGGCTTTTAACCACAGACATGGAATTACCATCTTTTCTTTTGTGAACAGATTCCATCCCTTGCCTTTCCCCAACCCTCCTACTCAGCTGGAATGGGGCTACTAAAACAGAAAAAACTGAAAGATGCTTTTCTAACTGCACCCCACTGCTCATGTTTTTCTTGAAACAAAATGAATTGGTGTATAAAAGTGTCTCTCCCTTCCAGCAGTCCCTCCTCTTACACGGGAACTAAATTTTGCCTCTTGTGTTCGTACCTAATGGATTGCAGTTTCTTCCCATCTCTTCTATATGCTTAGGAAGGAGGTAGCTGCCTAATGGCTTCTCCACTGCCTTTTTTTGTGGGTGAGATTTTTTGTTATTTGGGAGACAGAGAGTTAAAACAGCAGCACCTACCACTGCTCATCTTCACACAGCTTCCACTGTCCTAAACTGTTGTTGTTCCTGAAGCAGAAACTAGGGAGGCAAATTTATAAAAACAGTACTACAAAACAAAAGAAATCCACTGGGTGAGTCTACTGTGACTGCCCCTCTAAGCATTTTTTTTTCTTAAAATACTGAAGAGGGAAAGAGGGTAATCAAAGCTAGACATTTACAATCCTAGATATACAAGGTGACACCAGCAAGTAAACTGGTATCTTGATTTGACTGGTAGTTAGATGCTCTTGCATCTGCCAATCTGCTAATTTCTATTTCTGCAGAATATTTTTAAAAATTCTTCTTTATCACTTACCTTCTTAATCATCACAAAATAAATCACCATTGTTCCTTGGTACATCTTTTGAATGTCAGTAATTAATCATCACATTCTTAAGTCCGTTAGGAGTTACTATGGTGTTATATACACCTTCCTTTCTTAGTAGAATAAAAGAATGCAGAGTTATAGTCATAACTTGGTTGGTACTGCGAAAGTACATCTAAAGTAAGGCTTTTAATTGCATTATAGTAAACTTCCCTTGCCCTCCATCCCATCTCATTTTCAGAAGCTTCTCACTTGAGATAGAATGAGGTGGTGTTTGGTTCCATCTCAAAAGTACAAGTTTCTAGACAGTTGAAGGAAAATCCATTATGAACTACTCAATTACCATAAAAAAAATAAGTTAGGTGCTTAATTAGAAATGTTGATCAATAATGAACAAGCATTACTTTAACAGAAACCTTACCTGCTTCCCTTGTAAATATTGGAAGTTCTTATGATGCAACAGGCAAAAAGTTATATGTAGACATTACAGCTTGGATTACTCTCACCTGCCTTCAGATGACTACAATTTAGTTAGGTACAGGTGACCTAGAAGCATTTTATAATTACTGAAGAAAAATATATCTCTCTATAGTGTGATTCATCAGAATCACAGTATATCAGACATATACTAGACATTTGCTTTAGGAAGAGATGGTTTGTGTCCTAGAATTCTTCAGGTACACAGATATTAAAGGATGATCAGCCCAGTTGTGAGCACCTGTGTTTTACAAATCTAATCATTAGGTGAGATAAGGATTCACAAAATGCGTATGAACACACACACATGTATCACAGTTCCCTTTAGGTAACAGAATTCTGAAATTTAAAACAATTTATACTAATTCCAACTTTAAAACATGACGTATGCTGCTATTGTTTCAAGTAGACATTATTTTATCCAAATACAAAAGTGGAAATTTCTTTAGTCACTACTACTGGTATTAGTGAATATTACTCACTCTGCTATTTGCCAGAGTGAGAGCCTGGACTTTTGTGTATACATATATATATTTAAATAACAATCTTACATCCAACATAACCTCCATAAAACTTCTAATTCTCCAATTATAGTTTAGATACGTATATATTTTAATCTTAGAACATCCTGAACCGTTTCCTTTAACAAACAAAACATACCATCTGTGAGAATGCACATGAAAGCATACTCAGATTTTAATTATATATCTCATGGCAAAAGGCATTCAAGAATGGATCTAGGGACAGACATAAAAATATTGCAAAACCATAGGGCAATGATTTCTTCTGCATGACTTTGTTTCTGTAAATAAAAATGTGCAAGCTTGGGATTTGTAAAATCTATGACTATCATAACTTTTTTCAAGTTATAAGGAAAAATATTTGCAATACAGTAAAATGTCACATGGTAGCAAACTAGTAATTGAATTTAATTAGATTTACACATCAGTCAATGCTTCCAGTCTGAAAACAAATGTTTTCAGGAACTGAGTGTTCTAACTCAAACAAGTTCCTAAACAGAAGTGACCTAAGGGCGAAGCAGATGAAATATAATCACAGTAATATTAGGGCAAATTTTAAGAGGCATATGTGACAAATAACACTAGAAAAGTAATAAATAAAAATAGAAATGCTTAACTTGTCTAGATGAGTGACATTTCCCTTACTAATTCCAAACTGCTTTTTTATTATTGAGTAAGTGTTAAGAATTAAAGAAAGTCATCTGTTCAATCTTTTAGTATGATCACAATTTAGTTACAAGACCTTTCAGTTTCTCTTACCTTCTCTTTGCTTCACATAGAAAACTCTAAATTTCACGTAGTAATACATTTCCTAATATCCTAATTTAGAAGAGCTTTTCTTCAATGATACCAATAAATCTCCCAGGGTTTAATGTTTAACTCAATTTTCTCTTTTTTCACTCCAAGAAAGCTGTAGTTTTATACATTTAATGTATGTTTCTACACATTCATGTTCAACAATCCTGACACTTACACTAACCAAAGTCCAGAAAACACAATATAATGTATACCACATAAAAAAGCAGAATCTAAATTTATATATAGAAATTTCCTTAAAGATCTACATACGTTCTTGTCACATCTTGTTCAATCATTGCTCGAAGCTCTTTATCCTGGAAAAATTTATTCCAAAGGCTCTGAAATAAGAAAAAATAATTCGATGAAACAGAGACTTATACTGAAGCCTTATATACTACATCTGCAAAGTACTGTACAAATATTAACTAATTAATCCTCAACAGTTGTGGTAGATAGGTATATCAATATTTTTTTGGGTGAAAAAGAATGTTGGTGACCAAATTAACATATCTGAGAGTCAGTTCAGGTCAGAGATGAAAACACTGAAATTCCTGTATCCTTGTTCTAGACTCACTCCCTTTTTTCACTGGATGGCTGCAGGTCTGTGAGGTACTTGTAAGGGGTCTACGAAGTTAGGAAGGTTAGAGTAAATTCAAACTTACCAGAACCAGTAGCTCAACTGAAAAAACAATAAACCAGTAGTTCACTCACAGCAAAAGGTCTGTATCACCATACCATACTCACAGCAAAAGGTCTGTATCACCATACCATACTACAGTTCCACAAATGTACGAATTCTAATTGAAAGCTGCCATAATTTCCACACTATGAAATTTTTTGGAAGTAAGCTAGTTTGTCTTAGTAGGGGCAAAATCAAGTTAGGAATGTATGGTGATCAAATACATACTATGAAAATGACATCATTGTAATGGTACATATATAGAGCTTAGATCAAGAATGGCCATTCTGAAAAGATTCTAACACACAAAGCCAGGGTATTTAAAAGCTCATTGTCAACATATAACAAAATATTAAATAAAATAGTTTGGTGTAGGCTTATCTTCTTCTGTAACTGTGCTTATGATCATTTCCATTTTCTTTCTTTGGTTTTCATGCCTTGTTTATTTACAGTTTACAAAAGCTAACCCATAAGAAGTCAGTAAATGTTTTTATGCTCTAGAAAAAGTATTGTAAAGCCTACTCTTTATTGGAAAGGGATGGTAGCTTGCCCATATTGATCAAAATACAGAAGGAACAAAATCTATAGCAATCTTTTCACGCAGCTAAGTTTTCAGAGAGCAGCAGCACCAGTGAATTAAATACCATACAAAAAGTGGCTACAATGCTTCCAGAATTTCTTACTCCTCTGTAAACAATTCATTGCCATGGTGGCTTACACTCCACAGAAAACAAAGAGAAAGTGCATTAATATTACCTTGCAGAAAGAAGGTAAAATTACAAAAAAGAACGTTAGAGTCCATACTTGTGTTACTAACGGTGAAAAAACCACACCCGAACTTTAAAAGCATTCATATGCTTGACAATGCCTTATGTAAAACTACTATCTTTTTAACTTGCAGCTCTTTTCGTGCAGCTAGATTTTGAGACTCTCCGGCCCTGGTCCATCAGAGCAAAGGAAGAAGGAAACAGAAGTCTCCATTGTGGAAAGGAAGCAAAAGCCAGGACACTGAAAGGGTAAAACATTAAGTCACTGCAGAGGCTCGGAGGCGCTTCGCTCTTCATCCCTACACCTGGTTTGGCCCATGGCTTTGTTCTATAGTTTAATCCCCTGCCACATACTCTGACATGTTGTTAACCTTTGTTTCCTGTCTCCTAAAGGCACCATTGCTGTGCCACACTGAATACAAACAAAATAGAAACCCAAGCAGTACCACCAAAGATAGCTATGACAGTCTTTCCAGGTGTAAGTCTCTTAAATGCAGCCAAACAAATTAATTTCAGGGTATTAAGTTATTTTGAAAATGTGATAAAAAAAAGACTTTTCAGAAACAGTAATATAATTAACAGAGAAGATATGTGCTATAAAATACCTAAGGGCTTTTCAGGTGCAATAAGATACAGTGTAACAAACAAAACAAAACAAAAATAACAAAAAAGCGCCTAAAATTGATCTCTTAAATCTACATGTAAATCCTCATCCAAGTGTCATGACTTTGAGAATACCAAGCTACTAGGAGGTCCCATTGATTTCAGTGAGAGCTGGATGCTCTGTACTTAATGACAGTCAGGCCAAATGCTTTTACCACATTTTCAGTATTTCTTTAAAATCTGGATCTGTCATTTTGCAGCTGGCACTTTCTGATTAGAAAAGAAAGTTTTGTTTCTTTTAACTGTATAAAGAATTAAAAACCTTGGAAGAAGCGTGTATCTTGCAGCCTGGTGCTTCAGACATCAACTCAGCACGTATATAACTCAGACACACAACAAATCTACTTTGTCTGAAGAAAAACTTTCAAGGCTGAACAGTCTTCCAGAGGAGAGCTCTTCAGTATTTGCTGCTAACAGCATTCTCTTCATACTGACTGTTTAAACACTCCTTCAATTAGAGCCATTTTGTGTATGAAATGAAAACACAGGAATAAAAAAGGGTATCAGTCAAAAAAAGGATATGCTGTGAAACTGGACTCAGAGTCTGATTTTTTGTTCATCGCAGCCTTACCTGTAATAAGCCCTGAAAAATCAGAATATTTACTTGGAAATTAGTATTTCTGGTGCTTCTGTAGATCCTGGGAACCACTGTTGCCACAAATCAGTTTGGAAATTTAGGAGGGAGATTATAGCACCTGCCTTTTTTTCTTCTTCAACAAGAAACAAGCTCGCTTGTGTATTTAACATGATGATAAGAATATTAGTAGCACATATGCTGATAGAACCAAGGGTCAACTTACCCCCTCGTCCTGAGAGAGTGGGTTGTTGATTATCAGATCTTGCTGACCTGCTTTCCGAGGGTTTGTAATGTGCTGGGTAAAAACAGAAAAAAAATTAAATCCTCTTGTATTATACTCTAAGTATTAATACTTATGTCAATGCATGGGAGTAGAGAAGGTGTTTTGTACCAACTTACAATTTCTTTGATTTTATTGTACGAAGTTCTTAAGTCTGAAGTGGTTTTAATCCATTGGCTTCTGTCTTGGGGTAGAACCTCCAGAAATAACTATCAACAAAAAAGCCCAAAAAATCCATTAAGTTTAATCTATTTAATAGTTTTTCATATAAATCCTACCAGACAGCACAAATAATTTCAGAAAGGAAGATTAAGGAGAAGAAAGCAAAGACCTATAAAATACTCCTGGCTTTAGTACCTTCCAGTCAATAAATAATAAGCTACTAACCATAAGTTTTTGGGTAGGAAGTAAGGCATTAAAAAAACCTGGAAGTCACAAACTCAAGCTTTGCAAAATGTCACAACAGTAAAGTTGGTTGAGAATTCCACAGCACAGATGAAATGCAAAGAAGAGATGAAAATAAATATATAAAACTTATAGCTATTTACACAACACTGATGCGTTAATGCAACACACGTAAAACAAAACATGAATGCAGAGCAGAATGCACTCAGAGATATGCTCTACCTAAGAAATGTGGAATGTGGAAAATCTTAGTCTATAGGAAAAATAACATGTTCTAGACTTCTTTAAGATGGTTGAAATAGTCTATTTTGCACAAGGTCCTTGTGAATGCCTACATCTCAGATCTTCCACATTCCTGTTTCCAAAGCACATCTATTGGACAATAATATGTAATTGCATATAAAAAAAGGAAAAAATCCCAGAGCATTTTCTTGATTTTAAGTGTTCTTGTTTACACAGTATAAAGTCTTATGAATAATACTAACAAAGAAAACATTCCCAAATTATTAAAAAACTTAAATATTTCAGATCTTAACAAAAATATCCATAATATTTTTAGAACAGGCAGTCTAAAACAAAGCCCTAGCCCATACTGGGACATGCAAATAAAACCAGCCTTATTTCTAAAATAAAACCACTCCTTAATTTAATTAGTAGGCAGTGAGGGACTTGCTGCTTTTGTTAGTTTAGGGTTTTCAGTTATGGCCCTTCTAATTTAGAGGTTCAAGAAGCAGCAGACTGGTAAAACACTGCCTGCAGCATATATTCACTTGGCCTCCTGAAGAAAGCCTTTTCATTTACTTTAAATTTGTTAAATGCTAAACATGCTTCAAATTTTAAACTTCAATTTTCAAATTTCTTTCATTCATATACAAAGAGTATTTTCATTTTCTTTTTATAGGTCTTTGTGCCAAAGTGAAGATTGAGAAATTCCAAGTGAGGTAATTTAAATTATCAGTGTTAATATACAGCATCTCCACTAGGGAAGATGTTCTCTGTCAACGTTAGTGCAGAACAGAAGACCTGATGCTGGAGCAACACAATTCCTTTGGAATTATACATAGCATCTCTGTATTACTTTGCTTTCTTTCTCTCTTCCTTCCCCCTGCAAATTTTGAAAAATACAAGAGACCTCTGAGGACCTATTGTGTTTTAAGATTGGAAGACCTGGCTTCCCTCTGTCCAGTCATTACAAGAAGGATTGGTCCTTATTTGCTCAATTCACTGGGAAAAGCTGCTAGCAAAAGCATCAGACTGCTTTTAAAGAAGTCCCAAGTTCCACAAAACATAAATTGTAAGACAAACCTCCTTTTTATTTCCAGTGCACGACTTCACTGCACAGAGACTGAGGAGAGAGATGGCTGTGTGGCACTCAATTCTAAACACATCACACAGCACAAAGAGATTCTTTCCTAGGAATCTTTTGCTATCACCCACAATTCAGCTTTAAGGCAACTCGATATGATTAGTAAATGTCCTATGAATTATAAAAATGAGTAGCAAAACATTGGGATGAAGTCTCTTGGAAAATTCATGATTCTTTGCATCAATAATCTTCCAGCGCATCAGGTAATGTGTTGATATATTGCAACCACAAACTGTAAATAAATATTTTCTCTTCTTACCTTCCAGCAAACACTACGGAACCTGCTGCTTCTCAGCTGCCCATTAATCCCCTTCAGCCGTATAGTTGCCAAGTAATTGTTGTTTACAAATAGTTCTTCCCATTCTTTACTGCGTGCAAAAGCAAAAGGAACGAACATTTAAACAACAAAAAGTCTTAGCTGATTTAAGGACTATATGACACTACACAATTTTGGATAAGCAGAGGAAAGGAACTTTTTAAAATGTATATATTTAGTTGTGTACCATTTCTGAACGCATGGCTGTCTTTTTGGACACATTTCTTCTTTGGATTTAATGAATATGTAGATCGCTATAATTATGCCAGCTACTGAAATTCATAATGTCTATGGAGGCTATTCCATTTCCTCTAAAATGTTGGTACTGCAGTTCAGTGAATAAACAAGAAAAATGAATATTAATATAAGCACATTCATGTTTCAGCTGTAGACAAAGAAGTACCTATTCCAAAAAATATGCAACAGAAAAGTATACTGTTGACTGTATTAGCTCCTCACATGACATATTTGCTTAAATGAACCTTCTTTTCTTCTTAATGTCAAGCTGGGCAGTTAAGCATAATAGAAGATGACTTTCTTTAACATTTAGTGCTATTTACTATTGAAATCACTCCTACTTCTTTCTACATGATCAGTTTTAAAATTTTAACAGGTGCTAGCAAATTTAAAAAAACATCAAAAAATTAAAAAGCCTCACTGTATAAACTGTTAAAGGCAAGCTTGAGTACCTTGCAGTACCTATGGCTGACTAGATAAACAACCTAAATATGCCTCCCAGGCATGCAGGCACCAGGGGCCTAACACCTGTGCCTCATTAATATACAAGTAAATCTGCTCTACTGGGAAACAATTGGAAATTAATTGTCCCAAACCATCTACTGAGTTTGAATAAAAGAATTAAATCTATATTTCCTGCACCTTCTACTGAAACGAATCTCAAGAACAGGATAAGCCATTTGATGGTCCTGGTAGCCCAAGACTTGCTCACAGGCTTCCTACAACCACTCTAAAATCCAAAGGGTAATTTCAATGTAAAGAGCTGGGTTGTGTGCAAGGAAATGTGTTTCAGATTTATTTTCAGTGCATGTCCTCAAGGTGAACATCTCCCTCTCCCACTGTCACACGGGAGACTATTACTTCTCCCCGGGAGACCAAATGAAACCAGAAAGAGGGAAACTACTATTGTGACTCCAGGGTAAGATCTTGCCAGATTTCTTTCACTGAGAAGGGTCACAGAGTGGGTTATACTGAATACCAACAAACTTGGGTTTTGCAAACTGCCCTACATACATGCAAGCTAGAGTTAGATGGTTTTCAGACTTTTAAACTAAATTGTGAGGGCGACTTTTTTGAAACCATGTTTTAGACAAAACTTGTTCAGCTTCAGAACAGAATTATATGATACAGTAGCTGGGAATAGTTGGGGAATGGACTTTGGAAGCCAGGAAATGATGGTCCTGTTTCTCTTAGACAGGAATGAATTTACAATCCCCACTGAGACCAGAAGCGTTGTGTTTGTGAATGCATCACCTACCTTTCATCTAGGACCCTTGTCTAAAAGACAGGTGTTTACTTCTGGGCCTTGATTATGAACTATTTTGAAAAGCAAAGATACTCCATATAAGAACAAAGAAGACTAAAGTAGCCTTAGTTTGCAAGGATTAGAGCTGCTTGCAGCTTCTGCCAACTGCCAGTATTCCCCGGTGACCAAAATAGCACAAGTAACTCCACTGGTGTGGGGCAGCTTCCTTCTTTCCTGCCACATACTCTATTCTCCAAGTCAGAAAGACTATCTGGGCATTTCACTGGTTCGCTATCTCCCATACATCCTCATCTTCTGCAGTGAGCTGCCTATGATTGTTTACCAGTATTCTGTCTCCTTTGAATACAACGTATGGTATATAGCAGACACAGCTTGAGAAAAATCTGGCCCTTTCTTTCACCGTCATTTATACTTCAGTAACTACAGTATATTATGCCTATCTAAATAACCCTCCTGTTTCTATCATGTATAATATTCTTTGTTTGCCATTGTAAATTTTGTAGCATCATTGGCCATTACAAGTGCTGCCAAGCTGCCTCCCTAAGGTAGCGATGCTTCGGGAGTGACACATTCCCCTGCGCACACAACAGGACAGCCTCTGAAGCTATTCACATTGTTCTGCAAGGGGATGGCATTCCCACAACATCTTTGAAAACGCCAGTATGTCAACTGAGTTAGCAAAAGATTTCAACCAGTGTAGCTGTGAATAGAAAGGGCAGAGAGGAAAGCAACTCTACGGGTTACTTTTTACACTGCTGAGAGTGATTGCGACACAGTAAGAAAGTAATATCAACACTTCTTAAATTGTATTAGTGCAGATACTCTGCTTTATCTTTTTTTTTCCTTATTTTTTTTTAAATTCATAATGCAATTCCAAACAAGTTTTGAGCAAAATTACATTTAAAACAGCCAAAAGAAATTTGGCAAGATCCTATCTCCTCCGCATCCCCCCTTGGCTGCTGGGATCACTTAAAAGAAAAGTTATGAACAACTGAAAAAAAAAAAAGACTTGGAAGCTGGAATCTGCTTCATTTTTAGTGGAGCTGAATGATGTCTAAAATCCCTTCTGAACAGCATTCGCTAATTCATTTCTCAAATATTTTGAATGAAGGCTAGTAAGTTAAGCCTTACAATTCTACAGACTGTTTCAGTAATGGTAACACTGTAATATCAACAAGCATTGATTCTAAAAGGATAATGTTTAAGATTATATAGCCCTACTGTGTAACCTATTATCTATGAGCCTTGTTAACACAGGGCTTGCAGAAAACTCATCGGTCAAAGTGAAATGAGCGATGAAGATTGGAATTCAAGTCTACCACAACCCATTTGCTTCACTGAAGTGAAAGGCTTCAAGAGCCAATTGGAACCACTCGAACTATGAATAAGCATATGCAATTGTTTTTAATCAAACTAGAAAATTAAATGCATAATCATGTGCAAACACCACCTTTAGGTTGTACAATTAAAATAAAGGCAAATGCCAGTATTACTGTTTTCTGGGTCTTCTGTACATATTTTTAATTTCCTATTCTTATTTAAATATCCTAATATACTGTTGTACGTATTGTAAAGTTTCCATAGCACAAGGCCTACATGAGGGAAAAGTAATTAGATTAATGTTTCTTTAAGAGACTTAATTTCACATGCTGTATCTATGCCGTAACCGTCCAACGTAAAATAGTTATTGGCATGAGTTAGGGACAGTTGTGTTACTTGGAAGTTGGAAAAGTGCTCAATATGTACGAATGAAAAAGCAAGCAAATCAATGGAAGGGATGAAGCTTGCAGATTTGTTCTGCAAAGGTTGTTCTTAGCTCTTATCTGTTCCTTTGCATCTTTTAGAAACATGCAATTAGGTCATAACTACAGGAGTTTGAATCTGTCTGCAAATGAATTTTATACTGGGGTCCACTCTAATGCACACACTTTCTTGATTATAAGGAATGAGGCTGACCTCCTAGTAAACCACATATAAGCATATTTATTGTTCTCTTTCTTTCCATCAGGACATGTTTTGTCGATCTAACACTTATTAGAACAATTATGAAAATTAGATTTTCAGAGATAAAAGTCCAAAGAATTGCAAGAGTAATGTCTCTCTCTGATGACATGCTGTAAGGAAGGGAGCCCAAGCAGGACAGAAAGCAGGATCAGAAAGTCTAAGTAAAATTTTACATGCACTTAAATACATTTTTTGAAAGGTATTTTAAACCCTGAAGTCTAGCATCTTAGTAAAAGACACTGGAATGCCACTATGGCACAGCTATAGAGGAACAAGCAATTGTAAACTCTTTAAGAATGAGTGACACCAATAATGCAAAAAGATGCCTGGAAAATAATTCTGGAATTCAAATAGCAGTGCCCAGAATTTTACTGAGGCAACACTGAGCTGTGGTGGTGTTGGAGAGAGGTAACAAAGACTTTCTTCCACTGATAGCCAGAAATGGAATATCAGCCTCTGTCTCTGCTGCTAAATTTCCACCTGCAGCATAACGGCAAAACCAATGCATCAAGAACAGGTACATGGAAGATTGCAAGTGTAGCCCTCCTAAGCTCATCACAAAATAAATACTCTATTCAGAAGAGGAAGAAATGCAATGGAGTAAGAGTGATACAACAGCAATCACTGCTAGTTAACTTCTGCATTTACCTATTTACAGGATGAAGCTGCTGATGCATACAAATGTAGATCGTTCCAAAATCCAAAGCTAGTGCAAGAAGCATTTTTGTACTACAATGTTAAGACAACATCTAACTCTGTGGAAGACACTAAACCCCATAGAAATGCAGACATGTGAATAGCCAAATCAAACTACAATCTATGTCACTGAAAAAGGGCAAAGATTCATTTCTGGGACAGCAGGTGCTCAGACCTACCAGGTATATATTATTATCCATAATCATTTTACTTACATTTGAAACTGCGGGTAGCAGAGAAACCAGTATCTACCAGGTCATTAGAGAGTGGGTATAGTTATTTTCTCTCATGCATTTTTAAAATATGACAAGTTTTCAAATTCCTTTTTTTTTTGTGTGTCCACGATGAAACAAGACCAATTCAGTATTTACAACAACATTTAGATAACAAGGAGTATTTCTCAGCTCATGAAAGAATACTGCAATGCTATTGAAAGGTGTGAACATTTGCATACATATTTGAGATTTCAATCTAAACCTTGAGCTTATTCTACCCTCTAGACCAATATTGAAGGATAAAATGGATAGTCTCATAGAGATCCGAAGAAAACTCTTGAGCAGTGCTGCTAGTATTGGCAGAATCATCTCCAACAAAATGGTGTGCACGCCCCCAGAAAAGCCAATTTCACTTTTTCATACCGGTTTTTGTTAATCTTCAAAATGTGCTTTTTAAATGTTGAGACTCAAAATCAGCTCCCCAGAGGCACCCAATGAAGCAACAGGCTACTTAACAGGCCTTCAGAAAGAAAACAAATTCGCAAATTATTGTGTCATATGTTTTGCAATATGAGGTCTTTATTGATAGGAACATCAATAAGTGAAGGTAGTATCTATATTTAAATAGGGGAAACAGTTCTTTTCAAACATACTGCATAAATCCCAGAAATACATATAGTTTGTATTATTTATTATGCCATAAAATGAACATTTAAGAAAAAAGTGATGCAACAGCCAGCAATGTAATGAAAACAGAGTTAATTCTATAAAAACGGGGAAGAAACAATTGAAAGGTAGTATCAAGTAATAAGCAGTAAGTTTCTAAAACAAAACCATTTCTGAAACACATGGATTTTTATTTGCTACCCTGAAAATCCACTTGACAGCCTTAATGTGCAGGCTTATCAATCAGCTTGGAAAATATATGTATTTTCCTCTGTTCCTCAAACTCCTGCCTGAGGACACGAGGCAGAGTTAACAGCCATGTAAGTGTGAATATGCATGGCTGCACTGCTGGGAGGCTCAACATTCAAAGGCCAGATTTTTCTAAACAGTTCAGGTTTCATCTGCTTTTGGCTGACACACAGTTAAAAAGGTTTGCATGAGGAAAAGTAAAATCGCTTTCTTAATCTAAACATTCCAGCAGAAACTTCAGGTTATTAGTGACCTTTGCTCTTCAAGCTACTGGTGTGTGTGTAGTATAGTCCAGGGAACAGAACTCGGGCTGCACTGGCAGCAGGATGCACCGCCAGCTCCTCTCCTGCCAGCACTGGATCTGAGGCAGAACCACGAGATACCTTTCTCCATACTCCAAACTGTCCACCTCGTCTTGGTGGTTCTCAGCCAAAGAGCCACGTTTGGTCCCAGGAGAGCACTTCACTTCTAACCCTGTAATTGTTCAGCTTTTGTAGGAGAATGCTTGTTACACCCATGTCAAAGCCTGAATTTCATCAGCTGGTTCTCATCTGCTTACTACCTTATGCACAAGTTTACAGAATGGTGAAACAAAATGTAGATATTATGTTCAATGGGTTTTATTTCTGTTTTGTAACTGATTTGCCAGTTGCAGAGTCAAGGCTTTCTAGCTTATATCCCCCCAACGCCTTTAAAATCTTCTGCATGTACATGATGAACATTTGCTTTCTAGTTCTCCTGACTAGAGTTCCCTTCTGCTAATTCATAGCCACAGCTCCACAAATCATCAAACTAAAAAATGGATGTAACAGCAAGATCGGAACAGTTTTTGCAGGAATATGCCTCAAAAGGACGAAATGTTTCTGTGCTCACACCTGAAGAGCTAAAGCAAGTCTAGAACTGGTTTAGTCATGACAGTATTTAAAAATATCTACCCAATTTCAAAACTTGGATGATTTTATGTTGTGCAGGGTGACAAATGCAAAATTCTCATTAATATTGTTAATTCCTTTTAAACTTTGTAAATCCATCCATTTTGCACGCAACAAAGACATAAGAAAATGATATAACTTTGTTCTCTTGAACTGACTACATTTTATTACCATCTTTAAAAACTATGTAGTCTTACAAGAAGCAAGTCTTCTTTACACTGATTTCAACTGTATATGTTATTTTGAGAAAACTTTTGTCTTCAAAACTTTTTTTTGGATTAAAACCAGCATTTCCTCAAACCTGCCATCTTGCATTCAAGTTTTACACAGAGCTCTAGGTTATAGTGTGTGTTTTTTTTTTTTTTTTAACCAAAGTGAAATCACTCATCTGATGTATTTTGAGCAGAGCGTAGGAAAATCAAGATATTTGGTTTAAACTTCAGTAGTTCTGTTACAAAGCTGTAGCATGTAACTCCTCCATTTAAAATCCCACTGAGCTAGTGAGGACACTGAGGTAGTACTCAACAGAGAACTGATCCTCTCCAGGTTCTCTTGCTGCCAAACTCACCCAACAACTCACTCCCAGTTCTGTGGCAGATGCTCTTGCTTTTATGTCACTGTGCCTCTCATGGACTAGAAGCTAATGCCAGCACGATTCAGATCTTGCAAAGAGTATTTTTGCATCAAAAAAAATACAATGCCATTCACCTGTCAGTTCCTGCAAAGTTGATTTAAGTTCTGAGTTTTAAATGAATGACAATGAAGTTCATTGCATTATTTCAACTCACGGACCTTCAGGACTTCAAATAAGTATTTCAAATTAACTATTGCCAGATTTTGTGTAAGTAGTAAGAATAATGAAAGGTTTTTGGGCCAAAATGAAAACCAGAAGAGCAATTCCATGGAGTTCCTTCATTTTCTATCAAGTCTACTAAGGACTAATAGTGCTTAAAAAAACAAAAGAAAAACCTTCATTTAAAAACAAAACAGAAGATAGAATAAAATACTTCTGAAATGTTTCCAATCTGGTATTTCTGACTTCATATGGTATACTGCTCATGCTGTTTAGACTAGCACTAAACTTTTGCTTAGAAATTAATGTTTTGCACTTACATAGAACTTCTTTCTTCTGCTCTTTCCCCAGGTATAGTCTCCTTCTGATTTAGAACAAATTAATTCAATTTTTTAAATTTGGAATAATAGGAGACAAGGACCAGACAAGGAGTGCAGAATGGATCAGCTCTGGAAGGAACACATCAATAAAAGAAGTTTGACAAGATAGGAAATTATATGTGAACAGGAAAAGAAAGAAAAGTAATTTTGAAAGAATTCAGAGAAAACCAGGTATCTTTTAAGCTCTCGGTAGGTATGACAGTGATATGCTTGGATTTGGAGAAAAAAGCTGTTGGAGGAAACCTGTGATCAGTGCGAAGAGTCACCTTCTCATGTTGGAAGCATGAGATTCGCAAGATGGAATTGCTAACTTTTTAACATGGACAAAATCAGAGTACTGGCACAGACTACCAGATCCAGAGAAAGATTATAAGCACATTCAGAATGTAATCTTTCAGAAGAATCACAAAATTCAAGGAGGGAGTTTACAGGCTCTCAGACAAAATTAACTTGTACTGAAAAGACCTCTTTGCACATAAATGGCATCAGCCAAGACGGTGTCTAACAAATAGTTCTAGGTAAGATAAAACAAACATGGATGCCAGCTTTACTGCTTCCTTCTGGAAAGACAGGAAGGATGTAAGTGCTGAGAACTCTCCTTAGAGAGCAGAGGTGCGGTGGCATGTTATTGCTTTGCTTTCTGTCCCCAGATGTTTGTATCTCAAAATGTTTGAAAACCCCAATAGAAACAAGCTTGTTCTTTACAGCTCTTGATTGTGTGCGGACATAATTGCACAGGGGTTACTTAAAAATAAAGCAATAAAGAAACATCAACTGTATATGAACAAGAATAAATAGGTTTATTTAGATAGGAACAGGCTGCTTCCTAGCAGATTAAGGCAAGAGTTTTCCACAAGGTGGAGGTATATAAATTGCCTACATTTTTGCACTACATATAAGGACAGAGGCTACCTAACTATTTCTGGCTCAGCTGACAAGAAAAGCCATAGGTCAAAGAGGAATCAAACTAGTTTCTCTAGCCACTTTTGGAAGGGGGCAGAAACAGCGAGGAACAGCTTGCACCCCTTGCCGACTTTCTTCTGTATGCTCAATGTCAGTCCTGCAGTTGGCTGGCACACAAGAAACATGCCTCAGCCAGCAGGACCACATTGCCTTTTTGCAGTAAGAAAGAAAACATCTGGTAAGTAGGATCTGTAAGAAGTCAGGGGAGGAAAATGGACTATGCAAGTCTTTCTTATACTAGCTCTTCTGCCTAATTGAAATATCAGCAGAAGGAGGAATACACATTGACTACATAACCCACAACTTCGAGCAACCATCTCTTGTCAAGGAGTTTAAGGCTCACAGGGAATAACTTTATCTGGATACATGGCATAGAAATTAAACTTATATACAAGTGCAGAGATGTGTTAAGAAATTATCCAGCATACTAGTCATGGGTCTTTGAATCGTAAAGTAAGTTAACAACACAAGTATGAAAAGTGGGCTTTTTTTAGGCTATATATTTATTAGAAGCAGTATTAATGTATGAATCCACCTTGGAAGAAAATAAGTGTCCTTGAAATGTTAGATTCTATCAGCCAAATTGAATGTCTGCATCAATGGCTCTCCCTAAAAGTCATAATTAGGTCATTAAAATATATTTAGAAAAATAGCCTGTAAAATAAAGTTAAAAAATACTCACCTTCATTTTATTTCATAGGTCACTGTTATACCATCTAATAAGATAATTAAAAACATGCAAGCAGCTGGTACTGAGGCTAAACAGATTAATGTAATAGTCTGTAGTCATATGTGCTGGCAAGGGGTTCACCTCTTTGGCGAGGAGAAGGTCAGCTGCCCTTGGGAAGGCAGGAGAAAGACAGCATTTCTACTTTCCAGTGGCACTGCATTGCAGATACTGGAGCTAGAGACCCACACCTATTTTTCTTTTCCTTTTGGTGAAGCCCGTCCGATTTGCAAGTTCAGCAAAGGCTTTAACCATAGCATTAAAATAACACAGTAGAGGAGAACTCAAATATCTTTCCAAGATTCTTATGTTTTAAAGATGACAGCTACTGTATGTCTAAATCCTTGTTAAAATTTTTTTAATAGTGAACTTCAAATTTTGATAATGTGGTTCTATGAAATAATTTTCATAGTTTCTTGTTAGTAAAGCGTTTTAAATAGCTCACAGACACACAAAGAAGACTTCCATCACAGCCTGAAGACCAAGTAGAAAATTGTTTGTGACCTGACAGGATGCATTCACAAACTCACAGAATATTTAGAAATATGTGCTAGTCACATGTGCTTTTCATTTACATTACTTACAAACTTTATGACCTAAAGGGAAATGCTCGCTATCTGAACATAAGCAGCATTAAATCTGTGCCGTGATCAACACTAGCAAAAGCCACAAACTCTAAGGTGACACCACCATATTAAAAACAAAACCATACAAATCGTTCTTTATAAATATATATTCATTATAAATATATCCAAGGATAATGGTCTGACATCCTTTATTAATACAGACACACACCCTCAGAGTCTTGTACTGGAGAGCGTAAAACCGTCCTTTAAAGCAGAAAGTGTTGGAATCAAGTAACACCTCCCGCTCTGTGGTTTTGTCATTGTGGTAAAAACAATATGCTCTTAAGAGTCCTTCAATAGCTAAACACATTCACAGTAAAATATTTTTAGACATTTGGAGTTGCCTCTTCTCCTAAATAAATTGTAAAGAGACTGCTACACATAAAACACGAGGCAGTGTTTGTTTCAGTAAAAATTTCCAGTAGACTTTTCTATGTATTAACCCTCTGCAAGCATGACATCTACCAGATATGTTTGCCTCTTAGGGCAAAATTCACTATATCCAGCCTTTTTTAAACACAACAGACTGAAACACATTGGGTAAACAAGACTATCATTAGTTTTATCTAACTACTAACTTACTGAAACACTACTCATTGCAAGTATCCCAATGAGTCCTTAAAGAAATAACAAACACCTACCCTCATTACCTTTCAAAGTAGTTTAAGATTCACTTTTCATCTTTCACAAGGTATTACCTGCTCATTTTTACTTAACATGCAGCACAGAACAATAACTATTAACACAATATTTAACCCAACCAGCAAATTTACAGCCAGTCTCATTAGATGATGGGAGTTACTTGCCACTGAACAGAAAATACTCATTTCACACCTTAAGCGTAATACTACTTAATAACAGTGCGAGCTTGCCAGCTATTAGGAGACAGAGATTTCTTTTATATATATGTGTATACACACAGAGATATATATATATACACACACACATATACACGGTGCTATCTTGCTTTATTATCTTGCCTCTAATTATCACAATAATACTCTGGCAGTGGTATATGGGACTGCTTTTAAAATATTAATTAACTTCAGTTTTGTAAGTTGGGCTGTAATCCTCTTTGATAGAATATGATTATTATTCAGTGGAAGTCGTAGCCAACATCGTATTATATACACTCTCGACTAAGGAATATGGAGATACAAACGCCAACTTTAACCTCTTATTCGTGGAGCATTAAAGGCAGCTGAAGATTCACTACAGTTCAGTCTGGGCTAGTTCAGCCCCCTGGTCCGGCTCCCTGAGAGATGAGTTTCTCTGGGTGAGTGTGGAAGGGGTAGAAAGAAAGGGTTGGACTGCAGCTTACACTCCAGTGGAACCTGAGCTTAGCTGAAGCTGGCTGCTGCTTCAAGTTTTACCTTGGCAGGTACAACAGCTGGGGCTCGAGTTAATGAGTTTCAGGTGTAGTGTCCTAGAATTAATGGCAGAGAGGGCTCTCAACTTCTTCCTTTTGCTGATCTGTCTAAAATCTATCTTGCCTATCTTTTCGGAGATCGTTTTGTGGTCTCTGTATCTACATATGCTTATAACCTTAAAAACATGAAGATTATTGTGGGTAGTATTCTTTAGCCCTTCTTTTAGCTCAGTACATTGCATGCATCAGATAATACAAATACAACAAGAAACCAAGTCATGCAGAACCCTGAAATAGATCTGCTAACATATTTTTCTCCAAGTGACCATGCTAACTACCCTCGAAGTGTTTTACATCAACACAAAGTAGGTTTCATTAGAACAGACTTACTAGAAAACAGAAAATTTGAAGGATTTGTAAATCAAACCTCCCCTGTCCCACTGTGTCCCTGAAGGTACACCCTTTTTTTCCAACCTTGCTCTCAGTCCAGAAGCTTCCTCTGAGTGTCTGAATCGCAACAAACTCTTCGCTGTTCCCACTAGGTCCTTATGAGAAGTCTTCCTTTTCAACATCCTGAAGACCGGGCTGTTTCCTCCCTGCTGTCCTCAATCCCTATCTGTAACAGGTTCTCCAGGGACTGTGTCCCTCCCTGCCACCCCACACCTGAGGGCTTCTCATGCCCAGCACATCTTGCTGCCTACAAGATGGTGTGATGTTCCCCACCCAGCCAGCTTCAACCAGGACAAGGCAACCGGGCAGGTTCCTCCTGCCTGCCTGCCTATACCTCTTTGAAGTACAGACTCCAGCAGACTACAAACAAAAAAATGAAAAAGATGCCATCCATCATAGTTCAACACATGAATCCAAAATAACCACGTGGTAAGCTTGTTTTGTTGTACCATACTTAAGCATCAAATTCAGATGCAGTCATTCTGGTTAGCACAAATATTACTTTTTAATTTACCAGTCACAAGGACAAAGATTTAGCATTTGTAGCAGAGGCAGTATTTTGCTAGCTCAGAGATGAAACTACCCATCTGCTGATTACCTTTCTCTGCTTTCAAGTACAAGACACCCTCCGGTATGTACCCAGCTCAGGGACAGTGCTGAAAAAAGTTGCTCAGGCACCATGTTGCTTGAACTGGTACTTACTATCAACAGAACTGAAATATTATTTTCCTCTCAGAACACTTCCAATTTAAGAAATAAATTTAAGAAATTCTGGTTTTGGTTTTTGACCTGAAATAATAAACAAATAGAATTCCAGGTGGTCCACAGATCCAGTTACTTTGGACAAGATCAGAAAGGTAAGTTAAGTATTTTAACAATATTCAGCTTAGCTGCTATGAGTTTAGGTGATAATTTCTATTTTATTGAATAATTTGAAGTAAAAAAAATACCACCAAAAAAAAATCTTACAAATATTTAGGCCTACAAATATCCTGTACTTTCATTAGTTAAGCATTTTGAACAACTTTCTCAAAAAAATAATAATCCAGAATACAGCTTGTCAGATCCTTCTTTAATTAAATCCTTCATATCCTTTAGTCTACTGAGTGTTGCAATTGAGATTGCACAATACTCTTAAATTATATGGACCTGTTCTTTTGCTTTAAATAGATTATGATACTTATTATATTCAAGCTTTTTAAAATTAGAAACTAAATATAAAAAAGTACCAACCTGTAAGAAATAAATGTTCCATCAGAATCTGAGGTGTGGTGTGTGCTTCCATTTTCATTTGATCCTCCTAATAGAAAAATAAAAAACCTTTGTTATAAGACAAAGCTTGATAATAAATACCCCAGTATCAATGAGAATTGCAATTGATTTTACCATATACGGTAACTTTAGTTTACAACAAAACTTACTTAGACAAATCGCAACTTTACATCTTCGAATTCTTACACCTGGCAAGAGAGATAACTAGACTCCAAGTTCAATTTGGAGTCCGAATGTTCTGAAAATCTGAGACTTAATTTCACTTACAGTTTTGATTGAGGCCCTTTTCAACCTATTAAACACAATTTTACTTGCATAGGATTGCAGAGGTTTACCATATAAACAGATGAGTTCGATTTTACTAGCATTATGCTCCACCCCTGGAAGTGTTTAAGGCCAGGCTGGATGGGACTTCGAGCAATCTGGTTCAGTGGGAGATGTCCCTGCCCATGGCAGGGGGGTTGGAAATAGATGATCTTTAAGATCCCTTCCAACTCTAACAATTCTATGATTCTAAGTTTATGTATTTTGTAAAAGAATTCTGGGCTCACTGTACGATACCAGATATTTTTTGTCACAACACAAGTTCAAAGTTTCTCTGAAACTACCTAAGAAACATGTCTGCAAAACATCTTGTTTTATGTTCTGTGGGCTGCTTATACATACAACAGTGATGTTCACAGAAAACATGGATTACAAGGAAACCTTCCTCTCTGTAAATACTTCTACTGAAGGACTGACGAAAGCCAGAAAGAATCATCTATTTTTCAAAGCAAATATATTCGAGTCCGGTTTTATACTATGTATTCTTACCCAGCCTGTCATTAACTTGATAATTTTTCTGTGTCCCTGTGTATTTCCCTAATTCATTTACAGATAGCATTGTGCACTTTCATGTCCTCTGTTCTGCTTACTGAAATCAAATTCTTTCAGTCTTTCCCTAAATGAGGCTCCTTATTCCCTGTTTTGTCTAAATCAGTCCTTACAAAAAAGAAGGGACAGAAGCCGTAGGCAGAATACTAAACGTTTAATCAGTTGACTCTTTGGACAGTGGTTTTCCTCTCTATCAAAAAATGCTACTCGACACAGTCATGCCACACCATCTCAGAGTTTCACAGCCATCCTTAACCAACATTCCTACCTGTTTCCTCTCCATTTTTATTTACACAAAGAAGTTTGAAGTTAACAGTAAAAATTCTTGATAGTATAACACAATACTCTATTTCACACTATTCATGCTATTTCTAGTCCTCTTTTCCTCAGAAAGGACCAGTCCTACCCAAATACTCTATTTGTGCTTGCCCTGGATACTCCCTTCTACTATTTTTTCTTCATAAAAGTCCATCAGTGCAGTCTCTTAACTTTACGGTAAAACAACTAATGGAAATATTGGATAAGATCATTTCCACCACAAACTCCACTAAAAGTAGTTCTTTCATTAAAATCTGCATTTCTCTACGCATCTTATAATGACTATACTTCAATAATCTCCATCCTTTCTATTTCGTAACATCTCCTGTGGCACTACATCAGTTGGTTTACTGAGGTTCAGACAGACGTACTTTATTTCCTTAATGTATATTATTATGGCTTGCAGGTTAGCTGGGCACAATCTCCCATTTCACAAAACACCCTCACTGTAAGTTATTTACTTCTCCTTTTTCTCTTACTTCTTCCTTAAAAACTTTTCTAAAGCCCTGCACAGATAATAGTCAACACATATATCTGCTTTGTTACTACTATTTTTTTTTCTTAATCTAAGTGCATGTACTACATTTCCCCTCCTTCAAATATATGCTACCAGCCATGAACTAAAAGACTGAAAAGTTGTTCAATGCAGCAGTATTTATCATTATTTTTGAAAGACGTTTACTCTGCAAGCCAGATGCTTCAGATGCCTTAATCTTTATTGGATGTGCTAATTTATAATAGCTACCTTAACTCCCCTTTATTTTATTTATTTATTTTCAGGCCTTTGCCTGAAAATTTGGTTTTACTGAAAATTAAAAATTTTACAGTTTATACCATACCTGGATTACATTTATTATCATTTGACCATTTGCACTGCAAAATAGTTCTAGTTTTCTTCCCCAGAAAGCTTCTTTACATAGTCAAGTAATATTTTCTTGTTAATTTAAATTATCTTCTTATGATCTAATTCAACTTAACTTTTTCTAATTGTCATTATAACCCCACCCTTTCTTATACCCAGGAGGTAGCCTTCTTTGCAGATCAAGCCATTTTTCTGTTTCATTCAGGATCTTTGCTTACTCCAGACATTCCTTAACAATACTTCATCATTCCCTTTGGCATAGAACTTTCCTTCCGAGTGTTTTTTCTCACCTAATTTGGAATGCATTTCTTTTATTAAGTTTTGCATTTTTGTCTAAAATCAATCCCAAACCTCTACTACATTTTAGTCTAAAATTGCTCAGTCCAGTTGATTTCACTAATTAGCTCTGTCAATTTATTTTGAAAATGGAAATCCTACTTATTCAATCTGCTTTTTGTTTACTAAATTTAACTAAATTAACAACACCAGATATTTCATCCAGGAGATGACCCTCCCGTTATTAATAACCATCTGTTCCTTTTTTTCTTGTATCTTGGAAAATAGTCTCCCATATTGGGACAATTTTAAGTGATATGTTTTTTCATGTATTCCCCATCTCCACATCTGATCCTGAGCATACAGAGCAATGACTGAAATGTGCGTGCTCAGTCTCTTTTAAAGCCAAATGGTCATGGGCAGTGATACCAGGCAACTGTTTATAGGGACACAGCACATCAAAACGGGTCCCAAATTCACTACAGCACTTTATTTATACTTAGACAACTCCAAAGCATTCACCTACCACATTATCCAGACTGAAAAAGAAAACCAATTCATAATGCTAAGTTCACATGCTGAAAAACGACTTTTAGGACTCTTTTCAAGAACAGCAACACACAATCTTCTTCCTTTCTGAAGGATGAGGTTTAAGGTTATATCGAAAAATTCAAGGCCTTTATCATCTTTCAACTAAACCATTTGTCCTGCTTGAAGAGTCAACATGACTCTGCAAAGAGAACCAGAACCTTGGTGATAAAAGCTGTTCTTTCATCAGGATTCCACAATGAACATTCTGTGGAATCCTGCGTCTGCTACATCCACCAAGTTGTCCTTCACAAACTACACGGCACGTGGCTTCCATTCTGAAGCACTCTCTCAGAAGACAACAATTTCCTTTTTTAAATGACCACCACAATACTTAAGTATTCTTAATTGTACACCTCTTGTTAATAAATTGTATATTCATAGAGGTTATTGTTGGGGTTTTTTTGAGAGCTGCTTTTGCTGCACCATCGTATCATGTTCAGCTTTCAAAAACAGGATTTAGTGGAGCGGGCATTTTTGTGGTTGTTTTCTTACTCCACCCCCTTTACAACAGATATGTCTGCCATGACATTTTGAAAGACGATTTAGATGTCTTTCGTTGAAAGCAGTAAAAATGATAAAGCAAAGTCCAAAGTATTCATCCTGGTAAGTTTTCATAGTCAGCAATACTCGGGACAGGTGCTTCACGAACTAATGACAATAAACTGGGGGAATCCTTGCCCTGGATCACCTCTCCTCAGGCAAGTTCCAGTTATTCCTCCTTTTGAAAGGTATGATGAGTAGAACAGATAGATTACTTGTATCTTCTTCAGTAATAACGACAGAACTTCATGGTAAAATTAGGATGTATACTCAACAGTCCTGAATATAAGATTCATGACACTGGTAACAGAAATTGTGGCCTCCTTTGAACATCCTAATTGACTCAGTATTATCTTAATCTTTAGATCCCTTCTGAGACTTAAAAATGGGAAGAAGGGCTCTGTTGTAGAAACAGAGAACGCTCTACCAACCCTGCCCCATACCTCCTGAAAAGGTTCCCCAACTTCAAATGCAAAAGCTGGGGGGAAAAAAAGGATAAAATAAATCATACCATACTTTCAGAGGAAAAAGAAGGGAAAGAACCAGTACCAGGACAAGCATCAGTATCAAAATGATACAGTTAATGTACCCAGCTTTCAGCACTACAGCAGGCACTGGTTTTAATACAATAATAAAATAAGGCAGTATCCTTCCAAAGGGACTGAAAATCATCTGGATATCTTTCTTGCTGCTGCTGTAACTGGAGAAACTCCCACTCCTGGGAATGAACACTTTCTCCTGAAATAATTCAGTTCTATTGCCTTGAACAGCAAAGGCTGTTCTTGTGCGTGCAGACCAGGGGCTAAAAGGAGCTGGGACTTGGGTAGCTGGGACCTGGTGCTATGGACACAGCTGCAGGCTGTATCAAGAGAATTTGCATCACTTGAAATTTGACATTTTTACTAACCAGTCAAAAAAGCACATTTCAAATGCTAGCTTCTTTAGATTTCAGAGATGCACAGAAACCGAATTGTAAATTGTGTATTTACTAGGGTACTAAATTCACCCAGAACACACTGGCTTGTCACTTCAGTAACTGTTCTCTTACAAGAACAGGTTTGAGATTATAGACATAGCATAAAATAGATGAACCCAGAATAAGGAGGATGCCAAATACACTTTCTAAAGATTATCTGAAAATCATGTGTAAAAATTGCAACAAGGAGAAGCCTAATTTAAATACACTATTTTTGTATTTTTATTTTTTAGCAGCCTATTATACTGATAGCGTAATATCTTCTCAAAGAAGAGCTTTTTCAAGGCGCAGCACACACTTCAAGCAGTAAGAAGAAACTAGACAGCGTTTCAAAGCCCCGGTTCAAGAGCAGGAGGATGCTCTGGGTATGCACCAGGCACAATGAGCACTCTGAGCTTAAGAATATGCTCCACAAGAGTAAAAAAGCACATGAAGAATGACGTAGGGATCAGACATTTCTCACTCATCTCCTTCATTACCTCTCTGAAAACAGCTATTTGCTGTGAGATGCAAAAATTCAGCACAGGACTTCTTACAGAGAAGGGCTGGGATACTATCACAACCAGCGGCAAATCTATGAAGACACAAAGCCCGAGTGACATCTCCTTACTCTGTGGATCTACTTCTACTTTTAAAAATAATTGAACGCCTTTTTTTTTTTTTCTCTTCTTTTGAAAATATGTTCTGATACCGAAGAAACGTCTTTACATATATTCATATTTCTGTATGTATGTATGCCTGTGTGTGGGCACACGTATATTTATATAGCGCTAACCAATTTACCAATCTTGTGTCAGCTATGAAAGGGTTTTTATGGCTGGCAGTTTAGGAATTTGTGATAAAAGTGATCCCACATAGGAAATCAAATTGTACACTCCCCTTCTTACAAGTGTCAAAATGGAGATAGATCTCTCTGCTGACGGGTCTGCACTCTGCTTAATATTTTCTTTGTACTTAAATCAAAGGTTAAAATGCTGTTGAAAACCAAAATTTATTTAACAGTTGTGAAAATTTAAGTTCAGGTTGATATAAAACACTCGATCATTAATGCAGTGTTTTATGATCAGAGACAAGAAAAATTTTAGCACAAATATATGCTTGCAGTCTAAGGTTGTCAATTCTTATAACACGTCTTCCAAATTCCATGCTATATTCATTTTCAGCATATTTAAAGCTTAATAATTTAATGATTTATCCAATTTTAATTTATACTTTCAAAACCACTTTGAACAATCTGAGGTGCCACTGGAGATCATAACAGTGGTCCTGGTTAAGTCAAATAATAATTATAGCGCTTTCACTTTAAAGATGAGATTATTTTTAATTATTGAGTGAAGTACTTGAGGTACCATACTTATATAATTACGCTACTCATTAAATGGTTATTGAAAGCTGAAATGTAATTTTAATGACAGCTACCTATTTTTCTTTGCACACTTTATAGATGACAGATCAGTCAGGAATTCTAGTTTGCTCAAAAAATCCTTGCAGCTGCACTGGTTCTTTCAGGTGTAAAACAATTAAGCTGTGCTTTTTTTAAAACTTTAAACATTTTTTTTTTCCTCAAATGATACTTACACGATATAGAGGAACTAGTAAAACCTGAACAATAAAGCATAGATATTTTTTCTTCTTCACAATAACATCAAAATTCTGGCCCTAAACTATACACATTCCAAACAATATCCTCAAAAAAATAGTGACAATACAAATATGGAAGAATGATTTTAGTCAAAATGTGTTCCTCATATAATGCAAACAGAAAAAATTGCTAAACAGATTGCAGACCTTTATTGTGAGTATAAAGGGGTAATCAACATACAATAAGCATTTTACTGTGCATTAAAACTATATATAATACCATGAGACTCCTTTGCTTTTTGTAACACCAAGGTTCACAAGTCTTCAAACGTAAAATCCCTTATACTATTTACTCCACAGATAGATATTCATCAAACTGATCAGAATAAAATTTATCCTAATGTGCAGGAATCTCTGACAATTGACACCACAGAGTCGTGGCCTCAGAAATGAGCACCTGAAGACTTAGGCTCTTTATTTTAATCCTTTATACATGATGTTTGAAATTCAGCATATTTGTCCATTGTTCCAAAGGCTGGTATCATATTCAAATTAAGCTTTCCTTTTTCACAGTGAAAACCAAACAGAAGAGTAAATTTGTTTCATTAACAATATTAAAGCAAAGATTTCTGAGTTCGCTGTATGGGGAAAAGGCAATAAAGTTTTGAAGAGGGAAAAACTGCTTTGTTCCTTCAATCCCCTAGTTGAAATTAATTATAGCAAATGTTTATGAAAACATCTGTTCCATACAGTTATAAATTCTTAATTTTAGCATGGGCGATTCCAGGCTCCTCTATTATTTTGAAAGAGAGCAGTCTGACAATTGAAAGGTTTACAAAAGAGCAGACAATTTGCATTTCTACAGCACCAAATATGCAGTTTGGAAAGTCTTCAGGATCTCTGCAGCAAAGAAAAAAAATAAATACAGAAAGACTAAGATGACTGAAGCTTTCTGATTGGGGTCTGCTGATAGACCAGAAATGGCAGCAGGAGGAGAGAAAATAAGAAATAAAAGGAGAACTAATCCCAAAACATACGGAAAATTGAGATTTTACTACACAGACTAGATCCTTTAAAAAAAGTAAAACGTGGCGGAGCTATGCGTTTTCTGCGGGTCTGCAGCGTTGGGATGGATTCCCGAGGAGAGAGGGAGGGAAGCGGAGGGCACCGCCGCGTCCTGCCAAGAGAGGGTGCTGCAGAGTTGAAGATGATGCAGCCGCGGCTGCTCCTCTTCCTCCCTCCCTCCTTCCTTCCCTCCATCCCTCCCTCCCGCACCTCCAGCCCCGGGTACCAGCCGCCCCGCAGCCGCCACCGCCACAGCCACCGCTGCAGACAATCCTTCCGACTTTTTACACAACGCCCTTGCAACTACAGCGTTAAATTCAATTTACACCAACTAAGCTTTTAAAATGATTAAATGGAGCAAGCTCGAAGCGGTGCACAGAAACTGAAAATCATGCCTTCAGCTAAAGAATTAAGCGCACAGCGCTTCTGATATTTGTAAAATAATTATTAGGCTGGAAAGTTGAAGAACATTTCACTCTAAGCAAGTTGCTTAAGTTTTCTGAAATAAATACAATGCAACTTTTCAGTAAGCAATCTTTCAAGCTTTTAAGTCAAACCTGACTAACCCTTGCTTCAAGTTCATTTAAGCATTAGATGCATACTTTGAACACATGCATTGCCTGGTACAGATTTTTTGGTAGCAGAATTTTGTAGCTAAAATTTCAACAACTGTGTCCTAAAATGTTATATTTTGCCATGAATGAAATAGAAAATAATACACTATGATAATTAGTGATCTAGGCAGAAAATTAACTGTGAGACTTCGCCATTAGAAGTACAAAAGTCTTGCCTAGGCTGAAATATTTTGTTTATCTTTAAAAATTAATATGAGAAAAATATAACAAACATCAGTGGTGTTTTTTCCCCTAAGTTTAATCGAGTTAGGAAAGGGACACAGTGGTAAAACACAATAGAGTACTTGCATACATGCTAATCTTGTGATAGTAGAAGCTGGTCACATTTGAAAACAGGTAAGGAACACTGACACCAAGGTGCAAAATCAAAGCCAGTTTCAGCCCAGCAGAAAGCTGCTGAACAGTATGACAGGCAGACACATGGGTTTGCAGTCATGAACAAAAACTTCTGGAGATAATCAGAATATCTTGTAGTGCACGTTGCTCAAACCCAGTGAATTCCGGTGTCTTTTGGCCTCCTGATTTACAACAATCAGGTGGCATCTTCTATGATCTTTGCATATAAAATCACAATTGCATCTGTGTATACACATATATAAGTAAACTCCACATACTCTCCAGGCAAAATTTCTGTTTGAAATAATTTTTTCCCATGCACTTCAGTTTAAATCAAGACACATAAAAAGAAGAGGGTTTCCATTTTAAACTAAACGAAACACTTTCTGAGTGTTCACAAATCTAAACACCACCCTGTCATTAGGTTAGCCTGAAAATTAACATACTGCGTTTCCACATGTAAAATGTATGTGTGAAAAAGTGTGGATGGAAAAAGATATACAAAAGTCTAGATGACTGATTTGGAAATTAGAACGTAGCATCAGCGTTTGAGAAATGTAGCCCCTTGCAGCTCAATTTAAAATAAAATCAACAATAAGTATATTCAAAGGACTTATTAATAGTATTTATTTTCCTGATGAAGCCTCTGAGTTTACCAAAATAGACTGAGGTTCATGCTGTACTCTGAATTAAAAAACAACAAAATACACAGAATAAGGATTTTTACTCTAATACTGCTGAACTAATTAATAGGAATGCTTGAGAAGAACTCTCAGTTGATTGCAAGCTACCAAAATTTTAAATAATTTACATCTTTTAATATGATGGGAAGGCCAAGTTTAACTGTGATGCTAATAGTGAATTAAACACTTCAGAAAATGCACTTACATGGAAAAGCAGGTTGACTTCCCTTTTAGTGGGAGCCACAGAATGCTCGCTTATATAAGCGACTGTGACTTCCACTGAAGTCGATAATAATTTAGCCCAGTAACGCGCGGATTGAATTTGTTACCAGCAGTGATAAGATGGGTAAAAGAAAAAAATCCACAGGATAAGGTAAACTGTGATTCTTCTTTTTTTTCAGTTATTGTTTCTCTTAGTGCACCTGTCTTTGGTCTGTAGTAAATTACGTCCACTTCTGTTCACGTGCTCAGTACCACAGTTTGTATCTGCTACTTAACCTGGCTGATGGTTTACCATGTGTAACTTAAACAAGTTCCTAGGATGTCACCAAGTGTGACTGAAAAGACTCCCGACTGAAACGGAAGCTGTATACATAATAAATAATACCACCTCTAACTTCATTAAAGTCTTTAAGACCATATACACTTAACAAAAGAGCAAATTAGGAAAACTAGCGAAACAGAGGACAGAATAATCCACTACAACTGGGGACAAACAGCACAATTAGACTTTGCACAGAAAGAAAAAAAATCTTAGAAGCTGCCTGGCATCATTGCTAGGAACTTATGTCCCGTGATATACAAATGCCGAGTGACTTATCACTTGTATCCAGAAGAATCTAGCTAATTTTAACTTATAAACAGCCTAAAAGGCCTTTGAGCTATAAATTGCAATAATCTAAAGATGGCAAGAGGCAATAAACATGAGTTAATGACTCAGCATCCTCCTGAGATAGCACTGGTCATACAGCTTTGCTTAATCTTAGACATGCACAATCACTGTAAAAAGGTGGTCTCCAGAGACCATTTACACTGACAATAAGAAAAACATACCATCTCTTTATATGTTTGAAGGCTACTGTTGTCCTTCCATTTACTTCAATTACATCCTATCTTTAACCACATTTCTATCTTATAGATAGATGCAATCCTTCTGTTTGGGATAATAAATTATATGTAAGAATAGTTTGATTTTCATATTCAAAAGCTGTAATGCATATTCCATTGAGCCTAGCAAAAAAAAAAAAAAAAAAAAGAGCTGAAAAAGATTGAGCAGAAGTTTTCTAACATTCTGTTGTTTTGCCAAGATTAACTGATAGTAGACGACAAACAAGAAAGGATTAAGTGCTCTTTTATTGAAATAGAATTGCCCTTTCAACAAGAAGCTAGCTGTTCTTCAACTGAGAATAACAGGTTTATCAGGAGAAAGGCCAGCCTGGCCAGGAAGCCACATGGTAGGGACACACAGCCTCACCTCCTGAAATTGGGGAGGTGGTCTCAGGCTAACCAGCACCAGAAGTTAAAAAGAGCAGCACTAAGTACCACTTTCCTCTGCCCAGCACATACGCACAAAGAGGTTCAGCCTGAAATCAGAGCACCCTCATGGCTACTGTGGTGACACAGGTGTAACTAGTTAGTTGTTTACCTGGCATGGGATAACAGGCAGCATTTATGGCTACGAGGCAACCAGAAAGAGTAAAAGCAGCAGCACAGTTGCTGTAAATGGAAACACGGAAATTGAGGCACACAAGAAACTAAAAGGCAGTGGAGCTACTTGGCGTCCCGTGCAGGGTTGGCACTAGCCCTCAGAGTCAGCAGTGCAACGGTGGGTTTTGGCTCTGAGGAAGCAGATGAGGAAGCTTGAAATTACGAAGTTGTCAGAGATGCAAGACTGGGCACACATTACACCTGGACTTTCTTCAAATGCTACAGTTTTAAAAGCACACAGTAAGAGGTGGAAAAAGTCCCCTATGAAGCAATGTGGGAAGCAGCCAGTTACTAAAATGCCCAAGGCCACGGAGAGGCGCTTGGGCACCCACAGCATCCCCAACATCCCACTCAGCATCTCCGGCTCCTTCCAGCTGCAGCTACCTCCTCCCCTACCACAACTCCTTTTAGCACTGCTGGAAGCAGTCAGATCTGTAGGTCTGACAGGACACTTAGGATTTATAACAACATAAATTGCGGGATAATCTGTTAAATTAGTTAGAATCCTGCTCCCATCTATTGAAAAGACACATTTTTAATAATGTAACACATTTTAGCAGCATTACACACACATACACAAAAAAAGAGAGCTAACCAACAGTTGATTGAGCTATGAACAAAACATATTAGGAGTGCATGTGATTTTTGCTTCCTTTATCCATCATTCATAACACAACAGAAAACACATTTTTTCATTCCTTAGCAACTCTATTATTTGAATGATTGTGAAAAAGCAACTTAAGCTCTGGGTAAAGTTTAAAGTTATCTGGGTAAAACTTAAAGGTGTTCCAGCAGCAGCAGAGTCTAAAGGTGAGACAATTCACGAGTGCAGAAAAGTCATGTTAGGAGACCTTCACCTTATGACAGCTCTAGTTCCTGACAAACTTGAACAAGACAGTCTGAGAAAAACCCCAACAACCTGAAGACAACGAACACTGCCACACAGGCTCAAATACTCAACCCCGAAATGGCCATTCCTGCTGCAGGCAAAAAAAAAAGCCCTCATCCTAATCAAATCAACTATACAGAAGAAACCTGTACCAGAAAAGGACACATGAACTTAAAGCTGCCTTGTTTCGTTTTATTAGATGAAGCCAGGCAGCCCTAAACTCCTAATTTGAGGCTGCTAATTCTCAGCATACAGTGTGTATCCAGTAGACCCACACCTCAGAGACTATGAAATGAAGCAGTATCCTATGTTTTCTATAAATTTTTCCCACAAAAAACCCATGTCACCAAACAGTAAAAGCAAGTACCGAGCTAGAGCTTTTAAACTGCCAAATCAAAATATGTCAAAGTACAATGAAAACACTAGATTTTAATCAAAATTCTCTTAAATCAACCCTTCATTAATTTGGAGAGTACCAACTGTGTACTTTGCTGGTGCAAAAGCAGAGGTATGTTGTGAATGATGGATCTAGAAAAATTTGAAGAGCAAAGGCATTAGCGGTAAACTCTAGGTGTCTAGGAGATCAAAGTCCACAGCTACATTAGAATAGAAAAATATATTAAACTGACAGCCAGGATGACAAAACACTTCTATTGACGACAGTGCAAAGCAGTTTGCTGAACAACGGTCCCTCTGTTGTAGATACTGAGAATGAACCTCCCCACAAAACATTTCTGTGAAGAAGTATTTAAATCCATCATGGGACAGATTCCTGTTCGCCACCCTTGCCCTCTTCTGAGGGGGATGAGTAGTGTCTGTCCCTGGTGGCTCTTCAGAATGGAACTAAGGATACAAGTATGAAGCCCTTGGAGACAAAAGAAGTCTGAGATTTCAAGAATTCAAATTAGACAAGTATGACCAGATTTTCCTTGCAGACAACAATTATATTGACGTTTTCTAAAAGGTTGATAATTTAGTTTATACAATACTAGGATAAATGTTTAGTAGACTATAGTTATTTTTTCTAGACAGTTACCCAGTTCTCCAAGATAGACAGAAAACATGGAACAGCTTTTAGCCAAAAAGTTAGACAAAAATGTCACCCAGCATCAGACAGCACCAGGTTTTTGACTTTAGAGGTTTTTGACTACGTAGTACCTAAGGAAAATGTGGTAAGGCATGTTTCATGTATGTAGTTCATATTAAACCACAAAAATAATAATCTGTAAAGCAACAGAACAGCCTTGAGGGACTAGAAATTCTAGAATATTTTCACTTTTCTTCTGATTTCCAAATTTCAGAGGTGGCCGTGACTTGCTACGCTGTATGACAGGTATCATACCTCTCTGTCCAACTGGAGAGGACTCTGCATTCTCAGCAGGCATGACACTGTGACCAACAGAGCCTCCAGGTGTTGTGGAAGGCCACTCAGGCTCATCCATAGTGGGGTATTTAGAGAATCTGAAGAACGAGTGCAAGATTTCCAGACAGACTGTTGGAGTGAAATTCCAGACAATAGCTGTCTTCCTTGAGCACAGGCGTTATGTGAAGAAGTACTACATGCTGTGAATGCAGGTCGTAAGGCAGAGAGAGAGAGAATATATACGTCTGAACAAGTTTTCTGTTTCCTCTCATTGGAATGACAGTGAATAAAGACGACGAAAATTACAGCATGTGAATACTAGTGTAATTACTGAATAGTTCCCCACATAATTATGCAAAACAGATCTATCCATAAGTTAATGTACCCATTTTCTTTTTGAAACAGAATTTTCATGCCATCCATCAGTCACCCCAAACCACAAACCTTAGATGACTTAAGTACACGAATTTTACTCATTTGGTCTGTAATATAAGCAATGCATGTGAGTAGAAATAAGGGTTTAATGAAACAAAATAATGTACTCCACTAGGGAAAACACATTTTGCCCAAAGAAAAAACTCATGTAAATAAGTGGAGACTTGACTATTTGATAAATATAGCCCCAAAGGTTATATGTTTACTGAAAGAATATAAATATTGTACGTGATGTATTTTTTTTATTTGACTAGAAACATTAATTGCTTCCTAAATACAATAATATTCTTTCCTTTCAAGCTGTGAGGTCTCATTTCTGTTACTGCAACACGTAACCAATTACCTAACAAAAATGTTTACATTAATCACAATGACTCTATATTTTAGTTTTTATACCACCAATTTTATTTTTGCTTAGAACTGAACTCCCTCAGGCATTCTTTCGTGCCAACTGTTAATTTCTATCAGTGATAAAGTTCCCTTAAGCTTCTTTTAACATCTACTGGACATGACCTCATAAAATTTAATGCCATTCATTAACCCCAAGCACTTAACTTTACACAGTAATGTCAGGCATCTGACTTTTCAGTGCATGAGAAATCCAAGTGGGAACCGTTTGAGAGATACAAATTACAAATCATTAGAGTAGTAGAAAGAGTGGCAATGAATGATATTAAAGGGTGAATCAAGACTTGAACAAAAGTGGGGTTCTTGTGATGCCTCCTATAAAACATTCATACAAACAAGAAAGAGGCTGCAACATGATCGTTTTGACTTCTGAGGGGACTGAAATTCAGAGCTGGGGCTGAAGGCTATGTATTTAACACTGCCTGAAGCAGATTTGATGTGCAGTTCATGTTTTCTCGTGTTTCCAATAGCCTTCAGGCATTTTTGGAGGAGCACAGGTGCTAGGACCACCTTGGGTTCTGCAAAGGCCATGCAACAGCAAGACCGGGGTAAGACAGAAGAAGCACTTTCTTCAAAGTGCTCCTCCCTGTCTTCCCACAAGAGCCTTGCCTGGGTTTAGATTTAGAGTGTGGTTGTTCTTCTGATTTTGGTTATGTACCAAGAAAGCTTTCGGAGGGACAGCACTGTTTTTATTTTCCCTGAGATGCACAGATGGGTGATGTCTGCTTAACTCATTTAACCATATTTCCCAGTGGCTTCACACATGTTGGAGAAAATGTGGAAAATTCTAGAGGTGAATGAAAAAAATACTTAGTAACAAATTTCTGGCTTCTCTTGGGCCGTTCAAGGACATTCCTTGTGGGGAGTGAAACTGAGCGACAGCCTGTCAAGGCCCTGACTGTAAAACGGGCACATTGTTAGGGGGGGGGGGAAAAAAAAAAAAGTGGTTTATTTTCTATTTCTGTTGGCTCAAGAGATATCTAGGCACCCTCTGTGAAAAAGGACAGTGCTATGCAGCTAGAAACATGGTCCATCAGAGTTCCTGATAGCAATCTGCTTATTCAGCTCTGTTATGCAAAATCCCCTCCCCTAATCTGTATACAAGGCTCGCTTTTTCTTGGTGTCACAGGCTGTTACATTCTGGGTTAAGCAGTTGATGCTGCTGGAGCAGGGATCAACTTAACATTTCTATACAAATTATACAAGGTAGCTATAAATTGCTTCATGAGAACCCACATGAGATTTGATGCTGGTGTCTCTAAGTGCTATGAGTTTATTTATTTATTTTTAAGCAGCAAAAAGAGCCAGCTTTCAGAACTAAGCAGTAGCTCCTGAATTTACTGATCTTAACTGGAAATTATATTCTCTGCTACCCTATAAATCTAAACAGATGGAAGTAATTTTGCTCAAGCTTTATTTCCACAGAAAGATATCTCTAAGTGAAAGGAAGATACTACAGAACTGATATTTTCACATGTGAACTGTCATCTCTGATACCAGCCTCATCTCCAATTTCTCAGAATGACTCTTTTAGCTATAAACCACACATAACTAAAATCTACAGTCAATACACACTTGGAACTATTGAAAATGTTTTTGCATCTTGGCTGCCACTGGTCTAAGATCACTTTAGCATAATTACAGCGTGATGCAACACCAGTTAGCATGCATCAGTTGGAAAAGTTTTTATTGCCTAATAGCAGGGAATAGTAATAAAGCAGATGTACACCAGGCCACATGACAATGGCAACCAATTGGTCTGTATTTGGCAAAGTATTAATGTTTTATAAACACAAAGTATGTTATATACTTTTCTAACAATGCGGATGTAAATCTCTGCACAGCATAAACACTTGTGCTGATCAACATAAAGATACTGCTGTGATAGGGACTTTGAAGTTGTAGATAAGAGCTCAAGCTGCAAGATGCCAACAAAAATGGAGGTTTATAAAGAATCACTGCCAGACTCTTAAATGTAGTAGCACTTGTGGGACTTTCTGTAATATAAATAGTAATTACCTTCAATGTAGAATGTGTTTGCAAAAATAAATATACTGGTGCACATACCAAAACTCACAACTCAGTTTTCCACTTAGGAAGCAAACTTCAAAACCTGCAAATTCTGAGTAAAATATACCTCAAAATAATCTTTTGCTCAACACCACCTAGTATGCAGTGCCCAAATATGTATACACGTGCATGGACATACAGAATGGCTCCAATATACATACACAAACGCTACAATCTTAGTGTGAGGGCATCTACCCTGTAGACAATTCAATCAATCTCTCAAGTGACACCCATACGTGCCTGCACACACAAAAGCAGATGTGGCATTAAGATTTACAAAGTTATTGAAACTTTTAACAAGTAAAACGCATCTTTACTTAGCTACACCAGAATGAGGAATAAAGGGGTTTACATATGTTCCAATTCTAAACCTATCAATCAAACCCATGTTATTCCTTTGGGAGCTTATTTACATGCATATTTATCAGCCTCACATGCTAATTCCCTGCTGTTTTATGCCTGCGAGGCATGTTTATGAGTCATAATTGTTGATCTCATTTGATGTATTTCACTGAAGTAAGACATTATTCAGTTATGTGGCCTAATGTCAATGAATTACGATGACCTGATCTTCGAAATGCAACTTGCTCTTTAATTTTTATTAGAGCATAACTTATTCAGAAGAAGAAGAAATACACTAAAATGGAAGATTACATACTTTTGTAGTTAAACATATTATTTTTTAAACACTCCTCCTTACCTCTAGGCAAAGTTTTAAAAGTGCAATTCATAAACACCAAATGAAAAGAATTTTTTTTGCCTGAAATTACTATATATTTCTCAGAGTGGCACCTTTTATAGGTGCTTTTATTTTGTTTTAACCAGCCACAAGACAGGCCTTTGGAGCACTGACGTATGGTTCATAAAAGGAAAAAAACCAGACTCAATCCAAAGCCCTCAAATTGTGTTTTGCCTTAACTTCATCAAAATTGAAGCCAGATATAGACCTGGGAGCAACTGGTAAACGAGAGCTACTAAATTTAGCTAAAGAGTCCCCAAAACGACTTATCACCTTTGATGTAAAATGATGTTAATTTATAAACAGCAAATCACTTGATGGTCAAAGAACAGACCTAAGCAGGGAGATAATTCAAGGTGTAAGAACTTCACTGTGGTGACTTGGACTGAGCCATCAATGGCTTTCTAGGTGGCAAGCCAGAAGGGGCACTGCCAGGCAGCTGAACCTGGAACTTACACAATTCTGCTTACTTCACAAAGAGCCATGACAGTCTTCCAACACCTCAAGTATCTTTAAAGGTTTAAATCACCTTAAAAAAACCTGATTAATAGAATTTCTCAATAATCATGCCTTTCTTCCTAATGCAATTACAGAATGAAGGAATTGAATTAATAAAGTAACTGGTTATTTTTATTCTTTTGCAGCAAAGACTTAGTATTATTATAGTAAGCACCCACACTGTAGGATCCATAGTGTAAGTGGCTCCTTATGCTAGGCTAACAGAAGGTTACCACTCTACACATACCTTACTACGTGATTTTCAGATGTCACCTCTTCCTATCTTGAGTATTGTTTTAATGAATTTTTTATCATTTTGTTACAGATATCAAAAGTGACTATCAATAGACAATTGATTTCAGCTTCAAAAAATCAGAAATATTTGACTTTTGTATTGGAGTTAAGAGATTGTCAGAGTTAATACAATGTTCAATTTAAATTCATATTTATGTATTAATTAAAAAAACACACTTAGGAATGTTCAAAAGTTTCAAAGTTGCTGCTCTGAGCTACAGCTTTAGCAAGGAACAGAGTAATATGCAAAAATAAGAAAACTGTCTTTAGCCAAGTAATGCAAATGCCAGATACCAAATGCAGGCTCATTTTTCCACAGGAATCACAAATTCAATCTGAGAGATATGAGTAAGTGTCTTTGAAATTGCAGAAAACCTGCAAGTATCCTCTTAGATAAGTTGTAGTATCATAAGTATCATATTAGTTCCAAGATGAAAAATCTGCAGATTTTTCATGTCCAGAATTAAATCTGTGGGTTTTGTTTACAGCTGATTTTAAAAATACTTCTTTCCTGCAAAAGTTAAATATATGATAAAAATCCACAGACTATTTAATAAAGGCCTTATATGCTATTTTTTTAAAAAGTCAAGGAACATTCAATATAGGGTTTATATGATACTTTTCCAGATCAGAAATTTGCTTCCGATACAAGTATTTTGCAACCGTGTTTCTTAAAAAAACATTAATCTTCACTTGAACAAGTAGTTATTCTAACAGCACAGTTACTAGGGTGCGGCTTTAGTTCATGCAAATGTCACAGCTGAAATTGTCATGTATTCATCAAAAATACAAATTTTTAAAATACATTAAATCCTGGGAAAAAAAATAATCTATTTTCATTACAGAACTTAAAAGACAAAAGTTTTCACTGGTTTTGGTCACAAGAACCCAAAAACAGAGCTAGAGTCTTCCACAGTATAAGCTATAACTTATATCCCTTCTTTCTTTCAAATTCAAGTAAGCAAAAGACAGAAACTCATCTGCCAGGGTACTTTTTTTTCTTTTTGAATAGCAACAATTCGTGCTACACTTTTTCTTGCAATAAAATCTCAATCTTAATGTAGCTGATGATGTTGTGGCCACCTAGCTGTGATAATTTGCAATGGGGCTTTGTACACTTTTGCAAATTAGTATTTTCTTTGGTACTTCAATAGAGAATGAACCAATATTAGGTCACAGAAGGTGGCCCTGTGGCTCCAGATACTTCTCTCTGCCATTAAGATAACATCTGTTCTGACCAACAGTCAGCAAATCAAATTTGATGAGAATTCATCTGAGTGAAAAGTAGAAATTCCCACTAATGGACAGATTTATGCTCTGTTGCTCCACCCATTTAATCTTTCAAATGAAAGGTAAACAAACCCAATGATAGTATCTTCAAATATTATGACTAACATATAGAAAATGTACCTCACTATAGTGAAACACAAACGTTTTCACATCATTGAAAACATATTTTCACATGTATTCCGTGACTCTACCCTTTCAATTGCACTTAGTAGTGAAACTCTATACAGTTAATTTTTCCTAAGGTTAAATCATTGATTCCATTACAAATCCAATTTCTCAGAAGAAAAGAATTATCACCACTATAAAAGCTTTATCTGGATGAAGTTTGTGCCTTTTAACTTCTAGGAAGATCAAGAATATTAATTTGTAATGGGGTATCAAAATTTTAGTGGAGAAATTGATCATACAGGCTACTCACTAATATTTTGGTTATGTGGTCCCAGTTGCACTAAACCGAATGGGATTTGTTCAAAAACTTGAGAGTTGTCTTCCTATCCCAGAGTTTTATTATCCAAGCACATGTATTGAACTGCCAGCTGTTTGTACAGAACTAAGATATTTAACAGAAGAAAATGAGATCAGGGCTTTTTAAGTGGCCATTATAGTTTCCTTACATTAAATTTGATTTTTAACCTTTCCACCTACTTTCCTTGAAATATCAAAGAGAAGGTATTCCATTTACCTCAACAGCAGCTGCAGGGTAAACACCAAGGTACCGCTGTACTCACTGATTTGCAAGGTACATCAGGCGGTATGTCAAGCCAGCTAATGTCCCCAGTACCCAATAACATAAGGAAACAGTAAAAGCAGTACCTTGTGCTTACTTTAAAAAAATCTCTTAAGAGGTTTTAGCAATTTCCCTCCTCTTATGGCAGGAGCTGGCAACGCTGAGGTAGAAAATAGTGAAATAAACAAGCACAAACAAATCAACTTTGATTACTATTTCATTAAACTGGAGTAGCGTTCCTTAAACTTGTGGCCAAATGATGTTTTAATAGTAACACCCATGTATGCATCCATACTGAGCCAACATTTGCCAAAGTTTAGGGAATAGTTTAACATACTCAAAACATTTTAACTTTATTTGATTACTTGTAATACTGAAAGGGTGACAGTGACACACATCTGAAATATTTTTCATTTCCATTACCAAAACCACTTGTAGTTGAAATTTCTAGGATGACAAGTGCTTATTTATTTTAAGTTTGTATAAAAAACCATGACAAATCTGACATGTACCAAAGATACACTTTTTTTAGTGAATTAGCTACCTGCCTCACAAAAAGTGCCTGAAAAAAAGCAATAGCTGAAGGATGACATCATCACCGCAGCAGCACTGTGGTTCCTGAACAGCCTGGATCCACTTCCTGGCCCTGCTACAGACTCCTTCATGAACTAGGCACAACATTTCTCATTTCAGACTGCTTCAAATTTCTGTTTGTATGAGAACGTTCAGTCTCGTTATGCTTCTTATGGTGATTAAGAGAATTAATTTCTTAGCTTCTTTTGAAAATATATGATGCCTTCTATAGGAGGAGATAAGCACACAGATGCAGAAAAACCATCCCAAGTCCTGATTCCGATTTTGAGCAGATCAAGCCACGGAGCACAAACTGCATCATAAGCTTGTGTTACTGTCACAAATAGTGAAAATAAACCTAATTTGCTCTATCCTTTTGTGTCATTCTTGCTGCAGTTGAAACATTGTAGTCACATGATTACTGATGCCGCGATCTGAACATCTGCCATGATGGAAAAGCTGAACTGAGACACTTATGAATCACTAAAAGATATTCTAGATGTGACAGAAGGGCTGAATCTTGTCATAGAGTGTGGTATATGTATCATATAGTGTGTGTATCTGTACATCCATATATAACAGAATCACAGAATATACAGATCTCAAGCTTAAA
Source organism: Nycticryphes semicollaris (assembly GCA_013400055.1). Lineage (NCBI taxonomy): Eukaryota > Metazoa > Chordata > Aves > Charadriiformes > Rostratulidae > Nycticryphes > Nycticryphes semicollaris. The sequence continues at coordinate 1,382,500 of VXBJ01002849.1, read as the reverse complement.
ATTTAGAAACAAAATCCAGCAATAGTTCACTTACAGAAAACAAGATTTAAACTCACGAACAAGCATTTGAAACATGACTTTCCTTATCCAGTATTGACTGGACTTGGGTTAGTTTACGCGCTCCGCCTCTGTGTGGCCAAATCTTGACACCAAATGCTTGACACCTGAACACTCTCCAAACTGAGGAAGTCCAAGTAACTAACCTCAGTTCAGTACCTCAGGCTAAATTACCTCTTCCCTTCGACAGTGAGGGCACTCAGGCTTGTTATTTTTGCAGTCAACTGGAAGCTAGCCATTAATTTTAATGGTATCAGGATCAGGTCCCTGACTTTTTCGACATCAAAGAAACATCTTTCACAGTCATTTTGCTATAAATAATTAAAGCTGATTAGTAATAATAAGGTACCTTAACCAAAAAGGTAAACAGTGGAGACATTTATTATCAAAGTAAGAAAAGAAAATTAAAATAACCTGCAACACTTTTGTATGTGCAATTCATCAGGAAACGTTGTAAAAGAACAAAAACAAATGTTGGCTCATTCCAGAGGTTCTTTGTCATCATTAATGTATTCAGGTTTTCACAGCTGAATTGCTGTACTTTGAAAAGATTTTCATGAAAGGAAACTCAAATTCAATGTTTAAACAAAGCTGTCAGGTTACCAAGATTCATATTTGCTTGTATGTCCAGAAAATGTTTTCTCCTTTCTAAAAAACCCTCTAGGTTAGAAGCATTATTATTCTTTTGCTCTCGATTTGTAAACAACAGAAAATAAGCTTTTGTTAAGCAGCACGTATTTATTTACTTATTTATTTGCTATTTCAAAGCTGAAACCGGCAGTTAGAAATATCTGTTCCAAAGCGGAGGTGAAACTACCTGGGCATGGATATTTTACTTCATTACTAGTTCTGTTCCTCAAATTGATACAAATGGCCTCCTTCTGTTTCTGTCTGTCTGCTTGCCTGATCAGGGGAGCTAATTGTCAGAGCTGGGGAGATCTCCTACACCTAAACAGAAGATGTGCAGTTTGTAACCTGCTTAATTTGCCTTATGTCCTGGATGGCCCTCAGTATGTTGTTCATTAAAGCATCAGCTGTTTCGGTTGTAGCAGCAGCAACCTAAGCATAGGCCTATTTTTCTTTGTTAAAAGGCCAGATTGTCAATAAATAAATACACATCTAACCAGATAATTTCTTACCACTTAGAGTAAGTATAGTGGTACTTTTTGTCTCTCCCCTTCCATACTTAGTTTTGCACGTTCAAATTGGGCAAGGACAGGGGTAACCAAGGAGGCTAAAAAAAAAAGCTTATTAGTCATTCAGAAGCCTGAAATTGAAACTTGGCACTTAAGGGAAAGTAGGTTGAACCCTTCCCTTTTTAAAGTAAGAAACTCCAGGTCTTTATAAATGTCCACATATACGAAAGCCAGGAAAGATCCTGTCTGTGCTGACATATTTCTGTTACATAGAGCAATCAATTTCTAATACAATCAAATCTGTGGCAGTTAAACTCTTTCAAAATGTTTTAACATACATTTAATCTCAGATACAGAGGTCTATAACATCAGCTAGCTGCACACAATTCACAGACTGCTTTGTAAATTACAATCTTCTGTACGTCAGGACAGAAGTGAACTCACACATTTAATTATTATCCTGTACCAATCATGCTGGCCTCAGCTAGAATTCTGATTTACTAGTCTTTCATTATACATACACAAGTACAATCAAACTAGTACAGTTCAATTTTTTTTAAATTAAGAGAATCTGCCTTTTCCATATGTAGGAGATATAGTCATTTAACATAATTTGATCATTGCCTGGAAACACTTAATATGTGAGATGTTTACAGGTAATAACCTTCATATTATATTTTTGTACCAAGTCTGAGCGAAGTATTCAAAGAATGATTCCATTCTCAGCATTAGCTTCTACATAACTTCTAATAATGAGCTAGTTTTAACATACTCTTAATTACATTTACAGAGGTCATATTAAAAAAGATTATTCTGCTTTAATTTTGTTGTTCAGTACGTTACTATAGTTGAATTGGAAATTTCTGCTTGGAATTTTAAGCTTCTCTAAGCACGCAAAATTTAGTAAAAATAAATTAATATATTTTTCATTCAGCTTGCATAATTTCCTTTATACCAAAAGTATTATGCTACAGGTATACTAGGAAGTGAGATGACAGCTAGTTAGTTGGGCTTTAAAGTAGATATGGGAAAAGCTAGGAAAAGAACTAAAAGAAATGCTGAAATCAGCAGTTCCCAAAGTAGGGTCACAAAGTGTTTTAGCAGAATGACAGGAGGCTGACAGGTGATTTATGTGAGTATTTGGACAGGGCTGGAAAGAACTGGAAACTCCCAACTGACACAAGTGAATAGAGGTGAAGTGCCAACAGCATTAGTGAGAATTACTTATTTTCATACACTGATTTAGAGTAGAACTTTTGTAATTAACATTTTAGATAAACAGACATTGCTATCGAAAGGTCTTTTTTAGTATCTGCCTTATCAACTACTGAAGGGAATTCCCCTCCGTGATGCTTGTGCCAGTAACCCATGTACAGTATAACCTCCAAACTGGAATTAAGGGAATAGGCAACTCACATGAAACCACCAAAAAACCTGGAACTATAATTCTAGGGAGAAAAATCCAGCTCACTACGCGGTAACCCACAAGACTGTGTCAGCTACTCATATTTGCTCTGGCAGCTGTTGAATATGTTTAAAATACCCCTGCAGTTCCTAAATACGAATTTGCAGCAAGGCACTGAAATCAAAGAGCCCACAACTGGCAAATTGCGTTTACTCGTCTAAGGACATGGCAACACCCATGCAATCTTTAAAGGAAAAAATGGACTTGGTGCTGGATGTTTTCAACTAGCTTTATGTTAAATACATGTATTTTTAACTGTGCATAGCTTCTCCATTAACTGATGTCTTAATAACAATGTATTTCCAATAGGGAAAACAAAAGAGAAAACGAAGAGTTGCATGGAGGGACCGAGTGACAGGATGAGTTAGCTCAAGACATACTGTGTTGCTCCCATAGCCTTTGTCACTGCAGTGCTGTTTCTGCTCAATTAAAAGCAAGATAAACAGTAGTTATTATTAATAAATTAATATTAAAATGCTTGTTATGTCAGCATATGGTGTTTGAAGATGTGAAAAGCATTTCTGCTTTTACTCATCCAATATGAAGAAAACCAGGGTGAAGGTATCTCTTTCTCCTTATCATACCTGTGCCTTTAATGGAAAAGCCAAGCCCTGCAGGAAAAGCACCAGGGTTTTGAACGAGGACCACCAGCACCAACTGTGCTGGTGGGGCACTCTGAAGCTTTCTGCCTGAAGGGAGGACACGGGGCACTCTCAGGGCCTGGCACAAACCACTGCACAAAATCCTGAAGGCATTAAGAACAATCACAACCATCAGCATCTCCTGCTCCCAGTATAATGCAAAGAGGTTCTCTGTTCCAATCTTGTCTTTTTAATGAAAACACAAAGTAGCATGCATATTTAAAAGGACTCTTAAAACCGCGATGCTATACCTCATGTACATGTTCCTCCCTGCAGAGAAGATGAAAGAACACATATTAGATGACACACATGACGTCATACAATACACATTGGCAAATATTTGATATGAAAGTAATAAAGCTTCAAGAACTCACTGTACTTGCATTCTCAATCACTTTTACCTAGGAATGTACTTCTCATGCTGAGAAGTCTGGACCACTCTCATTGTTTCTTTTAAATGTAACCACAAATATGATCTTCCAAAAATGGAGACAGGTAAAGGCCACCCAGGACAATTTACAGTAGCATCATCTCCCTGACTGAAGGGGGTTGTGAGGGCAAAAAAATCCCAACCAGTAACACTGAACAGCTACTGACTGATTGGAAGATAACATAATTTTCTGACAGCAAAAATTCGCTTAACCCCAGAATGAGCATAGAATGATATACTCCGGACCAAAAGAGTCCCGTGTGAACTACACTGAAGATTAGGGGAAATCATTTTATAGCACATGGGTCCTGTTAGGTCCACAGAAGGTGAGTGTTTACTTACTATTTCATTCCCCTCTGCTTTCTACCTGTTTTCCATGTAACACTGAGATAAACCACATGTCTCAAACTCCACACAAGGTATAGATCTATATGAAAACACTTTTCAGTGATCCAGGTTATAAGGTTATTAGCAGAACAGCAAAACTCTCCACACAGAATCTGGTCAAAATGGAAGTACAAATGTTCTATTCCCATCTCATATTTTTTCATGGCAGCCTTCAGGAATCGGGAGGGATGCAATGGTAAGGATGAGATGAAAAACTGATCTGTCTCAGCTGGATTAATTGCAGCCACACGGTCCGGTAGTTGTCGTTGTCCTTCCAGCTATGTCAGCCTTCTCTACCCTCATCACCAACTACAGCCTTTAGATAAGAAATATATTCCCCCAAACACAATATCCAAACCACTCAGACCCATTAAAGGTTTCCCCTTTTCTTCTATTAAGAACAAAGAACATTTTTCTATGTGAAGTGTGCTATTAAATAATAGCTTGTACACTAATTAAAGTAAATGTAATTGTGAGAACACACTGACATTGTTGAAGTAAATTACCCAATTCGTTAATAGTTTCATTTCAAGTGACCTTAATTGTATTAATTGTGATATTGAGCAAATTAAATTGAAGAGTATTAAATGCATTGTTCCAGCCTGTCCTTAGAGGATCAACTTTCTCATTACATCAATGAAATGGGAATGCTACCAACTATGCTCTTCAAAACTTGGGTCAGAATGTGGTGAACACTATAACTTAAGAGTAAAACCTTATAGCAGATCAGAAACAGTCAACCTCGTTACCCCTTTTCAATGTAATATAAACCTCAAACATTTGGAAATGAACAAAATAGTTTGTCAGATTCAATACACAGTGAGAAGGCAGAAGAACAAAGTTTCTGAATTTCTCTTCATATATTAAAGGTTTATAAAATCACTGCTGGAGACAAAACCCATAAGATTAATCAGTTTCTCTGATAAAGATCCCTATTTCAGAAGGTATCATTAAAAATATTGTTAGATTAAAAAGAACAATATAATGAAAAAATTTAGAACAGAAAATGTAGCAAGATACCATCAATTTACTTTACTCAAAAGCAAATATAACAAAATACATACACATACATGAATATAAATTACAATACAACCAGATCCAAAGGATATAATCCAAAATTAAAATTTCTTAAAAGAACTAAAATGTTCTATTTGAATTATCAGATTGCGAAAGTGAGAATCCCTAACCACAAATTTCTTATCAACTACTAAAACTGGTATTTAAAAAAGCTATGTAAGAGTACACGTATGCAGTGCACAGTTTTCTACCTTAAAAAAAAAAATCAGACACAAGGAAAATAACATAGGCCAAATCAGGCATCAGAAAAAGACTGAAATACTAGCTTATCTGGGTTTTTTTTTTAATACTTTAGAGGGATAGAAAAAAGAACTTGAATGTCAATTAGTTAACAGCCTATCCTGAATTTTTTAAGCCTGCAAACAAGCACATTCTCATGACTCATCATAACTCAAGATTCGAAGTTCCTCAGTTACACAACTTGGAGTGCTATCAACGCCCAGATCTTTTTCCAAATGACACTTATTTCACCTGTAATGCTCTGCTTTTATTTGCTCAGCCAGGTAACTGTCTCCTGCCCCACGTTTGCAACAGTACACCTCACAGCTGGTTCTAGCAAACCATGTCTTATCCTTCTCAGGCCACTTCTCCAAAATCTCAAGAATACTTTGAACTGTATGTCTGCCCTCCATTGCGCTACCAGCCCTGCACCAAATAAACCATGTTTTCTCTCTATACCTTTACTGAGATTTTATTAAAAAGAACTGAGTCCTACTAGACTCAATCAATGTATTTCTGGAATCCTATCCAATATATCCTTCCAAGCTGACAGCAAATGAACAAAAAGTAGTCTACGCATAGTTTTCCAATCAGCTATACTTAACAGCAATCCATGTATTTCTGAGATTTCTTTCATTTTATGAAAATGCCTTGTGAGAGAAATTAAAAACTCCAGCTGGACATGACATCTCTTGGTTCTCCATCAAGTTTTGTTATCAATTCCACATACTAAAAATACAATACTTTGTGTAGATTAACAAATCTGACTAGCTCTATGATTCAATATTTATTTTCAGCATCCTCATCAGCGCTGTGCTTTATTTTTATTATCTCATCTCAGTGAAGACTCCTATCACTTAGCCTCCAACGCAGTATTTTAAGCATTCAGCGCTGCTTCAAAAGGCAATTCAGATGTCCTGACATTGCACAGTACTGCTCAATATTGATGGACCATCTCTCCTTCGTATCTCTAAGATACATGATACAAGTTACTTTAAAATGCAGATTTTCACCAAGTTGATTCTGTATCATGCCTGAAACTTGAAGCCACATTGAAAAACCTTGTATTTAAACACTTTTGACAGTGCTTAAAGACAAGTGAGAGAAAGATAGTGAAAACGATAGACAGACTATATGGACTGAATACACAGGAAAGACTTTGATGCCCAAAGACCTAACACCATCTAAGCATATGCTTTATTTAAAATGAAACATGAAAACTTCAAAGACTTATTTTGGATATATAAAGTTTCAAATTAAAATGCAGAATGCGTTTCACAGTAAAAGAACCTCTGAAGACGAAATAGATGCTTTATATAAAATATTTACATAGATAGAACGTAAAAAATGTACCATAGTTGGTAACCTTTATGACTTGGGGAACCATGTATTTACATATCTTTATCTTCGCATGTGCGTATGTGTGTGTTGTGTATATATTTTTAACAGTTGACAGCTGTTTTAGAGCATACAGAGATGCCAAGCTGAATGAGGGTCTTGATTACTTCAAGATTAGCTATCTAAAGTTTCTATTCATTTTAAGTGTTGTTAGTTCGAAGAGTCATTAGTCACTTCCTTGTCTCATAGAACATCAGCATACATTTACATTGTTAATGAACATTTGGGGTAAATGAATTAATGGCACTTTTAAACATCAATTCAATACTAATAACTTGTATGTCATAGAAATGTTAAGGTTGGGATAAAAATGAGAAACCTTTTCAGTCAAGGTAACTAATCGCTTCTGGGCACAATAAAGGGTAAAATTAATTTACGATGTTTTTTTAAACAGGGTAAAAATCTTGTTTTTTCTTGAAATGGGATCAAGAGAATTACTGGTATTTTTTTAAGGAAAAAAATCAGAAGAAAATGCTTATCTTTTTCTTGATTGGGGTAAACTAGAAGCAAGCTATGTTTCCTCTGGAAAATGGTTATTATTTTAGGTTATTGCAAAAAGATCATTTTCAAGTTTCTAAAAATATGTACAAAAAATGCATTTAGTTTATCAAACTTAAAAGGCTCCATATCGTTAAGATGTCAAATGTAATAGAAGAGGAACAGTGACCTAGAAAAGCTATCTCATTTAATCGTCAGGTTTTAAAATACTTTCCCCTAGATGTTAATTCTCATTTTCTAACACTGAAAAGCCTTTATAACGAATGAAGAAAAAATGAAAAAAAAAATCATCTCAAAGGGACAATGAATTTTTACCAATATATTTTAAAGCAAAACACCAGCTTCTTATAAACTGAAATAATAAGCCTGACTAAGCAAAACTTGACATAGCTCTTTAAATAAGCACTAGTAAACAGAAGATTTATAGACAGATACACCCACACGGAGTAGTTGATCTGGGTGAGGGACTTAGGAAACGTGACAAAGTTGTTTCAACTCTGTAATTTAAAATAAATTTTTTATTTTGCCCTCCTGGTACATGTGTTCAATGACTGGAAAATTACAGGTAGTTAAGGTGCCACTGTGTATAACTGAGTACTTGAGGAATGTTTTCATGACAAGGACGAGCTTTCTCGTTAAGCTTATCACTTTCTTCAAACTAACTATACTGTCACTACCAGCAAATAAGTAGAAAAGACAAGCAACACAGACATGCATTGCATTATGCAAGCAGTTTGTTCTCAGTGTTCATATGAGTCTTCCAAATACTGCATTTAATTAATTTACTTTAGGTTACATAGAACGAACAGGCTGTAAATGCAGAAATTACTATCTCAACTTCCAGGATTGTTTTTCAAATAAAAATATAGGTGGTGAGTCAAACAAAAAAATAAAGGAAAGTCAGCCTGTTTATTTGCATAATCTCAACCAAAATAATGTACTGAACTTTACTGCAGAAAAAAAATAATAAAAATCCCTAAAACAAAAGCAGTGTCAGAGCCAATGCTTGAGAAAGTTACACAAAGCCACGCTGCATTTCAATATTCTTATGCTGAAGTCAGTGTTTGGTTTATGATTAAAAAAGGATGACAGCGCATTAAACATTTGGCTAATGTTTCTGTCTGTAATTGAAAGTTGACTTTTCGTGGTTTTCATTAGTGTCAGAGTGTTCTACGCACACTCTGTGAAATGTTCTTTAAGTTGCCCTGTTCAACTTCATTGACAGAATTAAACAAATTATGACAGGTACAGTTATCGTGACACACTTGCATAAGGTTTCTAGGTATAAAGTCAAAAAAGTACAGGAACACAAAACTCACCTTCCCCTGGTTTGTTCAAATAACTCTGCAAGGGATCGATGCCTATTTCTTGTTCCTCTGTTTGCAAAGGGTGGCTGGTTTCAGACACGGAATGATACATGCTGGCAATAGTAAATTCCAACTGAAGGGTATTTATCTGGAGGAGAAGAAACAGAAAAACAAAGATGTTAGAGTTTCTTTAGTTATCTTTCAGTCACACAAGTCAATAGAAAAAATGCTTAAACCCCCTCCTTACTTTCCAGGCATAATGAGACCATTAGAAGTCTAACAGCAGAACAACAGTGTTTCCATTCAAATGCTTTATTACTCGGAGTCCAAAGGAATCATTATAGTGCCTACAACTGCTACACTGCAAGTGCAAAAGTACAAGTTTCCACTGACTATATACTGAGGCAGGAACTTCTTCCCTTTCTTTTTTAGCTTCTCCAACTCATCTTTTAGACTTGTTCCAGGGAGGACTGATGCTAGTCCTTGTGGATGATGAAGGTTACAGAGCAAAGCTAAGGCGAGACCCATCTTCATCACTATTCTGGACTCAGGACCCTAGAGAAACTTCCTTTCAACCACTACTTTTTTCAGAAATCATAGGTCAAGTACAAGATTAACAGAGAGAGGGATGCAGACACATGCAAAGAGAGAGAATGAGGTAATACTGACCAGTATGGTGGCTGATTTTGGTTTTATCAAGATTTATATTAGCTTTCTAGAAAGACGGTAAGTAAATAAGTGACGTGGCTTCATCACCACAGGCTGCTGAATGGCATTCACATCACTATCACGTACGTGAACAACCACTGTGTTTGAAGCTAATACTGGCTGCAACGAATAAGAGGATGCCAATAAAAGGGTGAGAAGCAGATGGTGTTATGGTCAGTGCAGTAAGAAGAAAAAATGACCTTTCCAGTGCATTAACAGTGCAAGAGTGTATTTGTCAAGACTTGTCTTTCGGTCACTGTACAGTAATTTATTAACTTGCAACACAAAAGTACTATATCAGCCAAATAGGCTTGATTTGCCCAAGCACACAAAGTACCTGCCCATGACTGCCAGGTGAGTTTTAAATATCAATTACTCTAACTGCTTACTTAACAAGTACTGTAACTTTCTAACTCCAAGAAAACTACATCTAAAAAGAAACATACACAGACAAATGCAAAGAGGTACGCACCTACACTTTCAGGATTGGCAGTACATTATCAGTTTGGAAATCACTTCAACTATGCTTTTCTTTTGGATCTTACAAGGCATGGCATTGACCACATATGCTTTGTACCTCCAGTTTACTGTCGATAAATGAAGGGTGACAGATTCTTAAGACCTTTCTAGTTTTATACGCTATTCATCTGCTTCATTTTCTTACTAAGTTACATGAAAAAAAAAAACCCAACCCTAAATAAAAACCAAATGCTAGTTGAGCATTTCCTTCAAACCAATACATGCAGACTGTTACAGAAAGCTGTATTCCCCGAGTGTTTTGTCCTTTATTTGTCCCAGCACCTGTGCTTGGTCCCGAAATGTACCCACCATCATCTTTCACTGCTTTTTAGCTAGAATAGAACATCAGAAGCTCTTGGGAACAAGGAGCCAGGAACTGAGGGAAGGTAGGGCTGACTGCTTTTGTAGGGGAACACCTTTATGCCAAAGTATTACAATCGTATGATAATGTAAACACACCCCTAAACCATGGAATTGCCTTGAACAACAAAACATAGCTCAACAAAATATATTATGGATACAAGTACACATTATGAGTTTCCTATGTAATTTATAAACCATAATAATGAAAAATGCATGCATGGTAACTTGGAGAAAAAAAAGATAACTTGCTAGCCACTTAACATTGCAACATTTACCTGCAGACTTATGTCTACATAATATGTAGAGATGTTTATACCTACCTGGTATCTTAAATAAATAAATGAAAAACTTGAAAGAATTTACTTAAAAAAAATAACCAACCCAACAAAACACAAAAACCAGCTTTGCAGAAAGAGATGTTTATAATTTTCTCCTACTGGAATTCTAGTTGCTGCTCCTGTTCTCTTTGATGTATCATTGTAATTACCTTTCTACTGATCTGTTGATTTTGTCTTCACAAAAATTACAAGCTTATTTCAAACTGTGCTGCCAGAGTTTGACTTTTATTTTTATGCTCCTTCAGACGCTGTTACATGATGTGACCAAGGCACAACCCACATGCCCTTCAAACTGAGAACCAGGCACAAAATGACCTTACCAGCTGCTGTAGCCTTAGCAGCCACCACTTAGTTCTAAGACACAGTATGCTTCAGGCTTACATCATCCTTTATCAACAATGCGGTATGAAATTAGCTATAGCAAGTTTGTTCTTCTATATTCTTCTGTTCTGTATCCACATTCTCTTTTTTTTTTTTAATACTCCCTAAATGCCATGCCTTTGCAACATATAAGAGCTATAATTTACTTTACAGACGGTTAGAGCAGTTTTAAACAGCTGAATAGATTTATTTTTGATACTCACACAGTGATTTAATCAGTTACTTGTGTTTGTTTACAGATACATTTGATTAGTGTTCAAAAAAATATCACTACCTATTAGTCTTGTCACTCCTTAGTCCAAGCAGTTTTCTTTATAGTTTTATATTTAAGTTCTTTTCAGCTCTTCTAACAAAGAGCAAATTAAACAATTATGATTACACTTGGGATCTTACTCTGAGACAGATTAATTCTTTACAGGTTTGTGGTTGATTTGTAATGGCCCATAACATATTGTTCATATTAAATAAGACACAATTCAAAACATTCTCAATATGAAATACTAAAAATGTTATAAAAATCTGAAATCAAATTATTAGATTACATGACTCGATGCAAGTGGCTACCTAGTTAGCCCCAACATCTCAGTCAAAGTTAAAAGTGACTCTTTTATCTGTTACTACTTTTATTTTTCCTCCAAAGATGAAGGGCTAATGCCATGGTTTTAGCCAGGATGTAGTTAACTTTCTTACCAGCAGCTGGTATAGTGCTATGTTTTGGATTTGGGATGTGAATGGAGTTGATACTGCACTGATGTTTTGAGTTGTTATTAAGCTCTCAAAGCCTTTTCTGCTCCTCACACAGCCCCACCAGTGAACAGGCTGGGAGGGCAAAAGAATTTGAGGGGATACAGCCAGGAAAGCTGTACCAAGGGATATTCCATTCCACATGTCATGCGCAGTATATAAAGCTGGGGGAAGAAGCCACCAGAAATGCCTCAAAAGGCAGGCTTATGGACTTCCACGCAGAACTCCACTGAATATTAAAAGGACTCTGTGGTGATACTAGCTGATGGGGCTTAAGCCCCCACCCCGGAAATGTTCAAGGCCAGGTTGGATGGGGCTTTGAGGAACCTGGTCTAGTGGGAGGTGTCCCAGCCCATGGAAGGGGGGTTGGAACTTGATGATCTTTAAGGTCCCTTCCAACCCAAACCATTCTGTGATTATAGCACATGATCCTCTCTCCTCATGACCTCCTTCATATTCCATGCGTCTTAAAATAAATACCTGTTTCCATTAGGAAAAATTTAATGAACTCTTACTAGTATCCGCCTAACTCAACCTCTTTCTACACAGTAGGGGTCAACTACTTCTTGCATTTTATCATCTAATTTTACACACCCATTCAAATTCAGAAAAGTTTTCTAGTTCACAGTGAGTATTTAACTTTGAGGCTTCTTTTTCAGATGTGAGATTTGTGCACCTGAGAGCCTCGTGCCATATATTAGCCTTTCTTATGCAGTCATGCCTGAATCAACATTGCCATTCTTTCTATATGCAAGCTAACGAGTTTGGAATGCTTAAAAAAATATTTAAAACATTCAAAATAAAACACACTTCTTCACCAGACTGTCAGTGGCAACAGCCTCAACTCAGCCATACTTCATCTTCCATTAACATGCATAAATCATATCTATTTATCTAGAAATACAAGACAGATAAAAGTCTAAGTGAGCTGTGCTCCTATCATTAGCTGAACTGCTAATGAAGCATCAGTTACATCTGTACCAGAGTTGGGCAAAACACATCAAAAAACATGTATTGCATAACCATAGAAGTTTATCACTATAACCAGAATGGTACAAAACAGCAGTCATCTGTAATAAGATTATAATACATGTTCACATAATAAACTGATTCTGATGAACGTTCAGTTAGAAGATAAAAAAGTTCAAAATAAAGCCAAACTTTATATAGAGAGAGTTATTTTAGCAGTAAGGCTATTCACAACCACTTGAGCAAGTGGCAAGACTACTGTGATCTCAAAAATTTTGATAAATTTAATATCAGAGCTTCACAGACCAAACATAGCACAGTTGAATGTGAATACTGTACCTTATTTCAAGTCTTAATACATTAATTTACCTCTTCACTTGCAACAGATACTGAATACAAACATTCAGTATTCAAAGGAGCCATTTATGGATAACAAGCATTGTTGCAAAAATAGTTCCTAAATTATTCCAATTAAAAAAGCCCTATAAACACTTCATCTAAAATGTTTCCCTTAATCACTAGTGTTTACATAAACTTTTAAAAACGGTTTATTCCAACTACAAACCACAGCAAAACATATCAAGATTACTATTTAAGTTCTGAAAAGTATTCATATTGTTTGGGCAACATTAGAAAATATAATCAGTCTCACAAAGAATATCTTGAAGGTATAACTAAGTACGAGAAAAAAGAGTTAGACAATTCTGAGCTTTTAGAGCATCCCTTTTCCCTCTTCCTATCTCCCAGTGGTGAAATGAAAGGAGAAGAATTTCAGGCTTGAGGAGGTACTTGGGACCAGGGTGGCAGAACTGCTCCGATTGTAGCACTTGCCCCACTCCTGCTCTCTGACATCCTCTTAACCCCCACATGATCAAGCAAACAAAAAAGCAAAGCACTTTACACTTAATATGAGGAAAAAGAGAACCCACTAACTTTGAGGAAGAAGCTGAACAATAATGTTTAATTGTGGATATGCTAAAAATAAAAATCAGTCTATATCAGTACCAGCAAAGCTACCAGAATACAACATTTCTGAAAACTAGTGAAGCGTACCAAAGTATTTAAATAATACTCTGCATTCATTCTATTAGACTGTATCAACCACCTTCTCCAAATTATCTTTGGGCCTTTATTTCGTGCCACATAGCAAAGTTTACCATTTTAATTACTTAAATTGATGACAAGTAGAGGAAATACTTGTTTAGCTAAGTGATAAATTAGCTGCCCTGTAAAGTCAAATTGATTAAAACGACCTGACTAAAAGCAAATGTCTGATGTGGTAATGGTCTTATGCATGTTTTGTTAAGTTTGACAGCATCATGTTATGAGGGTTCACAATTCTGCCCCTCATTTGCAGCTTATGAAATAATCAAGCATGTTAGCACACAGAAGTGAGGACTCTCCAGAACGTGGAAACATTTTCAAGTAGATAAGGAATTAAGTATTAGAAGAATAAACATGAATTGTATTTATTTAAAGCAATGAAGTGCAGATGACTTGCAAATAATCTAGAAATGGTTCCAGACCCTGGGTTTGATTTCACTGGCCAAATCTCCTGGGTCTTAAATTATTCCTCCAGAAACAGGAAAGAAAAGAAAAAAAAACAAGTTATCCTTTATCTGAATACAGGGCTGAGCAGGAGACATTCCTGAGCATGAACTTTGGAAAAGGAGGACCATTTAGTATGTTTGAACTTTGGAAAAGGAGGACCATTTAGTATGTTTGAAGCTGGATACTCTTTACTAAGACACTCATTAATAGGCGTTTTTTAACAGTTTGTTCTAACCTGTAATATCTAGTGCTTTATTCTTTCCTCTAGGAGTGATTTTTACTCAGGCCACAGGGATCACCTGCCTCATAGCACTGAGCTCTTCTGCTCTCCATCACTTCTGCCCTTCACTACCACAACCTTCATTTAAATATAGAGATAATAGTTCCAGTGCCTCCAAAAAAGAAAAAAAATCCCCAAGATAAACCCACTGAACCTAAACAGCATCCCCCTCAACCAGTTTAAAACTAGCTACTCAGCAACTCTGATGGGTTGCTACTATCCACTGAAGAAACACGCCTTCGGAGGAACACTCACTAACTCAGAAGAATAGTGCACAATTTGACAAACTTTGGATAGCATAAAGCAAGTCTGTTTTCTTTTATAAAACGTATCAGATTATGTATCATTAAAATAGAATGATGCAAACATAAAAATGGACTGACATGGTAGAGCAGATCAACATTAACAACAGCTGGGGTCCGGAACAAAACAAACAAGATCATGCCACTGATGGACAGGTTAACAGCCAGTGAGTCTGATGATCATGAAACGCAATTAATTTTGTCCCATTTAATAACATTTCCTGCATTTTAACTTCTGCCTGTCTGATCTTTAATACAAAAACAGAGTTATATTGGACTTTAAATAAGTTAATTAAGTATTAAAATCAATCATGTGAAAGTCTTAATATTTAATATTGTTAGATTGTATATCAAAGTGGTTTTATTATTTATTTACTCCAAACCTTTCCAGAATACTTCATGTGGCAACAGGGGGTCTGTATCTCACAAGATAAATGCATTTACAATGCCAAATAAATTATATATAAAAGCATTTGTCTTAATACATGTCATTCAATATTAAATATCACCCATTGGTACCACCCTGAAACCCTAATCCATTTTTAGCAACCGCACATTTGTATTATTCAAATGTTGTCTATTAAATAGTTGTCTCAAGAGCCAGAGTAAAGGAATACATACCTAAGAACAATTATCATAGGAGCTCTAAAGCACTGTCTACAGATTTAACCCTACAACTTTCATGTCTTACCAGTACTTAAACATGCAAAGTATAAATTCGGCAGTGAATTAAAACATCAGGGATAAGAAAAAACACAAATAGCCTAGGACCATGACAATGTATTCTCTTGGTAATTCATATGATAGTTAAAACATTTTTATGCTGGAAGTCTTAAAAAAAAAAAAACCAACAAAACAAAAAAACCTCAAAACAAACCAGAAAACTTTGTCATAAGCAAACACTTTATATTCTGTTCATTTGGAAGGCAGGAAATCTTCCATATATTTGTTACAAGCAGGGAACTAGTTCATGCAGTTGCTAGCTTACAGGTTTCTTAAGGATACACGATTCTGTAAGATATGCTAGTTTGATCAGGGAAGAAAAACTTGAATTAAGAAGAGAGGATCACAATCCTTATGTGATGTTCAATCTTACATTCTATACTGATAGCCCCTACACCAACCTTATCAATGATAGCTCCAAAGGTCTAATGCTATGAATAGGGACATTTGACATTTATGGTGAAACAATTTCTTCTTCATTAAAAATGAATAAAAATAGGTACAACAAGAGCATAAAAAGAACCAACCATTTTAAATTCCCAATACGACAGTTACAGTATGGTGTCATATCTAACCACAGGAAAAAAAAAATAAAAAAAAAGACACACTAGCCAAATCCAGTCTCAATTTTGCAGTTTCAATTTTCTAAAAAACCTCCCAAACCTCACACCCTCAGCATAAAACTTTACCTGTTTTTAACGCAGACTTATGTGACAGCTCCCCAATGAGGCTAAGAGAACACAACTTCATTCTAACCTTGATTTCAAGCAAAAAATACCAGTGAAACCAAGAATATCAAAAGAACCAAAGTCAACAGGTAAATATAGCCCCTGCCCTGAACAATCCCCTTCCAGCCTCAGGATGTGGCTGTTTAGCAACAGGTGAGAAACTGTAGTGTTGCCGTGCTTTTACCATGCTTATTTTCAAGTGAAGACTCAAAAAGAGAAAGGTTCCTTGTAGCAGTGAAGGGGGATGGCGTGGCAGAGTTCGGTGTCCCTGGACTGAGCCCACCTCTAGGAACTGCGCAGCCACCACGGTAGCGCTGTCAAGCGAAGTGGAACAGCAGCTCTGAGAAGAGGTTTGTTGGCCTTTCGAGGAGTTTTATGGTGGAATTTTTAAGGGATCAATGCCTAAACCCCACAAGCATGTGCAAATAAAAGTGCTTCTGACAGTGGCTACAGCTATGGGTGATAACAATTATTTACAAAACAGCCCTTGAAGGGTACAAGGAGGCAGTAGCCAAATCTTCTAACACAGAAGCAGTCAGTTTACTAATTGTGTTAATATAGGAAATAAACAAGACCAACTGGTAGTCCTCATACATGATCAAAGTTATAACTTAAATGGAAAAACAAGACTTAATTAACTAAATCATATTATTAGAATAGTAATAGAGAAGTATTATTTACTCAGAAAGAATGTCAGTCAAGAGAGAGAGTACTGCCTTGTGAACAGAGGTTACCTCCACTTATTTTGAAATCCAGAACGTAGGAAAAGGTAGAAAACAGATACTAAAAGCTGATGAGAGAGAAGACTACAATACCCATGGAAGACATTCACTAGAAATGGAATCTAATTGGACACTGGCTGTCCAGTAAGTTCTTGGAATATAGTGGTGAAAGGGAATTTTTATTTAATTTGTTTGCATTTTGTTTTAAAGCAGGAGAAGGAGAAAGAAAAAGCAGGCAAGTAGGCTACTGGATTAAACTGAGCTGGATTCCAAGCCGCAAGTACCAGCTCAAAACAGAAAGACGAAAAGTTCAAATGAAAGTGCTCTTAGTGTGACAAAGTTCTTAGGAAAGGAAGGAGGTGAAAAGCCATTATAACAAAAGGAACAAGATTTCAACAAAACAAGTTTCAATTTTTAGGAACCAAAAAATCAAAACCAGAAAGAGGAATTCAGGTAAGATGGCCAACTCTTCCAGAGAGCTCTCATATTATACGTAGGCTACCCCGATGCAGAGAAAGGACAGAAAAGGCAATGACATGAACTTGGCTAAACCGCACCCTTCAATGAACCAAAGTGAAGGAGGAAGCATGCAAAGTAAAAATGAGGTCATATAATGCAGGTTGAGTATAAATAAGCACAAAGTTGTAGGGTGAAATCAGAAAGGCAGAGAACAACTAAGATGCAATTATCAAGGAATACCAGGGAAAAGAGGAGAACATTAGGTACCATGTCATGAGGCACATATGCACACACAAGTAGGTAGAAGAGAACAATGAAAAGATTTGATCTGCTCTTTAAAAGGGAGGGAGAGTTATCAAATATGACAAGTGGTGGTGGTGGTATTTTATGCTTCACTTCGCTAAGATTCAGTTGCCAATCAGATGGCTAACACATACGGCACCATTTAAACTATGTGGGTTAGCTCAGAGAAAGGAAAAAATAGAGAACTAGTATATCAGGTTGTTGTGTTTTTTTTTTTTTAAATCATCACATACAACCTAGTTTAAGGTAATTTCATGCAGTAGTTTTGACTTTATTGACACTGCTGTCAAAGCTGGCAGACCCATCCTTCTCCTTTTCTTGACTGATCGTTGTTACCCCCGTGCTGCTCTCCCACTACTGGCACAAGCACCTACACAGAACCAGGTCAGTCTCAGTCGACTCACGTGGGTTGAAGTTTTCCTGCCAAAAGAGTAAGTTTTAGCCAAGACCAGTCAAGACCCTGCACTTGGTTCGAATAATCAGCTAGAAAAATAGAAGACAAAGAGGAACCAGCTATGAAACAGTTGTGATGGAAAGGATACAGGCAAGTGGATGGTAATTTGACAGTAAGCCAACAATATCATATTACTTCAAAATGGCCACAACAAGTTAATAAAAATGAGATGTGCAAATCTGCTCCCATCATCTGATGCTGGTAAGGCCCGAGCAGCAATAGTGTATCCCTCTTCAGATAGAACAGAAGGACAATAAGCAGCTGCTGCAGCTCAGAGAAGGGCAAGAAGACCAAAGAAGAGCCTAGAAACTAGAACCTATGGTGCAAGGCTGAAAGAAACTGCATATTTTAATTTAGCGAAAGGAAGATGGGAGTGAAGGATGGGAAAAACGCAGTAAATTCACAAATCTTTACATCATTCAACTATGAAGTTACTCCCTGTTCTTACAGTAATCTAAAAGTGCTGAAAGCCCTATTCATATTAAAACAATTCAAACAACTGGAAACCCATTAAATGAAAGAAATCCCTTGTTTATTTTATTTTAGAACATATTTTATCTACCTGGTTACAAAACACTTCAACGTAATTTAAATTAAAGCTTTCTCCTTCCAAAGATAGTTAAGAGATTAAAGTAGTTTACTGCTGTTGATGGTATGGAAATGACTGCTTTTAAGTATTTAAGAGTTTTACTTTCAGGAACACACAGGCACCATGCTATGCTATACGCTTTATGTTTTAGTAATACATATGTAACTCAAAGGGCCAAAGAATGTCAAGACTGGAAGAAATCATCAAAACAGTGAACTGGAAAAAAAGGCAACTTAGCCTGCAGCCTTACCCAAAATGATAGTAACTAGCTTAGACACTAAAAGTGTATTCAATGAAATAAGTTTCTGGGATATCACAGCTTTAAAGTAGTAAGCAATTAATCTCAGATTCAGCCTTTATTCTTTCACTATTTTTAGAAAATAGTTTCCTACAGGGTTTGACAAGAATTATTATAGAAACACTAGCATGTTCATGCACGCACAAAGGCATTTACATCAAATGTTTCTCTTCTAGTTTTCTCTTCTAGATAAGCAGATGCTAAAGCACCATGGTCTCTTGCTGAGGTACAAAGTTAGTGTAAGCCCTGCTTCGTAAGGAAAAAGGAAAATTTCACAAGCACTTTCAAAGGAGCAGAGAGACAGAATTTGCTTTGTATCTTACAATGAAGGTGAAGAACCGTAACCCATGTTCACTATGGGAACCTTCTGAGTGGATTCAAATGGGCACAACTGAAGAGGAAAACTCAGCACAAGAGAAAAGCAAAGACAAGGTGCTGTCTGAAATTTACCTCCGCTGCAGTGCAAGGAATGCAAATTGCAAGGATTTCCGATTACTTCTGCCAATGGGAGCGGTGGCTTACTTGAATATGTCTAAAAGTCATACTCAGAGGAAAAAAGCTTCAGAGTAGGGCTATCCCTGGTAAAAACTATGCTGAAGGCTCCCATGAATGCTCCCTCTCACACTCAAATGCCCAGTCTCCAGACATACTCTAGTCATGTCACATACTGCTGGTTCACATTGCTTCCCTTCAGTCTTGTTACATCAGGAGTAAAAAGAGCAGGGCGCTTAGGAGCTACTCTAGGGGCTCAGGATTCTTGTGAAATGTTTATTTGTACCTAGGAGGTAGTGAGATTCAAACAGCAAAACCTACATAAAACAAAATTAAAAAAAAAAAAACAAACCCAAACCTCAAGCAAAGGAAACCCGTAAGACTTGGAAACAGAAGGTATATAGATGAAACCTGCTAACCTCAGCAGAGTTGACTACATGAAATCTCTTTATACCAAGAGAACACCACTGATTAACATCTTACTCATTTGTAATTTTTTTAGTAGGAATGTAGCACTGTATTCAAAGTTACTAAAAAGATAAGGCACGTTCTTCATCTTGCAGCCAGTAAACCCTGCCACTCAGCACATCCTGCTGCATCTTTTTTGTTCATGGTGTTCAGGAGCTCTTAGCACTAACTCCTGTCAAGGTTAGTGATATGAATGGGAGAAAATTATGGTGGAAAACTTTAATAATTCAATCTCTTAATACAGTGCTATGTTGCAACTTATTCTCCTATCCCTGCCCACTCTCATATTTTCTATTCAGACTCCAGACCAGCTGCATGAAGTGTTCTACGCTTTCCTGTACACGTACATCAAAATGCCAAGGGAAGAAGTGGTCTTGCTGGAGCCTTTAGATGTGAAGAAGCGAGACAGGCACCACCACTATAGCACAATGATTTCTATAATGCACTGTTACTTAGAGGCATTTATTCGTCCTCAAATATTTTCTCTGCAGTCCCTGCTCTTTGCCAGAGCATTGAAAACACAGGTACAGAAGTCACCAGCATAAGTAGCATCAAACATGCATGGGCTGTACTGCCTCGAAACCTGAAATAGATGCAGCAAGAAGGAAAGCAGTACTCCTCAAAGTTGCAGAGGAACAGAAGGCTGGCTATAAGAAAAAATATTTAATTCCACAGAACTTTAGAAATGTACCCTAAAATTTACCATAAGAATCCCTAAATTAAATTAATTCAGAAATAAGGATAAAATAAAATGTTTAAAGGGGGGGATATTAATAAAAGTGAGTTAATAATTTATGAATTCAAAAGGGTTTTTTTGGTTTGGCAGTAAATTTGTCTTGCCAGAAATATTTGTCATGAACAAGTTCTAATCTCTTTACCCTAAGGCTTGGGTTTATTTTGCTTTAGAATTGAGTCAGCACACAGTACACAGCAAGAAGCAGAGACGGGTTTTGCATGACATTCTCAGCCAACATGTAAGTAGCAGAGTGAGATCTTTGACAAGACCAGAAGGACGAGGCTGAGGGACCCCTTGCCCTGAGAACTCTGTATGTGCTTCTGCTCTGGGGAATGAGAGCAGAACAACAGGCAGGACTCTCTAAAGCTTTTTTTGATTTTTAATAGGTAATACAATAAATCGATGGCTCCTAAACACGTTAGGCTTAGTTGAGGGCTCTTTTTAACTCACCAACCACCACGACACGACTGAATTGCCCAGTGCTGTCTGATTGCCAAGGTTTGCTGTATGCAAGCAACAAAAATGAAATGGAATTCCCACAAAACAGTGAACAGATTTGAAGAATTGTACTGGAACAACAGCTGTCATTACACTTTACAGAAAGCTTGCAACACCTTTGAGGCTAAGCTTTTAAACCCATTTTATTAAAAAAATATAACAGATGTAAACAAGATATGTTTAGAAACCTCCTTGATTAAATTTTTCCCATTGTTTTTAGAAACCCTTTGCAGACAGTTTTCTTGTCTGTGTTAGATGGTCCACTGTGACTTTTAAGGAGTATTTAACATACAAATCACAATAACATTAACACTCTGAATCCTCCTGGACAAAATAGCTGTTTTCACATACTTCTTTCCAGCTCTTTTTTCCCCCCTATCCTTATGACCAATTTTATTGCCATCTCCAAACAGATGAAATACCAATTTATGAAAGGTAGCTTTCGGATTTTTTTTTTCTTGCTGCAGATCTGGTCATAACCAAAAGCCTAGAAAAATGTTATTTTTGCTGTATTGTTACATTTCTGGTGTTAGTTCAGGCAGAGAAGAGACCTAGTTCAGCCAGAGAAGTGACCCAACAGTGGCCAGACTATGGACCGCTTAGAGCATTAAGAAAAATGAAATGAGAATTTTGAACTGGATCCAGAAGTAAATGGAAAGAAACCAAGCATATAAAGTATAGGTGTGATCTGGTCTCGCTTTTCTTTCTTACTTAATAGTAAGGCTGTGCATCTTGGAGCACCTAAAATTAGTAGTCACTTTTGAAATTTTGGTCTATAATGTATTATTCATCTTCCTTTTTCTCCTAAAAGGAAGACGAAAGATAGCAGTAGCAGGTGTTCTTAGTTTCCTGATGGAAAAGGAGGAAAAAGTTGACTGAGAGGACAGATCTTTCTTCAAAGTAGAGGTGACAGACAGAGATTGCCTAGCTGAGATGACTATACTCTGTCAAACACATATTGCAATTCCACCTGTTGCCAGGAAGGCTTGAAGCTTAAGGATTTCTCAGGCAGGCACCAGATCCTCTGCCTACTCAACCAAACTCTTGTGCTTGGGAAGTTCTCGTTCTTTGCTGTGGACGAAAAAGGGAAATCCTGTTCTGTTTCAGCCACCACATCTATAAGCAAACCACTGAATATAACAAACCCAGATAACCTTAACATTATTTACCATTGTTGGTTTAGAGGTTTTTACCAGAAATGAAAGTCAAAACTTAAGAGAGAATTGAAATGAAATGATTCAGAAAACAGAAAATCGCTCCTTCACTGTGCTACTCCAAGTCAGCTTGCTTTCTTTCCAAGAACCTCATGTATGACTCCCCTCCTTCATTCAAATAACTGAACACTGTATTTTTAATAGACAGTTTTATTTCTAAGAAATGTCATCTAGTATATCTATATGAAGTTAGCTGGCTAGAAAGATTATTTTCTTGCCTCCTTCAGATTCAAGACGGCCTCTGTATTTAGTGGAGCTCTTTCACAGCTGTCAGAAACAGCAGGTGAAAAAGCAGTCTCACCTTCCAAAGACACATACACAGTTTGGCTGTTAAAAGGTAACACAGAGGGCTAACTCTTTGCATTCTTTTTCTCAAAGCCAGTAGGAACGATCATGAGAGATGTGCAGAGAAAGAACAGAGTTTTGGGTTTTGTTGGGTTGTTTCTTTCAGGATCGAAGTACCATTTGACCACCAAACTCCTCAGGTCACAAATGAAAGCTTCAGACCTTACCCATAGCTTAACATTACATGTTAAACTTTCACACTTACTATTTTCTACAAACAGCTACTTTCATGAATACATGCCATGTTGTCAAAACTCTTCTTCCAATTCATACTATCAAGGGTCTTAAAGATACCATCTGAAATAACTACACTGGTTTTCATTCTCACCAATCCCAGTCTTGGTGCAAACTGACGTGTGAACACTTCTTAAACTTTAATACAGTGGTGACTTAAGAGTAGTCTTACAAATTAAAGGCACACACCTAGGCTGGCATATCCATCCCAAGACTTAACACCCCTGCGGCACTTCTGTACAACTCGAAATCAATTTAGTCCTTCTCATTGTAGTTTATATTAAGATAGTCCTTCATGAAAGAGCCCAGAATTTTACCCTAACCTAGGCCGCCTGTATGCCATATGTATATGCAATCTACTACATCAATCAAAAAGGCTCACAGTTCAGTTGATGTATACACAAATAAATGTACGTTACCTAGAGGTCAAAATAATTGCTGTAAGAGCACAGTATACTCTCTTGTTTTTAGCTACCTCCTACAACCACAAAGTATAAAAATTTAACAAGCTTCAAAATAACAAATTGAACACCATACATCGAGTTTCTTTAGTGTCACATTAGGAATGCTATAATTATAATTAAGAATACACTTTACTTTTATCTCTATTTTTACTGTGTCTTTCTATCTTGTGGCCCATGGTCATGCATGTAGGTTTTACTATAAAATAGGGTTATGGTGAGGAAAAGGTGAAAAAAAAAAAAAAATCAATTCTGCTCTGAGGTCACATGTACAGGAACTAAGCTGTGGAATTTTGCTTTTTAAGATAGTTCCTATATGTTTTGCCCTTTTTCCTGTTTTAGCTTTTGCAACCACCAAACACAGTCTGGGGGATCACCACAACAGTGGATAAATTAGGATTTCACTACCATCAAGTCTGAATTGTTTCATAAGAAGGCTACGAATCACTATAGCTCTCATTTGACAGAACTGTGAGATTTCAAAATTGCACTTTCAACACATTAAGTACAATAGGTAGGATCTCTCAAAAATGTTTTAGAGAGGCTGAGAAATAAGGTAAGTTGAAAAGTACACGCATCACTACACTGGTTGCATGAAGAGAAAGTGGCAACACAAATGCACCAAAGAAAGCAGGAATAATTGACGACATATGGTGGGTAAAACAAGATTTCTGTAACGTTGATGATCCACTTCCATACCTATCTCTTTTCTAACTGGGCAGTAATTTCTTCCTTTCATAGGCATTAGGCCTACAAGTATAAAAGTTTTTTTAAAAAGCCTATAATTTAGTATTCAAATTTCAATACAAATAAACATACATACATAGCTGAAATAAAAAAAGGAATGGACACATTATATACACGACAATTCAGCTAAACAACTGTGTAATATAAGTGCGTGAAAAATAGTTTCTGAACTACAGAAGCCTGAATTCTGATTTCTCTAAAATTCTCATTGATTTTCTCAGGCTGGATAGCCAGCCTTAGTGCTATAATGTATGTGTAGATGGGCCACTGCTCTAGGTTCATGAGAAGTTCTGACCCTGAGATGATCATCCAAGTGAACTGTGTAATTATTTTAAGAACCTTTTATTTCAGTATTATGCGCATTTCTGGTTAAGATTTGGGAATGTAATTTAAATATACTGCATGTTACTGTGACTTGTAGGTATTCAATTAGTAAAGGACAGACCTGCATTTGCACACCTTACCTTCATCTCCAAAAAATAATTAATAGATACCAGATGCTGTGTAATGAGTTACTGAAATATGCAAATAAAAATATTCAAAAAGGGCCTTCACTTATTTTATGACAATGAAGTTCGTAGTTATGATATTCCAAACAACCCTAGTCCTTATTTTCTTAAGTGTACAAATGTACAAAGAAACACAGAAGCAAAAATCTTAGCTTTCTTTACAAGAAAACAGGATTTGAGTTGGAAGTCTAAATGTCAACCCTGAACATTATAAAATTATACAGAATAAGGAGGAAACAGGGCTGATAGTGCATATAAATATGACAGTGTATTAGGCTGCATTTAATTACCAGTTCAAACAACAACCTGATCTAACCTTTGACAAGTAAAATAAATGTTCTGAATAATTTAACCAAAGCAAACACTTGCTGTTAAATGCTGGCTAATTATAGTAAGAGTTGTACTGAGAGGGGAAAAAAACCCAAAAGAGATGGTAATTTATACACTTCTCCTGCAATTGCTACAGCTATTCCTTGAAACCCTTGAATTTTTTTTCCGTGCGGGATAGCTATTAAGATTCTACTTCAGGAAAAAAATCTGTCTATGCTTAAAGAAAGAAGCACCATATTCGAATAAGTAGCCTTGATTTACAAGCAGTAAAGAAATTGTCCAAATACAGAAAGTAAGGTAACATTAGTTTCAAGAATATCCACCTTTTCATCTGTTGACTTTCTCATATGAAAGGTCTCTGTAGTGCTCTATATTCCACTGGGAGGTAAGAAAGGGTAGGACAATGATGAAGTCTTTTCCAAAGTGTCAACGCAACATCACAGAAAAGCTTATTACAGGATAGGGGAGCACAGTTCAGCTATGTCCAATGCAATTCTGAAAAAAATGTAATCAATAAACCCTTTCTTTACATAAATATTGGATCAACAGTTAAATGAGACAAAGAAACCAGAGAGATTCTTTAAAAACATCTCCTCTCAAATGATGTAACAATGAAATAATTTCCCCACTATGACTTCTTCAGACCTATTGTAGCCAAATATACTATTCATGTGAAATACTGAGCTTGTTTCAAGAAGCTAAAGATACCAGAAAAACAAATATATATGACAAAGACAAATATTTTAAGTCACCACGCTTCCAATACCAGAACATCAATAAACATGAAATTGAAACCATTAGGAAAGAGGCGGGTTTTTTTCCTGCAGCATATATGCCTGGCTTTTGCTGTCTTTGGCTCAAGAGTTTCACCTATTTATACGATGAAAAGTTAGCAGCATCATCAGCTATCTGCCTGCACAATAGCTGTGGTTCAGCAGAATCAGAAGACCACGAAAATTTCACGGACAAGCAGTGTATGGTAAACGAAAGAAGCCTATAAATCCCTAATCTTGAATATATATTAATATTTGAAGGCTTTATATAATCCGCAAAGTAAAAAGTGAAAAACATTAAAAATATTAAAACTGACTGTAAATATGCTTCTCTGTTTTCCCAAAAGTAATTTGTGTGCAGAGAAGTTCTGGCCACAAGTTTCCAAGACAAACATATTATTTTTAAGTTACCTTTTATATTTTCATAAATATTTAAACTCTTGCTGAAATTTTAAATATGTTTATAAGACACACAAATGCTAACATTCTTAGCCTCTTGCAATGAAAAAATATGAATTAAAGTGTTTCTTGCACACTGTTAGAGAAATAATTTTGAAAAGAAACAAATAATAAATTCACAAAAACAGTACCACAAATTGTTGACTTGATAATGACTCAGGTGTATCGAAGAAATTGAAGTGGATTTTCTAGCTTACAGTGTAAATTAAACATTGGAAAATTGAGTTTAAAGGTCATTACTATTCTTGCTCCATAGCTCAGGATAAAGTCTTTAAGCAAACAAAGTAGTAAAGAATTTGACAAGATCCATGCCTGACACTCTGTAGAAATTCAAGTACAGACTTAATTTTATACTATATCTACTGCTTCTTGCCAAGCGGACAGGGAATGCGCTGGTTTTTCTTTTGTCGAGGCACCCATAAAAACATACTCAAGGGCAGAGGGAAATCTTAAGCAGTCTTTGGTAAATGCAATGAATCAACTCTTCCCCGCTGTTATACGGCACATAAAACTTTGGCATTTATGTATAAAACTGGAACAGGTCCTCTCTAGAGTCGTTACGCTTTTTGTATTCTGCACTTAAAATGTTATCAGGTTCAGTAAGGTAAGTATAAGTTTTACTAATAGGAGATACCTTTACCTTTCTGTGAATTAAAAGGTAGCAAGAAATAAAAATAGCCACTCAGTTCTAAAATTTTATGTTTTCCAAAATACTTATATTTTACATAAACAATGAAATAAACAAAACCAATGAGGTCATAGCTTGCGAGGGCTGATGTGAAGACTGCTGCCTGATGGAGAGCTCACACTTAATGCTAGCCATTCATCAGCGCGATTACACTTTTCTGCTGCTCCTAATTTTCTAACTTCTGTACTTTAAGAAGTACGTGAAACATCTAAGCAAGAAATTGAATATAATATTTTATATTTCAATAATAATCAAACCTGGTAGAAACACTGATAGAAATGTTAGTGTACTAAAGTGCTAATATACTAAAAAAACCCCCCAAACTGTCTTGGCCGTAGCTGCAAGGAATATGGACTGTTACTCAAATACCATCTTAGGTATCAGTCTGATATAGCAGGTGGTGTACCTGGAAGGGTGAGTATAACCACATAATTTACTTACATATGTGCATATACTTGGGCGTAAACAACCAAATCTCTTTCCCTAGTGTGGCCCACCTGGAGGACAATTTAACTGGGTCCAAAAGATATCCCCAACCAGACCATTGAAAGAGAAGAGGAATACCATGATGCTGAAACCAGCCAAGCTTCTCCCCTGGCTTTACGCACCAACACTGAAAATCACAAGAATTAAAGATTGAGTTAGTCCTTTAGAGCTGTACTTTTGTGCGAGAGGTTTTAGAGAAATCAGAATTAGCCATAAAATAAAAAGTAGAATTGATAAACCAACAGAGATCATAGCAGAATTACAATTGCAGGGTTCTTTTTGAACCAATCCAACATTTCACCCTGGTCAGTCTGTTATTGTAAGTAACAATTAATTTAGTTTGTACTGGAAGTTTCCTGCATATTTTAGATTGCACGTACTTGTAAGGTCTTCTTGAAGAGAATTCACTTTTGTGTAAAATGGCTTTGAGATGTGGATTAGCCTCCACAAGGGATCTAAATTGACAATAATGAATTTGTTTTATATAGTGGGCTAGACTTAAATGAGAAGTGAAAGGCCAGTGCCAGCAGAGTTCGGCGATCAGGCACTGTTGTTCTCTATTTAATTTACTGGTTGAGTTTAATAATTACAACATTGCCTTGATAATCTGTAGCTGTACTTGAAGGAGAGGAAGAGAAAATGCTTCTTATGTTAATAGGAGAATTGAATTTTTTTATTTAAATGCAGACCCACATAAACTGCAAACAGAGTATTTATAACGAACATCTAAGAACACTGACACTGGTTTAAACTAAAATTAATTTATATCACTCAAATCCGGAAAAACATAATTTCAAGCCTTGATCTTATTAGGATACTTAATGTAATCTTATTAGAATGTGAGCTTCTATATATCAAAGTGTTTTATACATTGCAAATATATTTTAAAGAGCTCCAATAAACATTACTGAACAATTCACTACTGATCTCCAAACCTAGTTTCAGAGGGGCAGATTATTGGATCTGTAACTAATACAGCAGGAGAGGCAGTGCCATCACACAGGCTGTATTCTCGCTGCTACACAGAACCGGCTGTCACATGAGAGTGAAAGAAGTTTCCAGGACTTTCTCATCTCTCAACTGCCTGAGATTTAGCGCAGAGCAGCATGCTTTCCAAAAGGACAGAGTACCTACAGCTTCAGCGGAAGCAAATGGGGATCATAGATGCTTAAAATTTCAGAAAATCAGGCCTGGTGCCATATACAAGGAGAACGCTGCCAGAAATGTCACTCACAGAATCCATGCCTGCCACTCCGCAGAGATTCATATATGCTTAATGATGGCTAGCAAGTACAGAGAGCAGACCTAGCTAAGGAAAAACAACAGAAAACTAGGCAGCAGGCAAGCGATGAGCACTCTGTCTGCACTCGTATCCCCACTGGCAAACTAAAAGTAAAATGGTTAAGAAACTGGTAAGGCTGATGCCAAAAATGTAAATGTTTCTAAGGACTACAGCAGACCTTGAGAGATAAAGTTTTTAATCTAATTTGAAACAGTTTCAATACTTCAACATTAATGTATGCACATATATATTAATGAAGCAGACATGTTAATCCCCCCGATGTCGATGTCTGTGAAGCATCTTAGCTCTTACTTCCTTCACCATCAGTCGGGTGTAAGTAACATACTGTGGCAACATATGAATAGTTCATAGCTCCAGCAATGAATGAATGAATGAACAGTGACCTAAACGCAAGCAGCAATTAAGGTTTCTGTTTCTTTACCCATCAGCTACTGCCTATACTCACAGCAAACAAGTGTGTTTTCCTGACATGCACACTTGTCTGTTAATAAGTTAAAGAACTATTTCAGTCAAAAGCCTTTATGTTTTTCCCCTACACGCTTCGTTTCTTGCTACATGCATTGGAGTTTCACTTGGGTAGAGATGTTGATGACAGCCCAAAGAAATGGAGGTGATGCTGCCAGGGATTAAGGTACAGAATACTACAATGCTTTGCAGGAACACAAAGGGTCTGCCGTGTTTTCCCTGCACTTTGAAAGCTCAATCGCAAGCTTTCTGAAAAGCGCAATAAGGGCTTCCAGTTAGCAATTCTATTTGATTTTAGGAAGCAGTCATACGTCCCTTACGACAACAAAGTATCAGGAAAGAGAAAAAATGCCAACATTTTAAATGGCAACAAGCATGAAATAATTACAAGATGCCATTTTCCTTGGTTTCCTGGGTTTTTTTTTGAGGGGTGCGTGGTGTTCTTCAGGCTGGTTGGGTTTTTTGTTGGTTTTGTGGCTTGGTTTGGATTTTCTATGCTTTATAGGGGAAGAAAAGAAGAGCAAAAAAAAAAAACAAAAAACACACACAAAGAGCCATGCCTGTTCTTATTCACAGGTTCAGTTCAAAATAATCCTACTAATAATGTACTGCACATTACCAATACGGTTCAGAGATAAATTACATTACCATTCACTCCAGTGAAACTAAATTCCAGAAACTCAGCTGTTACAGGAATCATCTGTAAGAGCAACTGCTGGCTTTAAGGGACACGAAGTAGTTCACAAAATACTTTTCCAATTGTGAATGAACTGATGGACACAATCATACCTGTCAATGAAAACTCTAAAGAAATCCATTTTTGAATTTTTTTTCCCAGTTTAAAAGCAGAATCCATTTTCCCTATTATCATCTACAATATAATCTATGGTTCAAAATTCTCAGCCCCTGTTACTCTGGTCAAAAAAATGATCTCTGCAAAAATAAGCTGAAGAAAATTAAGACAACTCAGACCAAAGAAAAGAAACAGATCCTGGGAGTTGTTAGTACATTAAATGAGCATTGTACCAGTGCCCTTGCCTTTGTAGAAAGTAGAGAAAAACAGAAGGAAAGTTATCTGCTTGAGATAAGTTGATTTTTTTTCCTCTTCTATACTATGCTTTTTAGATACAACAGTGTAATTTTATTTCATTCATTTTTAATCAAATAATCAATGTGGATAATTGGTCAAAGGGACTAAGAGTCTACTAAAGTGTGAAGTGGATCACTGACTCCTTTATTCTTGCAGGTTGCATCATGTTGCTTTGTGATTTTTAAAGCCAAAATTTGTAGGGAACACATATGCAGTAATAACCCACATTTAACACATTAATAAACTCTTTAGATTCCATGAACTGCGTGTGCTACAGAAATGAACAATCCCCATCATTCAATATTGAGATTAGTTCTGCCCCTTCCAGCATCAATTCTGAACCTATAGTATGTATCAGGTATGTACAATTTTTTAAAAAAAAACACTTTATTTTACATGATACAGGTATTCTCCAGCAACTCCTATGTTTTTAGAATAACAAGGTATGACTTTTCAAACCTTTGTTTCCTCCCAGACTTTAAATCGTCAGAAATATGCATGCATGTCAGTACGGGGGTGTGGTAATGTAATATGTACATTACAATATAGGTAAAACACTACCTTTGTAGAAAAAACAATGCTGCTCTTTTTACTACAAGATAATTTTAATATAAGGGACAAATGGAAGGGAAGGGGTTGCAAGAACTTATTTCTCAGAACATAAATTATTTCACAAATGAAGAAAATAATTATCAGAAATCACTTGTTATGAACATTAGTTTAATTTCCATGACTCAAACCCTACAACATTCAGCTAACACTGAAGAAATGGAAAAATAAATAAAATTACTTGTGAACTGCCAAATAACCATACAGGTGAAAGCAGCGGTAAAATGCAAACTCTATTTTAAAATGTAGGTAACATTGACAAGATCTGATTGAGAAGAAAAGTACGACTGGGCAAAGAAAAGGCTCTTTCATTGGACTGACAAGAGCAGAACATTTTGGAAACCGCAGATTCAGCTGGTCCCTGCTGCTACTTTACCCAAAGCACACGAGGAGATTATATCTATGTAGGAAGGGGAACAAATTTAGTGAAGCCGTGGAAAGAAATAGTGAGTTAATCTCAAGTCCTAATGGGTAGACTTTTCCACTGTGTGTAATGCCCTCCTGGATATACAAGAGCTGCTGCTCTGCAGCATCATTTCCTGGATGCTTGGAATTGGATTATCAGTTTTGCTCTAGATTTACAAGGCATTAAGGTAGCTTTAGCCTCCCTCTTGCTCTTTCTCTTCCTGTCCTCCCCAAATATAAATCCACTTTTATTCTTGAAAATTATTTACATCAGAAATTAAAAATCATGTAACAGAGATTATAGGAAAGCCACCAATTCAAATTTTAACTTTCATAAATAATGATCTGTTTTTATTCTTCTTCGGTTTAGGACTTGCTTGTATGTATTCATGTATTACTTTTCAACCTTGCTGGAGCCGAGAGGTTGAATGGACACTGACAGACCATTGAAGGAGAACAGGTTCTTTCCTGATAAGCCAACTTAGCTCTAGGCCAATTCTGGACACTATTTGGCAAGCGTTACTGTATTAAGGAACAATTTTTCAAGGTTCACATGCACCAAGTGCAGTGTGTATTATACAGCTATTAAAAAAGCAGCATTAACATAAGTCTGAATATATCTTGTTCATGTAATTATCTACTCAATTCAACATGCCCACACAACATTTACATACAACTAAAAATGTAAAAACTCACAGAAAGTAAAATCTCTACTCTAGGATGATGCTCTTGGATGGCTTATACTCCCACTTTTTTCTTGAAACCACATCCAGTAATATTATTCAAAAAAGAAACTTGCACGTCACGTGGCCAACAAGCTTAGGAATCTTACATTCATATCTACAAAAATTATGAAAATGAAAAAGCAATCAGAAATTTCATGGACAGTATACACACTTATTAATATGATCTGTTTTATTAGGTCCCAGCGAAAACATCCTATTAGTTCTACAATTAAATGATTCAGAAACCATCCACACTATCTTTGCCTTTTAACAGTTCCAATCAGTAGCAGATCTAGGTGTAATCAACAGCAGCAGGGGGCTTTAGGAAGCAAAACAAAACAAAAACAGTAGGGATCTTTACTAGTTTACAGTAATTGATACAAGGAGATATTATATGTTACTGCAAGTTAGCCCAAGATACAGAAAAGCTATATGAAAATTCACTGTTATCTACAACTACCATTTCAATATAGCAACAGCAATACAATAAGCTTTTTAAAAATAGAGTATTTAAA